>JAJJHT010018367.1:979114-1000313 GCA_021223865.1 Drosophila pandora | reverse complement strand
TAAATTATGCTAATTTTGTTGTTAAGAAACTTGGATTGACGAGAAAGTTTTGATAAATTTATGTTATTTTTATAGAAATGTAAAGACGCTTTAAAACATTTTTCCATTATAAATTAAATATAAAATAAACTTCTAGAAAAAGTTTTTCAGTTTTTTGTTAAATCCTAATAAACAAGCCAAATTTTATATATGCATGTGTATGTTTTTCGATCAAGTATCCGTGTCGCAAAAACCGAAACCCTCCCTTTTGTTGGAATGACATCAACTTTCACGCAATGTCTAATTCGATTTGTTCTACGCCAACACTTTCATAATTCCGCTGTCTATTATGGATACTAGCTTTGCTGCTCGACCTCAGCTTCGTCCTTATCCTGGCCCTCATCCTGTCCTGTTTTCTGTCCTATCTGCCATCTTTTTACGCTGTTGGTAACCTCAAGCGCTGTGCCCACCCTCTCCCTCTGAATCAGCAGAGTGGGTTCCTTTTTTCATACACCAACCATACTATGTAGTACACTTGCCCTTGCCTGGGCTTTTGGCTTTATCAGTCGCAATCAATCTGGCCCGGGCCGTTCGTATCTCAACTTTTGCGTTTTTCAATCTGAGCATTTTTACTTACAGGGGCTAAGTAAGTTCCAGCGATGGTCGTCGTCGTCGTCCCTTCAGGTCCCAGTTCTCGCACTTCTCTGCTCGATGTCTCTGCGGCGTCGCTGTCACTTTCGCTGGCAACAAGCTTTAAAGGACTGCACTCGGAGAAAATCTAGAGACTCGAATATAGGTTTTAGAATGGGTTTGGTCCACGAAATAAATAAATATATTGCTAAAACCTAGAAACCTAGGCCTAGTTTAGTTCATATCTAACAAAGTCCATTCATAACTATTTTTTATAGAAAACTGTACATTTTTTACTTATTAACTTAATAAAATGTAATTGATTTATTAATTAAATTATTAAGTACAAGTAATGATAATTATTATAATAATAAATTACACAGACTGTCGGCTCTCTGTCGGCTTATATGATTTATAAATTATTTTTAGTCGAGGATTTTAATCGAAAGTAAGCTGTTAAGTAATTTTTCAAAAAGAAACTGATATTATTACCTCGATGAATGTTGTAAGTTTTATTTTATTTAAATTTAGTTTAGAAAAGTTTCAATAATTTTTACATTTAGAACAAAAAACTTGCTTCTCTTTGAAGTAAAGATAATTAGTTTTTTATTTATGATACTTGAAACTCAAAAAGATATTATTAGCAAATCCTATATCCATTTCGACATAAATGAGATATCATCTATAAAATAAGTTCTCTCTCTGTAACCAGAGCTGAAAATAGTGAAGAGCTGTGAGCTGTGAAGAGCAGAACCCCAGAACTGGCCCAGCGGGAGGGCTTTTTTCCTGATGTCACAAAAGGATTCACTTGATATTCATCAACATCAGTGTCTGTCAAACAGTCAGTCAGAGAGCAGTCATTCAATACCCACCAAAACCGAATCCATAGCCCAAACCCAGACCCAGACCCAAACCCAATTCCAAGTCGGGGCCGAAACCCTGCCAAACTTGAATCCGTAGTCCAAACTACAACGTCCGTTACATACCGAAGTGTGCATGTCAAGTTTGGCTGTAGGCTGTGGCTTTTACCTCCCCCCGTTTTGCGACTATGTAAGTGGCATGGCTGTGTGGGTGGGTGGCTTGCAATTTGATGCAACAAGAGAGCACAGAGGAACGGAACAGAAGAATTATACGAGTACGTATGCATAATGCCATTGGCGTTGGCGATACTAATCTGATTAGTGTCAGAACGGAAAAAAGAGAAAACTTGCAGACGGAACAGGCATTGACAGGCTTAGGCTAGTCGGATATATATTTATGAGCGATAGAGTTGCTCTCGGAGCTGTCACTGAATGGTGAATAAATTTGTAGAGCTACCTCGTAGCGGTTGGTACTGCGAGGGTGTAACAGTAGTGGGAATTGGACTTCCACTCTAAATAATGGATCGCAATTTTAATCAAAGCAACCATAACTAAGAACCCAATAAATTTGAAATCAATATCTATTCCAAATTAAAGAACAATCTCCATTTCTAAACTGACTTCCACCTGCATAATAACCCCATGCTGCGTTCAATTAAAAGGCATTTAAATCGAGGATAAGTTCCACCTTTGCGAAATAGCTCCCTCACCTCTCGTTGTTGTTGCTGCGACCCCCGCTGAGCTGCGACACCCTTGCGGCAAGCGTCTGGCCAACTCCCACAACTCATTTCGCTTTGAGCGCCGTTTTAATTTAAAGGTATTTAAGGCGATCCATCATACGTATCAGCGAGAGACAAGCAGGGAGTTCGGCTGCAACCTGATATGAGTGCGGCAATCTGTTGTGCAATCGCACAATCCTCACTCACCCACACCACCCACCACCCACCACCCACTAGCACCCCCACCCTCTTGGCGTGCCATGCCAGGCCCATCACCCCGTGGCGCATTATATTGGCCTGTCACAAGGGAGCAATTCGACGGCTCTGATGCTGCTGCTGCCTTCGCTGCAGTTTTATTCTGAAACCGATTCCCGTTCCCATTTCGATTTTGATTCCCGGACTGAAGCCGAAAAAGAAGCCGAGGCGGACGCATTAGTGGCGGGTCGGTTGCGTTTGACTTCCAACACTTCTGGGCAATTGTCTCGCCGCCGACGGAGAATAGGAAGTGGAACAGGAACAGAAGGCGGAACAAACGCCGGAACATAAAAATGACAGAAGAGGAAAAAGGGATGCTCAAAAGCGCCGGATATGCGAAGGGATGGGAGAGTTAGACACTGTAAAAAATAATAGTTGATACTTAAAACATTAGAGATAATATAGATATATAGATTATTTTAGACAGGTTTATTTATAAGAAAGTAATTTCCTAAAAGGCATGAATAATGGTATAAATGTGACAATGAATGTACAATCTATTTATCTCAGTGTAGCGTTGACAAAAAGGCCTTTTCGTTTCATTTAGCAGCACTGGCAGCGAAAAAGTGCGAGAGGGATATATGTATTTAGAAGAAAAGGACATGCCACCCCTCGCGCTGGCAGTCTCGTGTCGCCTTTTTCTCGCGGTCTTAAAACGATGATTAGGTTGTTATTTTAATTTGCCCATTGATATAGCCCTGTTCCGAGCCGCCAGCCACCGCCGCCTGACTTCGCCCTTTGTGGGGTGGCTGCTGGTGTTGTTGCCCTTGTCTCTTGTTAAGGATGAGGGTGCAGCGGCATTGTCAGCGTATTTAGCAGTCACGCCAAACGAAAACCCAAGCCCAAACAGACCAGGATGGCCGGAGAGCACCCGGAGCTCAACTCGTCTCGGGCTCAACTACGCGTAACGTGTCCGCAATTTGTCATCGATTTTGTATTGCCGCATTTTAGGCGTATTTCTTTTTTTTCCCGTCCTGCCGTCTAAAGAGGGGTTGCAAATGTTTAAATTATACTAATTAATAAATTGACTTGGCAGTCAAATCATTTGGCACAAATGTTAAAATTATTTGAGCAGGAAACTTTCCACGGGTCGACCTTGAAGAAGTCCTTTCGTGAGGTGAGGTCCTGTTGTGCTGCTTAAGCAAAAGTTTCGCGGTTTATGGCACTTTCGTAATCAGCGTAGTTTATTTAAATTTATTTTAATGAAGCAACAACAGACAGAACGAAGTGAATGGAGTCGTGGCTCAGGACTCCTTTCTGTGAGGGGGCTACGCACGCGGAAATTTCATGCCCGAACGAATTAAACGCACCAAAGACACGAAAGGGTTGCAAGGACACGTGAAAAGGATTCGCCCGCTACGGCAGGAGGAGTGGAACAGCGGTGTTAATGCTCTCGCCGACAAGTGCCCCCAGGAGCCGAGAGTCCTGCGGCCCAGGAATGTCTGCGCCGTGAAAAGGAGTAAATTAAATGATTAATACGCTTCGACTGTTGCCGGGACTGTTTAATTACCCCGGCTCTGTGCTTTTTGGCCACGGCATTCGTTACGGTTTTACGCTTATCAAGCACAACTGTCAGCGCCCACCGCTCATTAGGAGATGAGTCCTGGGCCAGGACCATTCAAAAATCAGCCTGGCTTATCTTGTCTCCTGGCCCAGGAGGAAATAGGCAAACAAAAAGCCATTTTTCCGACTGCAAATCAAGAGGGCGCCGACAAACCCCACAAAAACGAAAAATTCCCGTACACAGGAACCGGAAACTGACCAAGCTGGCCAGCTCGAGGAGGGCTTTTTTGCGGATGACCAATGCAAACATGGAGACAGCCAGCACAAAAGAGGATTCTGGGCGTAATTTAGTGGAACAAGTTGTTGCCATTGAAATGGCCACCAAAAAGGTGCCAAGAGTCACTGAGAAAGGAACTAGATCATTTCAAAAAGGACTAAACCGACTAAGAGATAAAAATATTTCTTTTTTGACAGATTTTTTTCTTTACCTAATTATAGAAGTTTTAAATTTATGTATTTTAATTTTAATTTATTTGAATTTTATTTTAAAAACAAATTTGAAATAATCCATCTTTAGTACAAAATAATGTATTCTTAATAGAGTTTCAAAATAAGAGCATTTTCTAACTCATAAAAGAGAATTAGGAAAAAATATGATGATGATAAAGGATTTGAGATATTTTTTAATAATTTTAAAATCCTTATTAATCGTGTAATAATGATAACAGGGATACCAAACCATACTCGATCACAACCTCTAATGAATACAAATGAGTCTAAATTTTACTTTCTAATACATTTATGTATGATTTAGAAATAAATACCTACAATAAAATATAAAATTGAATTCTTGAAATGAACTAGTTTTCTTTTCAATAAAATAAAGCCGGAACAAGCCAGGACATTGAAATCTCACAAGCACCGCAGCTAAAAACAGCATAAAAAGTCGTAACACGAGGCTGGAGAGCAGGCACGAGCAAAAACAAATACTAAAAATAAGCGAGCTCCACACTCTGTCCTTTCCGCCAGCCAATCCATATGTCTGCTTGGGTGTGAGTGTCCTGGGAGTGGGCGTGCGTGTGTGTGGTTGTGTGTATTACAACACTGGCTGTCAATGGTGGATGCTGTCGACTGACGACTGCCGGCTACCAAATGCCGAATACCGCTGATGATGACGAGAAACAAGAAACAGGACCAAACCGAGGACGAGAATGGGGACGAAAGCGATCCTCATTTGTATTCCAGACGCGTGTTGCAATGCGAGCGCAGTCCGGAATGCTAACGAAGCCCACCCTCCCTCCCCCCTCCAGATGATGAAAGTGGGTGTAGCTCCATGTATGCAAGTGTATGGGTATGTATGTATAGGTCGGATATATAGAGGACGTTGCTCGGCAAAGTTTTGTTTTTGTATACAAAATTAAAGTCTTGGCCAAAAACAGCTTTAAGTGGCAGCTAGGGAAAAAGCTAAGAAGGCACTGAAGAAAATCATTTTTAAATATTTAAATTTTTTAAAAAACACTAACGACGTTGACAGGGTGAGTATCCTTTTTTGTTATAGCAACAAATATTGAAATAAAGTGTAAGAAATTTATCCAATATTTTTTGTAAGAATAATTATCTTTGAATTAACAAAAAAATGTATAACGAATACCTTATATTAAAGTTCTTTAATTATACCCTTGCAGAGGGTATTATAATTTTGGTCAAAAGTGTGCAACGCAGTGAAGGAGACATCTCCGACCCTATAAAGTATATATATTCTTGATCAGGATCACCTCCTGAGTCGATATGAGCATGTCCGTCTGTCCGTCTGTCCGTCTGTCCGTCTGTCCGTCTGTCTGTCTGTCTGTCTGTTTCTACGCAAACTAGTCTCTCAGTTTTAAAGCTATCGAGTTGAAACTTTGCACACATCCTTCTTTCCTTTGCAGGCAGTACATAAGTCGGAACGGCTGGGNAGAACGAGGACGAGAATGGGGACGAAAGCGATCCTCATTTGTATTCCAGACGCGTGTTGCAATGCGAGCGCAGTCCGGAATGCTAACGAAGCCCACCATCCTTCCCCCCTCCAGATGATGAAAGTGGGTGTAGCTCCATGTATGCAAGTGTATGGGTATGTGTGTATAGGTCGGATATATAGAGGACGTTGCTCGGCAAAGTTTTGTTTTTGTATACAAAATTAAAGTCTTGGCCAAAAACAGCTTTAAGTGGCAGCTAGGGAAAAAGCTAAGAAGGNTGGTACTGATTCTATTATACACAAAATAATCTGATTTGCCAAATTTCATAAGGATCGGCCGACTATATACGATCTTCTATATATCTAATAATATAAGATGCGTGGCGCCACCTAGCGGACTGCGACTGAACTGCAAGGGTATATCAACTTCGGCTCCCCCCGAAGTTAGCTTTCCTTTCTTGTTATATTTTAATACAGGACTAATCCTGATATCCTGATCTATCATATAAGCAAACATCCTTTTCAGTCTTCAAACTCTTTCCTAAATCCCCTCGAATTAAAGATATATTTTTCACACTGCATATTTTTTTGGGAAAGACAAAGGACCTTAGCAAAGAAAAGACACAAGAGCCCTGGCCCCGAAGGACCTCTAGCTAATTGAAAACAGTTATGTGCGTCATATTTCTTGAAAACCAAAGCGCTCGTTGCCTGCTTTTGACAGCCAAAGACTTTCGCCAAGTTTCAGCGTTTTTTGTTCTCCCTTTCTACCTATTTTGGCTTCTTCTTTGTTTTGCTACTTTATGGCCAAGACGGCCATTTTGTGATGCCTCCACTTTGAGTCCTGGCTGAGGGCTCTGGACTCAGGACTCTTTGGCGAGCTTCCATTTAAAGTCTTCCGCGTGGAGTCTGCGCAGTCTGAGGGAGTTTTATTAGCCTTATCGGGGAGAATGGATCTCCTGAAGCTCGCGCCAAAACAAAAATCAGCTGATTCACACACACACATACACCGGAAGGACCCATACACACACACTCACATCTACAAAAATACACATACAGTATGTACATAAAGTGAGCAGCTCGTAACTCACATTCAAATGCAAAACTCGTGCGAAAATTTGTGCCAGTCTCTGTCGCTGTCCTTGCTGCACATCCTTGCGGGGTGACGTCATCCTCCTTCCCCCCTTGGCCCCTTCATACCCCCCGCACAGCAGTGTCAATGTCGATTTGTAATTCAAAATTTGTTTTCGAATAGATTTGCCACTTCGGGGGGGCTAGGTGCGGAGGAGGAGGAGGACAGTGAAGGGGTGCCGCTGCCGGAATTTCAAATTTGTTTATAGCCCATCCCGCTTGCTCTTTCTCGGGAGCTTTCCATTTTTATGCAGCAACAGCAGCCGTAAAAATTCAACAGGGTGCTCCAAAAATAAAAAGAAATCGCTGCCAAGCTAAAAAAAAAAATAAAACAAAGTGAGTGTCAAGCACACACACACCCACTACCCACATGAGTGTATTTTAGTGTACGAGGACGTAATATATCCGAAGGAAGGGCAAGGTTACGCGACACGCGATGACGCCGCTCCTCCGACTCATAAACTAATTTATGATTATTACACGAGAGCTGATTTTTTATGCCCCCGACGCACAGTTGGTCCAGAAGAGTTGGCTCCGCCACTTTCCATTTCGCATCTCTCCGGGCGGGACGACTGGGAGCTGTATCCTGCGTTGAGGTAGATCACGAAAAAGTTTTTATTACCGCAAATTTTTCTTTCTTTTTTCGAGCCATTTTGTGCGCCTTCAACTCATTTGTTTTATATTCCTCCACACACACACCACACACACACACTGGCTGGCACACACTGGCTGGTCTCCTTGGCCTTTGTTTATTGTGCAATTTTATGAGCTGGATGCCATAATTTGTTGTTAATATCGGAACATCGGCGGAGGCTCGTCTGCTGTCGACGGCGCTTCCGCCGGAGAGCTCATCAGTGATGCAGACGAGCATGTGACCCAGTGATACTGAAACTTTTTATGCATTTCGCGATGTAGCCGGCGCCGAGGATATGCAGCCTTGCTCTTGACCTTAGACATTTGCATGAAAAGCTAACTTTTATTACAGGAAGAGCCGGAAAACTTTAGAAAAATAGGAGACGTAATACTCTGCCAATAAAACTAATTAGGTCAGAATTGAATTAAAAATAGAATCGAATACAAAACTTGCTCTTTATGCCGGCCAAAAAGAAAAGTAAATCAATGCAATCAGCAAACTTAACAAATTTTCCAACAAACCGCCGCACAACTTTTGGCCAACTATGGAGCGACTGCTGCTCGCAGGACCTCATCGATCATAATTTCCAACTGGCCGTGATTTGTACCAAGTCCTTCAAGACGAAGGAGGACGGCAAGACCTAGGCCAAGAGACGGAGAGAGCGTGAAAAAGGCGACAGCCGCGCCAGCAGCAAAGCGGAAAATGTTAAAATAACGCGCTAACTTGGTTACCAAGTTTGCGCATTTTTCACTCGGTTCGCTTCGCCCTCCTCCGTTTTCAGCTCCGGACTCCGGAGTGCCTGTGATTCGACTCGCATCTCATAGCCACACAGAGTCGGCCAGTCGAGGGGAGGGCCAGTTTTCCCTGCCCGCCTTCTTTTTGTGCAATGTGGGCAAAAGTTTGCCGCTGCTGCCAGAGCGTTTATGCAAATTAGGTGCAAACGCATGCAGACAGACGGAGCTTGGGCAGAGGCGGAGATGGAGACGGAGGCGGAGACGGAGATAGACAAACGGGCAGACATTATCCTGGCATAACTTTCACTGCCGACAAGGTCTGGCAGAACTCTTTCGATGTGATTTGTACCACCAAAAGTGTAGAGATCAGAGAGCGCTGGGCAGATTCGTTCAGAACCTTTAAATGGGATCAACCGCTATCAAATGGTTGGCCATATCAAAGGAATCTATTACCCGTCCCCCATTATTTGGGAGTGTTTCAAGCCAACCACAAATCAGACACCTAACTCTAGACTATTGTGGTTAAGACTATAGTAGAGAGGTAAAAAAGGTTTTAACTAATTATAAATAAACAGACAGGACTTTAAAGAAGTATTCAAAATATTATAGACTTATTATCAATACAATTGTAAGCTTATGAGTTTCATATTTTTAAAAACAACTAATATTATGTTGGCAACTGTATGTTATATTCCTGTTTTTGTTTGGATGGGCCGATTGCATTTCGCTCTCTCTATGTCGCATATCAATTCATCATAAAATGAGATTTATGACAAAAACAAAGGCCTTATCGCAGACAGTATTTATGTAGACAGGTTGCAACGCCCTCGTCAGCACCCCCACCATCAGCTCCTGCCCGTGGAGACATCCTGACAGACAGGCACGCCATTCGCCCCAAAATGACAAAACACACACATGCCGGCCGTCGCTCGTTCGATGGCTTTGGCTTTAAAACAGACATTAATCGATAAGAGTTTAAAATTGCAGCACATCAAGCATACGCCCGGTGGGCCCACCCAAGCCTTAATTAACTAATAGAAGAAAGGCAAATTATCAAAAGAAAACTAACTGAGGGGGGTGGCGAGCCTCTGCACCTCAATGCCGAACTAGCAATTATTTATTGTTTCGGCGTTGCTTTTGTTTCCACCAAAAACGAACGTGCCCAGGGGCGGCGGAAAGGGGCGAAAATTAAGGGGGTGGTGGTGGGGGGAGGAGGGCTACACAAACAAGAAAGAAAGGAAAAACTGAGGCGGGAAAGTGAGGATGGGGATGGGGGGCCGAACAATACGCATGCGTCCGATTTCCTGTTGCTGTGGCAACCCCCACATGGACACACACACTGTCGCACTTATACGAGAGCACCCAACGCAATATTTGAATATTCACGCATACCATAAACTAAATACAGGAGGTCCTTGGGGTGTCCGGGGGAAGGACGGCGGGGGGCCGGGCAAATACGCGCTCGGAGCTCCCCTTTTCTGGCAGGACTTCGGTTTGTATTTGTTTGTTATTTGTCGCTATCCACCACAGTGTGTGCGTGTATCTCTGCGTGAGTGTCTGTGTGTGTGTGTGCTCCTGTGTTTATGTCCTTTCAACCCCCGAGTCTGGGCTCCACTTCAGCGCACCAGCCCCCCATCCGCCCGCGTCTTATAAATGTACCTTTATCTGAGTCCGGGTGAGGTGGCTCCGGCTCTGATGTTGCCATTTTGTGCCGGATTCCTTGGACATTGTCGCCAAATAGAAAAGGCCTGTGCGTGTGCAGGATACACAAATACATACACACGAGTTAGCAGAGAAAACTACTAAATAGAAAAAATCAGTTTCCTTCAAAAAAATTTTATTATTTTAGCCTGGAAAAATTGTAGGTTTTATTTTTATAGATTTTTATATCTATTCCCGCTTTCAATTTCCATTTCCATATGCAATTTTTATTAATTGCCGCTACACTGATTAGAGTATTTGATTTCTTGTTTTTGTCGCCCATCAATCTGGCTGCAAATATATCCATTTTATTATTTTTTCCTTTTATGACGGGCCTCTCGCCACGCATTTTTATTGATTTACGCAAAAAATGAATCACAAAACATGCAAATACAGTCGATAGATGGGCCACCGGGGAGATCGCCGCAAAAGGGTTAGGATTGATGGCAGGACGACAGGACACCAGCACAGACAACACACAGGCACATGCAAAAACACAGACGGACACGGATAGGCCGAACTGTGTGCAGATTTCTATCTGCATATGTATATTCATATCCAGTGTGTGTGGTGTGTGGTGTGCTGTGTGTTTTGTGCAAAATGTGTGATGTGCGGCAATGTTTAAGGAGGCAGAGGCGGTCGCTCAAGGGGATTAAAAACTTATCGAGTGAAATATAATATTTCATTTATCCATTGGGAACTAAAAGTAAGCAGCGTTAAGGTCTATAACTCCAGGGTTAGGGAGTGTGGAGGAACTAGGTATTTTATATTCATTATTAAAAGGGAAGCTTTTACAATTTAAAACTTTTAGGTTTTTTACTATAGGTTTTTTGAAATATATTACAAACTAATATGAAATTTAAAACAAAAATCTAATAATAAATAGTCTATACGATTCTTTTTAGGTTATTTAACAACAAAATTATATATTCTTAATAATAGAATGTAAATAATGGAATTAGAATAAAAATGCAATTTTAGAATTATTTGAAACTAAGTTTTGTTTATTTTGTGTTGAAATATGAACAGATACGGAATGGATATGATCACAAATACTTTATAAAGTATTGTACTGTTGACCATATTGCTTAATATTATTGTTCAAACATTGTTTAATAATTATTATAAACAAAAAATGTTTATAATTGTTAACTAATTTATATAAACATCCTCTAAATTTTTGGAAGTAATATGTTGACGGAAGTTCTAGTAGGTGACGAACTGCTCTCTATATTGATATGGGAACTAACACAAATACCTTTTAGTATAAAGATTATTTTTAAGTAAATGTAAGTATCCTGTAAGAACCCCTTTTCTCCCTGGGTGTCTCCGCCCCTGCTGTTGGCCAATCGCTTATAAACTCGCATATTTCAAGTGCCGGGCATACATAACCACATCAGCACACACGCAATCCATAACCGTTTGCCACCCTCGCCACACCTCCAGCACTGAGTGGCCCCCCTATTCCAAAAATTCCTCAGGCCCCCCACTCGGCCCTTTGTGCTACCTTGTATTTCGTTATCAATAAAGCGAAATTTAGTTTTGATTTCGTGTTTGTTGTTGTTATTGAAATTCATTGAACCAATTTTAATATTTTATTTGTTGCAGCACGCACGCAGGACGCAGGACGCAGGACATAGGACACAGGACGTAGGACACAGGAATTGCCGGCTGGTGAAAAGTGGGTGGCAGGATGTTTGGGAGGTGGAAGGACACCAACTAACGGCATGTGCAACCCTTTATGTGTGGGTAAGTATTTGCATGCGTATGTTCATTTATACTTTGCCGAGTATGTGTGTGTGTGGCCTGTGTGTGTGACTATTTCCGGTGGACGCCATTGTCGTTGCTTTTGTTGCTTCTCACTCTCTCGATATGCGGATTTTTTTGCTCAGTGTATATGTGTATTTTGTGTATGTGTGTGTGTGTTGTTTCTTGTGGCCTTTGTTTTTGCCCAGTTTCGTTGTTGTTTTTGCGCATCGTAACCAAATTTGAATATTTTTTTGTGCCCTGCAAATGGATTTTTTTCCACAGATTTTCGATGCCTTTTTTTCCCAGCTCTTTTCCTTTCTTTATCTGTAGTGTGTGTGTGTATTTGTGTGTGTATCGCTTTGTTCGCCCCGCTTATGATACCGTTATGATGTATTTTATTGCCACAGCAAAACCAAAGCAACACCACCCCCTCCCAGGCCGCATTTCCACGCCCCTCGAACGGAAACCGGCGACATTGTAAATTTTCTGTTGCCTTTTCCTTTTTTTTTTTGTATTTTTTTTGGGGGCCCGCACTCTTTTTTTTTCCTTTTCGACTGGTGCCGGAGAGCCATTATAGAAATTCTGTTATTCCTATTCGGTTTTTGTATTTTTTCGAGGTCCAAGGTAGAGCCTTTTTTTGTAATTTTTGTTGTCTTTGTGATTTGATTTAATGTTGATAACAATAACAGCAACAGCAACAGAAACAGCAGGCAAACAAATACATGTATAAATAACCCCAAAACTTTAGGCAACAAAAAGGGGAAAAAATGAAGAAAAATAAAGACTGAACCAAAAAAGAAAAAATAGAAAAGACGGAAACGCAAAACTTTCTTTCCAGTTCATTGGGAAAATTCGGATGGAGGGGGGCCAGCGAAAGAAAGGGTTTGACTTTTATAGTTCTGTCCTGATTCACTTTGATGGCCCTAATAACCGAAGCTTAATGAGCATAACAAGTGGCTTGTCGGCAAGGATTAAGAACCACAAGGACACACTCCCACTGACTCCCACTTGGAGCTTGTGTGGTTTTCCTAACATTTTTGCGTGCGCTGCGTGTTCGCCAGCCGAGTTGAACATTTTTATTATTTATTATTTGACATTCAAAGTTTTTTTCTTTTCAAGAGGGCTTAGGTTTTCCTCGTAAACACGCACATAGTTTGGTTTACAAAGGTAAACAAAACCCATGTCCTGGCTCTAATGAAAGGAGAGCTTTTTCACTGATTTTGCCCCTCTGACTTATTCGGAATAAGGAATTAAATAATTTGGTTTGGAAGCTATCTTAAATAATTATAATTTGTTTAATTTAACTACTAAATAACATACAAGGAATCTTTATTTTATTATCAATATTTTTTAAATAATAAGGATTGAGTTTCTCTTTAAAAAATATTACATAACCCAAGATGGTTTAAGAAATTGAACCTTAAAGTACCCACATCCTGCTGCAACGGAGAGGGAGACTCATTTGTTTCAGTGTTTCGTGGGCTTATGTGTGTGTGTGTGTGTGTGCAACAAAGCAGTAGACAATGCGTAAGGATGCCCGAAAAGGATATGCGAGACTTGCACAGACAGCCCAGAGACAGACACCAACAACAACACACGCACACATACATTTAAAATTATGCAAATTTTATTACGCAAACTGCTGCGTCCGTCGCCGCCCCCCACACCGCCCCCACCGCCTCCACCGCCATCGTCGCCCACTCCCGCCTGCCTATCGTCCTTGCTGCAGGAAACTTGTCTTACACTCGCAGTCGGACGGCGCACAAAAAAGGACCTTACACCCGGAGTCAGAATGCAATAAGCAATTGCAGGACACTACAGCATGGAGAGGAAAAGGACGTACATCCAGGATCAAGGCTTTTGGGCGATACGATGGCGAGGTGGGAGGAGGGGGCTGGGCAGGAGGACAACAAAGCCTGTACCCGTTTTTTCCTCGCCTTTAAATGAAGAGCAAAGCTTTCATTACGGGCAACAATGTTAAAATTATTGAGCACAAGCCAAGTAGAAGAAGAAGTGGAACAAGACGCTGCCCAAAGTGCGGACTTGCCCCCAATACAGAGAGAAAAAATATACACTATATTCATCATCAAATATACTTCCTTGAGCTATGAAAATGTTACCATTAACAAGAAACGGAAACTCTATACTTATGTATGTATATTAGTTTCCCAATAAATTAGAATCTGTTTTCGTCCTTGTATTAACGGGTTTTATAACGAATCCTAATCAAATAACTTGTTTAACTTCCTTTTGAATGAAAATGATCTATGAAATTCCTGAAAATACTTAAGTTTTTCTCTGTGTACCAAACCAGTGCACTTCTTGGTCAAAAGCAACGCAGTCAGCGTGAAAATCGTCAAGGCGGCTGGCCGTTCGTTCCGTTTAGTTTTCCCTCTTTACGCTGCTGTTTTTGTTGTTTTACTTTTTTTGTTGTTGTTGGTCTTGTTGCAGTGAAAAATTACCAAGCGGAAATGCGCCTACAAGGCCGGAGTGCCCAAGGAGTTTTCCGATTTTCGCAGCAACGAAAGAGCGAAAAGCGAGTCCTGCGGACCGGAGCTTCCGACAAACCAACCGACTAACCCAAAATTCAAATCGCCTCGCCAGTGTGCGCCAAACGGCTTACGCTCAGCGAATGAGAAGAAATTGGGGAAGAAAGAGTCACCAAGAGAGCCAAACGAAAAGCCGGTGGAGCCCGTGGTGGCGCCACCTATCGGTAAAGGGGCATGATAGCAGCCATTTTGTTTAGTGTCGTCTTGCTTCCGTAGACATCACCTGTATAGCGCTATCCCTCACCTTCCAGTCACCTGATCACTGCGACTGCGTTGCGCTCTGGCAACGCCCACTCTCTGAGAGGCGAGTGTGCGCAGTGGCATTCCCAGAGCGAAAGTGGAGGGCAACGCCCACTGGACGGACGGCGGCGTAAAAGGGATAGCCATACCTTGAGCCGGTGTTTCCAGTGGACTGGAAGCCCCAAGAGCACACAATTCTCGACTCTCTCCCCTTTTCTCGCGGACGGATTTTCAACATTTTCGAAGCTTTTGCGGATGTGTTGGGGTTTTGAATTTAAAAGAAGCGCCAAATAAATATTCCAAAAATAAATTCTAAGCGCAATTTTTCAAAAATTAGAACTATGACTAAAAATATAAAGAATATTGCTTGAATTATTGAATTGTTGCTTGAGAACCCTTTTTAAATAGTTATTGTATACTTATATGTTTGATGTAAAGTTCAACAAATTAAAAGTTGAGTTATGTATTTCATACAAAATTAAAAAAAAAAACCAATAAAACCAAATTACCCAATCAATTATATCTGGATTTATTTATTTTTCTGATAATGTTTTCCAGGGAATACCTGTTTCCTTTATCTGTTTCCCTAAGGCAAATAATACTTTATAGCACCTAAAAATGGGTTAATCCGCAAGCATAACAAACTTTATCAAATTAGCATGTGTCTGACTTAATGAGCACTTTGCATGCCGTTGAAAAATTATCTAAGCATAACTCAAACATATACATAGATACAGTATCTTATGGATGAATATTTAAAATCAGCTGGCTTGGATCTCTTTACATCACAAACACTCAGGTGTCGATCGGTGGGTACTCTCCCGGTGCTCTCTCCGGAGAACCGCTCGTCTTATGCAAATTGTTTCACTCTCGACCACTGCTTATTATTCATTATTTGTTTGTTTTAATTTAATACATTTTTGCGCGCAATGTTTATATGAAGAAGAAAAGGAAAGAGGCCGGAAAAATTACCATAAAAATGCATTGAGCGACTTTTACTTTCAAGGTGATCATGTCTGGGAAGAGGAAAGAAAAAACACCTAAAAAAAAAAAAGAAACAGCCGCGTCATTCCTTAATTATAATTACCAGAACCAGAAACAGGAGCAGCGTTGGGACAAAAGCGGGGGAAAAACGATGGCTAAGGATCCTAGGCAGGTGCAGTTCGTTTGCGGCCGTGTCCTTCGGGCAGGGGCATATCAATAAACCACTTAGAGGGCGATCCTTATCTAGGGGATCCTACCCCTGCGATCCGTTACAATTTCAATTTCGCCGACTTGGACGTTACACGCTAATGAAACGCTGTGAACTTGACCGTGGCTATCTTGGGCCAGCGATCTAAGAGTCATTTCGTATCTCCCGCTCTAAGCATGGACACTCGTCCATTAATAAAAGTGCCCCCCGCGTGCCCTTTCCCCTTGCCCCCCTTAAAACGCTCCAGTAAACCTGCACACATTGCATTCGGGGGTTCACGCTCGCCGCTCCAAAGCGATCCGGTTACGATACGCTCCTCTGCATATCCCACTTGCAACCTGCAACCTGCAACTAGCAACTAGCAACTCCCAGGCGATCTCGACTGGCTGCCACCTAACTGGCGACTTATTGTTCAGTGCAGCGTGCCGTGGATGCCACTCCAAATGGCCCGGAATAAAGAGCCAGGCCAGAAAGCGGCTAATGGACGGATAGAGTTGTGGGCGAGCGGGAAGAATACGGAATACGAGACTCGGCAGATAAGGAAAGTAATCCAATTAAAAGTGGGTGGGATTTGTGCCAATTGAGTGGCATGCAAGGTGCTTGACCTCAAACTATATTTTCTGTAATTAATACCTAATTAGTAATTGTAATTTAGTAACATACTATTACTATTATTTAATCATATAAAAGTAATTAAATAGTTTAAAATATTATAGCCAAATAAATAGGTTTTTGGCACACCTTTTCCCAAAAACAAGCCCCATTTCCGATGTCTGTTCTCTCCGCCAAAATTTCGCTTCCCAAGCAAACACCTAAAGAAGCAAAAGACGGAGAACAACCTTAATAAATTCCGAAGACAGCAGACAAAATCTCATTTTCTAAGAATTATTCACTCAAATCCATTACTCATTTCCCATCCGCAATCTGTCGCTCCGAGTGCAGCCAACTGCAAGACGTGACAGCGGCTGCCAAAAAGCAGAAAACTCACAAAACTGAAAACAGTAGACTCCTCCGTAGTCGAATCGGAATCCCAATCCAAAACGCACCCACAACGGGCGGGAATAATGTCGAGAGGCCCGAAAGATCCAACCGAGCCGAGTGATACCAGGCGGTTCACATTATAATAATCCCCAAGACATGTGTGAATTCGCCGCCCTATCAGACCCTGGAGATCTCTTTCTCGGTTTCGGATCCCCATTTTCAGATTCCCCGCCAAGACCCTGGGACACCTACATACAACAATCCCAATTCAAAGCTCTCTCGCCAAGTTTCCCACAGTCGATCAACATGAAATGAGATATATGATGAGATATTTGACAGTTACGTGATTTCTTTCTCGGTTCACATTTCGGTTTGGCATGTTTGGGGCGATGTTGCTACCTTAAGTTTCTTGCTTTTTATAATTCATAAGTCGGGGCAAGAGCGGCTCAGGGTCGGCAGGTGGCGCCACTCACGGCCTTAGTGAGGGCACAAACCCAAAACACAATAAAACGAAACGAGCTCCACTCGCCAAGGACATGCGTGAAAGGGAATCCATGTCCTTTCCGGCGGCAATCCATGGAAAAACATGGAAGCACTTGTGGAGTTTGCCGGAGTTTTTGGATTCAGTAAGCTTCGATGGCTTTCCGGGGGCGGAATTACCGAAGCGCTTGAAATAAGGGATGAATGTAACAAAATTTTTGTTTTAATTATTAATTAAATATAATTTTATTTTATTAAAAACTTTAATATTTCCATAATTAATTGTTTAACAAATTTAGTAATATAATACGAGTTAGGAGTTTGTGTTTAAAATATCGTCCAATATTATCAATTATATTAATATTAATCTACCATATTATTCACATTCATTAAATAATAGTTACTGTGAAATTACATTTTAATTTATACAATTACCTTTATGATTAAGTTTTTGAAATATTATTTTATTGGCATTAATTAAAGGATTATTAAAATGGTATGCATGCGTTTAATGGACCGTTTCATTTCGTTTGTTAACATTAATATTTCTTATCCGTAAAGCATTTTAAACACGATTATTAACTCTGCATTAAGTTTACATTAATTAATGAGCTGTAATTAAATTAACCACATCACTGATAAGCCCTCGGGCTATGGATTTAAATAAATTAATTAAAATAATAAATAATCCGTCAGCGAAGACCAACTTTACAACAATAGCAACAAAAGTAACCAACAAAAGCAACGGGAAATTGCAATTTACAACAGGCAACCAAAAACAACAACAACACACCATCAACAATGTGAATAAAAAAAAGTGTGTGTAAAAAAAAAAATAAAACTGCACAAACAATTTTCAGTTGAGCGGCCATGTAGAAATTTGCAATGGTGGCCAGACAACTGCGGATGTTGTTGTTGTTTTTGTTGTTATTGTGGTTGTTGTGTTTTTCAGCACACAATGAACAAGAGCAACAAAAACAACAACAACTGTTGGCAACATAATGAACTTACACGCAATGGGAAGCACAACAGATGCAGTCGCCCAGGTGCTGCTGCTGCCCCAACATATCACCAACCAGTAATACAAAAAAATAAAAAATAAAACAACAAATGAACTACCTACACCCCAACAATCCATTCCGGCAATTATAAATTCCATAAAGAGAGGGAAAACGGTTTTAATTTATTAATTAAGAACGTTGTGATTGTGGAATTCGTAGTGATATTAAATCATTTCAAGGGGGATTTTTAGTTAATAGCACTCTACCATCAAAGCAATCTACCTTTAAACCTGAACATAAAATATATTTGAAAATTTAAATATATACATATTTCCAAAAGGTTCCCCTTTTTTCTAATTTTATCCCAAAAATCTTAACCTGTCTTCCATCATGCACCGTCGCACTCTGTGACAATGATGGCCGGAAGTGGAGAAACCAAAATGGCGGCTTCATTCTTACAATTACAAACTCACACACCGCACACACACACGAACACAAACGCACTTGCTGTGAATTATTTTGTTGTTGCATGTCACTCAAATCAGAGATTTGGTTTGCCGCTTGCCTTAATTATCGTTATTATCTTTGCTGGCTCTTCAGAATTGGCCAATGCAGCGGGAAAATCGCCCCCAAGCACGCGATGTCAAATGTAGGCTCCCCCCATCCCCCCATCTTTTTGAGTTTCGAGGGAAATTGCATTCTTTGGTGCACAAAAACACACTTCATGCATATTTATTACCTCAACGCGCTTTTGTTGTACTTTCTGGTGTTATTGTTATTGTTACTGTTGTTGTTGTTGTGCACAATAACTAGCATTATATATATAATGCACTTAATTTCCTGCCTGTGTCCGCCCAGAAAGTACACCCCCGCCCCTCCGCCACACCGGCACACCGCAAAACCCGAAAATTGTTCAGCCAACGGGCATCATCGTCTATGATGTTGGAGCTCTGCGTGCAAGTCACTAAAATTAAATTATTTTTAGTTCATAATTTTAAATTATAAAATTCAGCTTGTACATGAATTTAGTGAGCGGTGTGGGTGGCTCGGGGGACTTTCCACTTTTCTGATGTTTCTGCTGAGTGAGCTGGGGCACGGAAAGTTGGCTTGGGATCGCCCTGGGGCATCGCCAGCTCGTTGTCAGCCTCGTTAGTGCTCCAAATGCAATTTGGAAATTTTAGAAAATATTTAGAAAATTAACGCAAAGTTGTGGAAATGTTGTTGAGTCTACCCAGGTGCCTGAAAGCGTCCACAAAAATATTATGCTAATTCTCAGAAAATATATGGAAGTGCGGCAAGCTGATTAGATTTCGCTTTGGGAATAGAAAATTAGCTGGGAAAAATGTTTTGACTTTAAAAATGACTCCGTTTTGGTTTCAACTGATACATTTCTACCTTTTGTCCCAACTTTTAACTGGTCAAGGCGTATCCTTTAAATCAAATTACCAGCTGAACATAGGGACGTCTAGTTAGCCAGTTCGAGGGTTCAAGGAATGCAAGTTTTACTCGCCCGGAATTGGTGACCCTTTTGGGTTGTCGGACACATGTCTTGAAACCAAAGACGGAAGTTTGATTTGCTAATGAACTGAAGAAAGGATATTCAGTCGAAAGGCCATCCTGATAGCCACCAGGACGAACAAAGAGTTCTATTGGCCAGAAAATTACATTTGATTCGTTGTCGTTTCTGGCATCGCATGTCTTGCATGCCAGGCACGTTTTGCGTGCCTATCAACCGAAGGGAAAAGTGAGGAAACTCGAAGGACATCGAGCCGACAAGGAGTCCTTTGTTTGCGTGTGGTTTCCCCACCCTCCCTGCCGAATACTTGTTGCATGCGTCAAATGTTGGCCCAGGGGCATATGCCTCCGATGTTTAAATTAAATTTCTGTGGCGACAATTTAAATGAAGTGTTCGGATAATGGCTTCATAATCGAGATGAGCTACCTCCAGCCATTTCTGGCCATTTCATTTGCATGCCAATCCCATAATTTTGGCTCATACATTTGCTCAGCTATTTGACTCAATAATAAGCCCGATTGTTTATACAAGTCGTCCGCCCCACACTCCACATGAAAGCTTTTTATTAAATTGCAAAAGTGACTGCCAAATTTATTGCAAAAAATAATTTTTTTTGGCCAACCTTCAAGCCCCGCAACCCACAGGCTTAGAAACCTGCTGTCTGCTTTTGTTTTTTCTAAAATGGGAAACATTGTGAAAGTGCAAGGCGAAAAAAAAGGAACTCAAGGAAGAAATAACATGGGGAACTTAAGTAAACATTAATTTACATAACTTCTGTGCAAATGACGACGTTGGGGCGGGGGGACTGATGGGCGGTGGGGCTGATGGACGGAGAGGCGGAAAGGCGGGGCCAGTTGCCGTCATCATTGGGCACGAAAGCCGGATCCCAGGTCCGGACGTGGGCGTCAGCGCTCTTGTAGCCCGGCGTTATTAAAAAATTTAAAGCATGTTTTGCGGCGCAGCGGAGGAGGTTTTCCCAACTCGGTTGCTGTTGGAGGGTTTTCCGGGGTCTTCGGGGCTTTTCCAGAGGGTGTATCTGGGACCCGGCAATATGGCTGTGCTCTGCTTAGTTGTCACTGTCTGTGGCAGCGGTTGTTTGTGTTTGTGACCGACGTTGCACATAACCGTTCCCGTTCGCTCTATATATTTTATTTTTTTCGTGGGCGTCTTGGTCCTTCTTTGATATCCTTGTAGCGGCAAGCGGTGCTGGTGTGTTGGATAGAAGTGCCAGCGTCTGTTTTCAATGTTGCCAGAAGTCGTTTCTTTTATGTAGCCACTTGGTGATGCCTCAGATGGAGTGGCATAGGAGTTACTCCGGTTGCAAAAAAGCTCTGTAGACAATAAAATACACTTTAATTTAATAAATATAACAAAATATAATATTTAATTTTATA
>JAJJHT010018367.1:895964-978812 GCA_021223865.1 Drosophila pandora | reverse complement strand
AAATATTTAAAATAAAATATCTATTTTTATTATTCCTATTTAATATTATATTTTTGGTACAAATATTTTCAAAATTCTAAAAAACTCGAACTAGACCAGCATACCCTCTACAAGAATTAATCAAGCGAGTTACAATGACAGCGCATATTATTTTCTTCTCGCATGTCCTCAGCACACTTCCGTCCACCCTCTGCTACCAACATCCCTCCCGAAATCCCCAACCCAGCACCCAATCCAACCCATCCCACCATCCCCTTTGCGACTTTGCCAATGCCGCGCAGCTTAGCGAAATTGTTTGCGAAAATACAACACAATATTCAAGAATAATGATGACATTGTTGACTCCAGTACCCGGCGCGAGTCATAAAAAAAAGAAAGAAAAAAGTTATATGCACGGGCCAAGAGGTGGAGGGGCCCCCTGCATAACCGCAAGGACATCTTCCGCAGGATTAAACGCCCTAAACGCCCCGCTTTAGACACTGCAACGCCCCAATGGGGATAAGGGAGAAGGAACACAAAGATATGGAGGGCAGGACCCAGCCGGAAAGAGACAAGGCGAAAAAAGCAAACATGATTACCATATTGTATGATATGAGGCTATATCTGAGCTGGGCTATAACCGGAAGCCCCCACCCCGTGTCCTCCTCAGCAAACAGAGCTTGGAAATATAAATTGAAATGAATTGAAGTTATGGCATTAGACACTTTTGGAAATAATCAGACGTTGATGTGGTGCCCATTAGCATTTAGAGTATGTGTTTCTTTTTCATCACTCAAAGTCGGAAAATGCCAGTCCTTAGAACAGGAAATCCCCCAAGACATATTTTATCATTTATGGGAAGAATATCCAGAAGAGATATTACTCAAAGAAGCATTTAAACTTAAGGATAATTACCATTCTTATGAACTTTTTGTAAATATTATATATTTTATATACACACTTGAGTTTACAACTACGTTAAGTCTACCAGAGAAATGAAGAGTTAAGAGCTACCAGCTGAGCTCCTCTGGCAGTCCGCCAGGATACTCGCCCGTTAGACAAGCCGTGCAGTACCCGGCCTTCAGGGGATTCACGTGACTCTTGTTCATCTGGACGGCCTTCACCAGACCCTCCACACTCAGGTAGGCCAGGCTATCGGCTCCCACATGGTCCGCCAGCTGATCGGCGTTCAGTTTGTTGGCAATGAGCTCCTCCCGGGTGGGAATGTTGATGCCCATGTAGCAGGGATATTGCAAAGGAGGGCTGGCGATCCTGATGTGCACTTCCGAGGCGCCGGCATCTCGCAGGAGCTTGATGATCGGACCAATGGTGTTGCCCCTCACGATCGAGTCATCCACCAGCACGATGCGCTTGCCCTCGACATTCTGGGCCAGGGCTCCGAACTTCTTGGCCACTCCGAGCTGCCGCAGTCGGTTGGAGGGTTGGATGAATGTGCGTCCCACATACCGATTCTTGCACAGGACCTCCCCGAATGGCATGCCGGACTCTCGGGCATAGCCATGGGCCGCGGCTGTTCCTGATTCCGGCACCGAGCTGACCAGATCCGCGTCTAGGGGGGACTCCCTGGCCAACTGGCGACCACATTGAAGGCGGGCGGAGTAAACCATCTGACCCTCGAACATGGAATCGCTGCGGGCGAAGTACACGTACTCGAAGATGCAGAACGCCATTCGCTTATAGTCGGGCCGCTCCACAATGTCCACCGTTCTGTAGCCATTCCGCGAGAGCTCTATAATCTCGCCCGGCTCCACCTCCCGGACGTATCGCGCTCCGATGGAGAGGAAGCCGCAGCTCTCGCTGCTGACCACCCAGCCTTCGGCCACCTGGTCATCGATATTCGCGTGTCCTGCATCCACCGGCACGATCTTTCCCAAGCACAGCGGCCGGTTGCCGTAGGAGTCCCTCACGGCGTAGATCTTGTCCTTGTGCATCACCACCAGGGAGTAGGACAGCGGGGCTAGGGTCATGAAGTGGCGGATTCTGGCAGGCCAGTTGGGTCCGTCGTGCTCGGATACATCTTCGGGAGCGCAGCACAGGGACTGGGCGATCAGCTCGCTGTCACTGTGCGTGGAGAGACCCACTCCTCGCTCCAGGACCTCTCTCCTGAGGGACTCGCAGTTCACCAGCTCCCCGTTGTGGGCAATAGCGAGGGCTCCATGAGCCGTGTGAACCACAAAGGGCTGGCAGTTTACCACCTCGGAGGCCGCTGCTGTGGAGTACCGGGTATGGCCTATGCCCAGGTTGCCCTTCAACTTCCTAATGGCCTCGTCGTTAAACAGATTGTTGATCATTCCCATACCCTTGTGGACGCTGAAGTTCTTCGAGCACTTTCCCAGGCTGGTCACTATTCCCGCGGACTCCTGGCCTCGATGCTGTAGGGCCACCAATCCTAAGCAGATCATTTGAGCAATGTCCAACTGTAAGAAAATAAAGTTAATTATATAATATATTTGATAGCTTTTCTTAACTATTTCTAAAAACAAACTTTCTTACAAAGGCATTTCTATCTTCAATGTTTTTTTTTAAAAGTCATTTATAATTTTTGTCCCACTGTCCCAAATTTTTAAAAACAAAGTAGCATATTCAAAATTACAATAAACAATACGATTAAATTATAGTAAAATGTAAACAAATTTTCGTATTCAAAACCAATATTAATTATTTTTAAAGTTACAAGTGTTTTCGTCAAATTATTTTCCCTCGTGAAACTCTGATGAATTCTTTTCTTAATCAGTTTTAATCAGTTCTATTAAAATCAGTTTTAAATAACTGATTATATAAAGATATTTTTAATTAGCCTGATTATTATTTTATAAATACATTACATCGTCAGCTTAACTTACTTTCTTATCATAACTAAGCTTTCTAAAAACTTACTTTTTCAAATGCAACAAAAACTCATATAAAAAATTACTAATAACGAACTATTTAAACCTAAAAATGTACTGGTATTTTTTAACCACAATAAATAGTTATTATTTAAAATCAGGCTTAAAAATGTACCATAATATGATTGTTTTTTTTTTTTTTAAATAATGTATTTATACTCAATTAAAACACTTGGCATTTTGAAAACATCGACCCCCTAGAGCTAGAGTTTTCTGGTTGCCTACCGCCGATAACGGGAGTGCTTTCCTGTTATTTTCCATTTCATTACAGTCAGCAGTAAAGAAAAAAATATACAAAAATATCAGCCGAGATGTCATCGGCTGCGCGACTGATTACAACCGCGAAACACTTCGATTTCATTGACGTCATCACAGCAACCGCCTTAGAAGAGGGGCGAGCGGGCCCACCATTGACCCACTTGCAAGCCATTTGCATACGTCTGACGTACGGCCATGAAGCATAGAATCTTGTTAGGTTTCTGATCTGCATTTGACAGGCTCAATGATCGCTTTTTGATCTCATTTGTGTGGTAATCGAATACGAAAGTTCAGGTTGTAGGAGGTTATTATTAGACTCTAAAATTGCCAAGTAATACTTTACATGATAGCTGCTGATTGCGATCTGTCTGAAGCTGAGATGACTTACTTTTTTTTACGATTATTATTTTTTGATTTAAGGTGCTCCTGTCATGGTTTTAAATTTTACTTATTATTCCGCACAATTTTAAAACGTGATATTTTTAAACAATATTTAAAGCAATCTGACCTAGGTTATATGAGTTTAAGAAAATATTAACAATGATTGAAAAATATTAAAAACAATTACACTGTTTGTTTACCAAATTAATTATAGATCCTTTCTATAACGTTTTGAGCAAAAACAATATTTTTACTTAACTCCAACAATTTTAAAAACTATTTCTTCCCTACGTATTGATTTAGGGACTTTAAGGACACCCACCTGTGTCGGATAATCCCCGCAGGCAATGGCTCCAAACACTCCGCACTCGCAGGTCATCCCCGTGACATCCACTCCTTTGGCTTGAACTGATTTGTAGATCTTGTCCGGAAATACTTTAGGTACTATTTCCTTTGAAACTTTGGTCTTCTGGCAACACACTTCGCCTGATTTGGAAAAGTTCACATTTACATTCCTTAGGCTCTGGTATTATTCGATAATTTTATTCTTACCATTTCTGAGATTGGCACAGCAATTTCCCGAATCACTTTCCATGATGGTCTCCTTTGTACTTAATTAACGTTTATAGATAGTTATGGGCTGGCTTTGAGGACCCACCTTCTGTGGGAATTACGTTGAGAGGAATTGAGACACTGAACACTTTGCACGAGATCGCTGGCACTTGATCACTGGAATTGGAATTGGAATCGGAATCGTTCACGTCTGCATTGATTGAATGCCAGCGGAATTATGATTGTTCATGTTACAGCCGCGCCTAATTAAACCTCCGATCATCACATCACCATCATCGGATCGGCGGTACGTATATGGCAAACAGTAGCTGATACACTTATCAGTTTCGCTGGGGAAGCGATCGCGATGGGGAAATGCAACTGGTGGAGGGAAAAACCGCATCGGCGAAAAACGAAACTCGATGCCCTGTGGATTGGCGAGGTATTTGCCAAATATGCCGAATAAGCGCTGAAATATGATATTCTCACGTTCGGCAATCGATGGATAGTCGCGAAGATGCAATGACCGCATTATGTCCGTCTAGTCTTCAAATCGCACAGCCACATTGGCATTGATCTTAAGTCATGTGAGGCCTCAATCAGTCCCGACTTCGGGCTTATCACTGGGCCGGAATGCGCTGGGCTGAGGCGGACTGGCTGACTGGCCGGCACATGCATTTCAAGATCAAAGTTTAATTGTTTATTTAGGGCCCCCCGGCCTGGAGACAGGGTCCTTATGCAAACCTCCACTATGCTTACACTCTACATTGTTGCCTATCGGGTGGATTGGAAAATGCGTTCATTGACGCACTTTGGATGCGTTTTCCATGCACATTTCGCGTAAACAATAACAGATTTAATTATGTTTTCCTTTTTTCGAAATATTTAAATGGGCTGTGTTATCGCGGCCCCCAATGGAGTGCGATCCAGCGAGGGTTGATCGATCCGCTGAATCGCTCATCGCCCAATCACACGATGGCCGATCGTAAACAATAAACAAATTTAAGCTTAGTCGCTAACTAATCACTTGTGCTAATAATAGTTTATAAACAACTTGTTTATAGGCACGGAAAAGTTGAGCCATGTGATCAACTGCCTTGCGATGAACCGATTGAGAATCTGATTCTGGATCTGCACCTCATCTGATGCAATCCGAACAACCGCAGGCATAAGCGTCTGCTGCGGTTTCGTCTACCTGATAAGTTGGGTCTATAAATCCGGACTGAGGTGTCCAGACGAGTCCCCGCCGCTTTCATGAACGCATTGTGTAAGATCCCCGAGGTCCGAAACACTTAAATTGCACGGGCCAGACATTTAAATACAAACTAGCTCTTAAAATAATCTGGAAAATTACAAAATTTACGCAGTAAACCGCAGTGATAGTGCTAAGAGAGTGCCAAACACTTCTTAATCAATTAGGTATTTTGAATAATCACCATGGAGCATCCCCACGAACATGGCTTTATCGGAACTTAAAGTTTCCATTTGAAATGTGACTGCCCTCCGGCAATGCGATAACCCACATACGTATAGGTAGAGCCCCAACCCATCATTACCTTTTATTATCAGCATTTTTCGGCAAAAACAACAAACAATCAAACAAACAAACGAAACACAAAAGAAACTAAGCAAACAAACAGCACCACGGAGATAATCAGATGCGGCATACATATATAGTAATGTGGAAATGAGAATGATTTGGCAACTGGGCTGGGGGGTCAACCCAGAAAAAATATAACTGGGGGTGTCCAAGAAAAATGACCAAACCGAAATATGCCCGTTCTGCCCAGAGGCTTTGGGGGGATGTGGAGGTGGAGGTGGGTTAGAGGCCCGGATGAGGACAGCGAGACATGTGTAACCACTTGAATTTCATTTGGCGAAAAGCTTTATCGAAAATTATGCGAATGCTGGTTGACTTTTGGCCAAGCGCCACCAAGCAGGCCGGGCAGCCAGCTCCGCGGGATACTCCAAGCGCCATCACCAGAAACTTCCCAGAAAAATAGGAGTAGATCTCGGAGTTACACAGAAAAAAAATGAACACTATTTTTTGTGGCTCTTACATGCACGTTGAATATATAATATAATATTTTTAATGGACAATTGTTATAAGTATCTAAGAGCTCTGCACTTTCGATTTATTTGTTATGTTACAGTAAAAATTTTGAAACAGTTTAAAAAAAATTCAAAATCTCGGTATTATTTATCCTGATAATGAACTTAATTTTAATTAACTTCTTAAACACAGCTCATTTCTTAGAATTAAAATAATCTTTTTCCATTTAAATAAATGTTGAAGGAATATCAAAAATAAGTAGGATTATATTTTCTATTCTTAAGTATCTCATCTCTGACTTTAATAAAACTATTTTTTAAGCCCAAATATAGATAATTGATTGAATGGTTGACTATGTGTTTTAATATTTTATTTAAATTCAATACTTATTCAAACACAATAAATGAAATTTTCTCGATTTTTAGATACTCTAAAATATTTTAAAATATAAATATTTTGATACATGTTAAAAATACATTAAAAACTTTCATTAAACAGAATCAACCAATTGGTCAATAGAATCAATAGAATAGTTATATTATATTATAGTTTTATTTAAAAAAAAACTAATATATGAAGTGATACAGTTACTGTTCCCTAATTCCCAATGATTTCTCTCAGTGTACCCTGGCTAACTGCTTAGAAGACTGATAAAAATCCAGCACACTCGCCCATTGCTAAGCAAACAGATAATAAAGAGGAAAATGATGCTTCAGCGCTGAATGGGATGAAAGGGGAAGGAGCCGGGAGTGGCCAGGAGGGGCTGTTCGCATATGTGAGTGCCACACCCCCCGCTGGCGCTGCCCGGGCCGCTCCTTGAACCGCTTTCGCCTCCGGAACGGCGTCCAGTTTTCTGCTCCTGGGCGATGGACACTGGACCGTATTCCGTGGATCACGGACCACGGACCATGGACCGTCTGCCTCATGCATAATTCAGCAGAATTCTGAATGATTATTCTTTATGGGACTGTTTATTTCTTTTGACCATTTATTTCAAGTTGCTATCGCTCCTGCTCCTGTCTCTCTCTCTGCCACTATCTATCCGTCTTTTTCGTTATTTTTATACAGTTTCCAGTTGCTTGCGCTCGAAATGATTTTGACCAACGGTGACGCAAAAATCATCAAATGGTCCAGGCAGGACCCCACGAGGACCACGAGTGGTCTGCGTATCTATTGAACCAAAAACGTTATACCAACCCCATCCCTCCCCTCGAATGTGTGTGTGTGTGTGTATGAAATCCTACCCCCTTTGGCAACCACACACGATTGGGCCCCGCCCAATGGAGTGTTTTTTTTTTTTTGGAGGAAAGTAGCCAAGAGCTCTGAGTTTGCTTTCAACGCATCATTTCATTTTATTTTATGCTGACCAGAAAAATGACCAAAAAAAATTGTGGGGAAAATAAATTTTATTTGTTTTTCTCCATTGGCCGCCGCAATTGAATAATATGTTCGTTTTATTCCATTTGAAAAGGGGTGGCCAAAAATTGCACGGACCTCTAGAATAACTTTATTCGAGCCAATAAAATCCTGTGATTCAATATGATTAAATACCTTTAAGCACCACAACTCGTTCCCATTCAAATGCAATCATTACAGCTGGAAGAAACTTTAATTAAAAACGATGGCAATTCCAATTAAAACTAATTGAAAGACGCACAAACTTGGTCCAAGTAAACAATACCAAAGACGAGTCGCTTTCTCCCAAACCTTTGGAGCTGCCTCCGAAAAATATCGAAAGGACAGCTCCAGAGCTTCGGGTCCTTCCTCTCAATCTTTTGCTTTTGGCCAACATTTTTAATTCGTTTACGTTTATTATTTATTCCAGAGGAGCGAGGGATAAGGCCAAAAAAAGCTGAAGAAATCCGTCGTTTAAATTTGTTGTCCCCGGCATGTTATTTGTCTTTTCTGGCATTTCTTTATATACCATTTGCATTTGCTTTATGTATTTACTATATAGCTCAAAAATTTTCATTTCTGTCTTTTGTTTTCCCGCTATTATTTCAGACTTTTTTCCTTCGGATTTTGTCAGCAAAATTTGCATAACGAAGCAGTCACAACAACCAAACAGTCCCCCCCGAAAAGTGGGCGTGTAGACCTGGGCGACTGGACGAGCTATGCCGGCTTTCAAGTTTACTTAGTTGCCAATTTGAGGAGCGTTGAAATTGTCCAGCGAAGTGTACCGCCACACGCCCCTCCCACCACGGCTCTAATTAGTTTTCCAATTGGAAGTACCTCCGCCAGATGTCTGGGGCATCTTTAAGAACTAGACCAAAATCTGTTCGCTGGCGCTGTTTTAAAGTTAAGATCTGCATTCGTAATGAGCGATTTCAAACTACTGATTGATGTCCGTCCATCCAAAGGGGAGCGGAACGTGTCTACAGTGGCCTCGGCTTCATGAAACCTTAATGACTTTCAATTTGTGGCACATTATCCCGGGAGATGGCGACGAGGAACAACGCCAGAACATGTGTAACACCCAAAAATAGCCAGATAGCTTCTTGGCCGGGTTAATTAGCATTTCGGAAACGTAAAATGAATTACCAACTCGGACTGTAACCGAGAACTGAGACACCAAACTGCTCCAGTTACGCGTGAGAATTTCAGGCCATTTCTCGTCTTTTTCTGAAAGGGACGACTTGTGCGCATAAAATTTCAATTTTCCGATTCCGATGGAGAATGGGAACTGCAGACTGCGGTCTGTGGGGACTGTCGCTGGCGACACTAGCGATTCCCAAGGCAAGCTGCTCAATTGCAGGCCAATAATCATAAAATTTAATAAACACATTTTCTGCTCGCCGCTGGTCACTGCTGACCGTTACCTCCACCTAGTCACCCCCGAGCCGGGTTCGGGCAACAGTGGGTTAATGTATGCAAAACGCATTCAAATTTTATGTATCGCCCCGCAACGATCTCTCGGATACCTCGCACCTCTCCTCCCACCACCAAGCCCCTGTACAACATAATTCGCCTGAGACTGGCTTTTTGGTGTCTGGCGGGCTTAGTTCATTTTATTTTCTCGTCCGACTCTCCAGTCTGGAGTCTCCAGTAATTCCGCTTTTATCTTCCACGGTCTATTGGCCTCCGTGGGTTCTATCTCCGAGGGGCTTCTGTGCATGTAAATTGCATGGTTTCGGACACTTTGGGTCACCTAATGAGGGCGACTCGTCGCCGTCCACCTCATAGCCTGGATCTGTATCGGTATCCGCGGCTGCGTTCGGCATGGGAAATGAGCAGAACTCCATGGAAGATAGACAACAGTCAGACATTTATTTTTGCAGTGACACAATTCCATTTGAAGAAGGGAAGATCTGATGGGTGAAGATGATCTAGTTTTGGAAGGGGGGTTTTTTTTTTTTGGGAGACTGATATCAGCTACTAGATAGTACTAAGTTTATAGAAAATATATTTCTGCTTGGAAGTATTTTTAAAAATAAGATCAGTAAGATAACAGATAAAATTTATATCCATATGTACACTATTAAGTACTATCAATATTTTTAAAATTTTAATTTAAATCTATTTTTTGTAGTAAGTCATTATTTCGTAATAAAAGAACATTAAAGAATATAAATAAAGATAGAACATTAAAGAATATTTTATATTTTAAGTGTCAAATAAGAATTATTTCTATAAATATAATTAATGTTAGATATTTTATGCCTCGCATTTGGAAACTTACCTCCTATAGAGGCTTTTTGTTATTATACTTTGATGAAAATTATTTCTGTTGGTTTTTTCAAACTATTCTAATGGTATTTCACTTTAAAATCGTGCAGTCATATTTAATCTCTTTTTTCCTTTAAGCCAAATCTAGAATATCTGGTACATTTATTAACTAACAAGTAGCAAGTTATAGCAATCATGCTTCCTTAAGGATCGTAAAAAATATCCTCCCATATGTGCAAAAAGCAATTGTCTTGCCTCGCTTTTGTCAAATTTACGGGCAATTGCACTTTATGAACCGCAAATCGCATCAATTATATGATGAACTCTCTCCTCTTGAAACTTTTCACAACTTAGCAAACAACTCGAGGCTCAAGTTCGGCCAATAAATCAAATTTGCTGCAAGCCATAAAAATGCCAAACATTAGCACAACAAAAAGGACACCATCCTGGAATGCGGAACCATCCCCAAGCGGGGTCGTAAATCTCGGAATCACTTGTCGCGATTGGAGAAGAGTGAACTCGGTCTCTTGTTTGCCGAGCGAAACCTCAGGATGGTGCATTAAATTTTACGCATTATTAGGAGGCCGCCAGTCAGAAGGACATTCAGACAGCCGTAGGACAACAGTAACAAAGGATAACAACGAAAAATTAGGCACATTTGCGGTTAGGGGAGGATGAGCTGGATAAGTTGGACTGGGAATGGGACGTTTAACGCTCTTCGCATCATTCCACTTCATTGGCGACTTTTGCAACATTTGTTTGTGACGTTAATTTATACAATAATTGTGACAAGGACCAAGCCGACCACAAATGCGACTGACAACGGCCAGTGAAAGAAGTCCTGCCAAAGTCAGTAGCTCCACGCCACACATATTCGCATTTTCATATGTAAAAATTGTGCTCGTCTTTTTAATGGAATTTTAATGTATTTGTGTAGCCTTTTTCTGGACTCGGTTTTGGCAAATACTCTTTTTTATTTATTCTTAATTATATTCATACAAATGTTAAAAGTTTCCCAACCACATTTACATCCCACACTCTGTCACACATACGTCGGCCACGGAGGGGCATGAATATTGAAAATGCTGCCGGGCCCAACTTTCATTACGAAACGCATTCTCTGGCATATGGAAAAAGTTTGCAGCACTCACACCACATTCTGCTTTTAGGAATATGAGTGTTAAAAGCCGGGCCCTGCATATATTAATATTCCAAAAGTGTGACTGTGGCCCGAGAATGTCAGGTGCGAGGAATCATAGCTGGGAGGGAAACCAGGACGACAAAAAAAGCAAAACACATTAAAATTTTCATGAAAAATGTCATCAACAAAAGTTTGAAATGCAAATAATTTGCAAGTTGCTGGGCTGCTGCCATCGCTGACGAGTGTTCCTGAGTGCTCTCGAGGGCCAGACAAAGATATTCGCAGGACATGACCAGGACATGTGACGCACCATTTTATATGCTCAGCAGACGGGACTCACACCATATCCATAGCTCGCTTTTTGGGGCTGTCCCGCATTAGAATGCATTTAAAAAGGCATTTATCACGGCCCAAAGGATTCAGGACAATCATCATCAGCCAAATCCCGGCTGATCGATTATGATTGATGTGTGTCCCTCTGGGAAGGACATGGATTGGGAAAAAAGCTATTTGGCGGGCAATTAAAATTCAAATATACACATATTTCAAATATCAAACGGAAAGAATATATTTATTCAGGGCGTGGCCAAATTGGAATCTGGACGTGATTTCATTAACAAAAAGAAATCAAAGCCAAAATGGTTGTGCTCTCCTTGCGTTATCCTTGTGGTCCTGAGTGGGAGATTTGCGCCTGCACTCGAGTGTCGCGACGTTCGCCATTAAAACATTTGCCACGCTCACTTGGCAACATGGACAAAGCCAGAACAGAGCCAGGACCCTCGCGCCAGAATCCGAATCCGAATCACAAGTGGCTGAGAGTCCTTCGAGTGGGAGCAGAAACCAAAGGACAATTGGGATAAAAATGGCGTCTTAAGTCGCCCCCCAGCAGCGCCTGGAAGTCATTAACTCAGCTCAAGGGCCTTTATCTCGCCACTTGAGCGCATCTCAGCACCAGGACCTCCGAGTCCTTCCCCCAGCCTCCACATTTTTTTGCCGTCCTCCCATTGGCAGCGCCATTTTCCTCGCAGCTCTTGTTAATTTCTATACGACAATTACACACGCAACTGATAAGCGGCGAGACCCACTCAGTCCCAGCTGGAGAAGATTAAAAAGCCAGGCCGGAAAAGTTTACGACTCCGACGAAGCGGAGCCGACATAAAACTTAAGTTGTTAGCCAGCCAGCACAAATTATCAGAAATTAATCTAACAGAAAATTCTGGCACAAAACCAACTAATCCTTGTTCTCGGATTACTTTTATTTTAATTCGAATATATGGCAATATTTGATATATTGTAACGATCATATGTTTTTGTTTTTATAAAAATTAAATATAACAAACTAAAAATAAAAATAAATTGAATTAATTCACATTAAACAAACAGAAAGGTGTACCATCCCAAGGAAGATTTTTTAAATGATTTTTCTAAAATTAATTTTACCAAAAAGAAAAACTTTATTTCGAAAAACTACCTTTAATCCCTAAAAACTTACAAGTTCTAATCGCATTTTCACCAAAATCTCTAATTTCTAGTGCATCCATATGTCGACACTTGTTCGTTTTCTAAAGGACTAGAAACTTTTATTTTTCATTGACTTCTCTCGTGAATCCTTCATATCATTAATCTTGAAATTAATTGCTGAGTTGTCAACAAATTTGGCAAGCATTTTACGAGCGCCCATAAACTAATGGAACTACCCCTGTCTATAAATTTTAGAGAACTCCCCCCATACGGAATGCGGAAAGGCCAGAACATTGAAATCTATTAACTAATTAAGAGGGACAATCGGGGGAGTCATCAAATTAAATCACACACATGCGTTCCGATGTCCAATGGACAGCTATCAATTAAATTGGTGTAAAGGCGTTGTTCGAACAAGCGTATCAATTACTTTAATGACACAGGGGCGGAGGATGGGGGTGCGATGGTCACTGTCCACTGACCACTGGGCACTGGTCGCATTAGAATGCACCCCTCTGAGGCAAGGTGGCGGTCCCTTTTCCCTTCATCGGGGTGTGCAATGAACCGTTTAGGTGGTGCAATTTTAAACAATTTGTTCAATTTGTAGGGCTATTTGCGGTTGATTTGTCGGCCACGCGACAAATGAAAACAATAAATTTGTCGGCCAAGGCTGTTAAATGGTGTTGTCTTTAATGACAGCCACATATGCTGGAACGGGAGGGCCGGGAGGCTACACTCCATCACCGATCAAGTTTTAATTGCTTATTAAAACTGCAGAAAGCGGGGCGTGCATCCTGCGCATCCTGTGCATTGCTTAGCATATAAATTGAAAATTCTGCAACAATGCAAATTGGCGAGAGCTCATACCTTTTAGTTTAACGGCCAAAAAGGAGAACTTTAAGAGAGTGGGGGTGGGCCACCTCTCCAGCAGCCGAAAGCAGCTTAAGACCTGGACAAAAGCCTTTTCCAAAAATAAATGCACTTTCAACTCGCCAGCTCAGTCGATTTGCATAATCGCTGTCAACTGGCCGACAACAAAACCAAAAATCCGAAGCTCCTTCCCACACGAAGGAGGAAGGATATGCGGTGGCATTCATGCAATTGACACACATCATTTCACGCCCTGACGCCTTTCAATAAACCGAAATTTATCACCAGCGCACAATCTAAAGGCCACGGGCCCCAGGACAGAAGGGAGTCAACAACAATTTAAAATCCTTCATATCCTTCCCAGCATATTGAGCCGTGTACACAAAACAGATACAAGTGTAATCAGTCAAGCGTTTTGTCAGCCACCGAATGACATCATCATCGTTCCTTTTTTTTCGTAGTTCCTCGCCCAGAATCTGCATATCAAAAAAAAAAAATTGGGAAATAAAATAAAACCCAACCCAATTTCGGGAAGAGCCGGAGTGAGCTGTAGCACAAAAGGGTTGCTGATTAGGGCCTGGTTCCGAGTTCACGGTTTTGTGAACCGTGAATGAACGGCTTCGCTCTGCGGTCGTTCCATCATTTCATCGTTTATCAAGTCATCGGCACGGAAAGGTGCGACTGAGAGCCCGCCACCCACAAGAGAACCCCATCCAAGCGAAACCCAAATCCGTTCCCACCATGGAAATCATCTGAACTAATTCCGAACAGCCCAACGAGACATTTGTAAATCTCGACGCGTTCTGTTGATGTTTTTAATTAATTTTTGGTTTTTCAGAGGGTTGCTTCGACTTTTTTGAGAGGGTTCACTTTACAAGGTCGGCTCTTCCCTTTTTCCCCTACTCAGTATCCCTTCTAATATGATAAACATTTTAAGGTGTTGATTTGTGATCCGAATTAATTTGTCAATCACAAGTCGTGCGTTGCAAAAGGAAAAAGAAGTTGGATTATTTTTGATTTTGAGGGGTCTATGAATATATTAAGGAGATTTTTTCATACAACCATGAAATTAAAAATTAGCTACCCAGTTCTTAACTTTTATTTTCTTGTATGTGAAACTTGATGTTACTATTTGTGGAGCCTCCGCCTCCATATTTAATGTTCCTATTTTCGTAACCTCCATTTGGAAAAGAATCTCAAATCATTACTGACAGAGTCTGTCAGAGTCGCGAAGCAATATCAATCGATTGGCTAATAAGGGAAACACATCGGCAGCTGCACTTGTGCCGCAGAACTGGCCCCAAGCTCGACTCAATCAACATTGCATTGATTCATAAGTCTCATTACAACACCAGGCTACACATATTTATGCTCGTACTCATGCTTGTTGTGGCAACTATGTATCCTTCGCTTCCTGGGATGTTTTCATCAGGCGGCGGGGCATTGTTTTTGCCATTCTGCACATTCACAAAATTGATTTCATTCACAACATGCCACGTTTGCCTCATTAAATCATCACTCAGCAACTATCAATGTTCGATTGGGCGCTCATGTAAAAATCAGTTGGAGTGCCCAGAAAAATGCTGGTGGACCGGTCGACTCAGACTCAGACTGGGGAGCTCAGAGAACAGATCAAATTAATTATGAATCAGAAAACAATGTAATTACATGAAATCTGATCGATGAACAGAGAAACGGGCGAAACCCAGTAACAGCGATACTACGATACTCCGATACTCCCATACAGAGGCCCAAACAAAACAAATGTTGGACAGAAAAAACGGCAGAAAATGCAATTGACATTTTTACAGCGTAGTGTTCGGGCCAAGAACAGCAGGGAAAGTTCGTTTTCAGCCAGATAAACATGACAAATATCTGTGACAATCGACTGATTGTTGTTGGGTGCTCCCAGCTTGCATTCATCCTGTTTGCCCCTCCCGATCAGAGTCCCCTCCCTCAAAAGAAACCGTCCCATAACCCGTTTGCGCACGCGTGAATGCCACTGAGCCAGCGGGAATTGTCTGATGGCGCTAAACGGCCTGTTGGGCCATCTCGGGAACAGTCTCTGGCCCCCGGGCCTGACTTATGTGCTAATAGTCAAAGCTATCGATCGCAGCGGGTAGTCCTGGCTACTGGATGTCGTGGGGTTAGCCCAAAAAAGGGGCGGCAAACCCCAAACCGACAAGCCAGCAGCTCCGCCTTTTCCGCATTAGTTGAAAAATAGGAAAGAGTTTAAACAAAAGTTGCAGGGCAAGACAAGCGTAAAAAACTCATACATGACAGACAATAAGAGCTTTAATATTGAATTTAAGAAAATAGAATTTAAGCCATTTTTTACTTTAATTTTTTAATCACTTTGTTTAATTACCATTTGAGTTAAATACATACCATATATACAAACATAGATTGATAATTTATAAGAACAATAAGGATATAATGAATGATATATCTATAAATTATATCTATATACACAAGGATATAATATGCTCCAAATAAAATCTTGCTTAAAAGAATCCTTAATTCCTACTTAAACTAAAACTAATTAATCTTACTTTAAATTCATTTTAATTCACTTCCAATGCTTAGAAATCTCAAATATCAGACATATTTAAAAACCCTTGCACTTTTTATTTATTTTAAAACATCTTTACATTAGGCAACTGAAAATGTATTTATGAAGTTGTATAACTTATAAATTAAAACTTTCAAAATATTATATTATAACTCTGAAAAAACTGCTTATGGCTTAAATTTTAGTTTTAATTTACTTTCCAATATATGTTTTAGGTTCCCTTTAATATTTTTTTTGGCCATCACTTCGGTCTGCGCATGGAAAGTTTTTCTGAGCTCCTCCTATTTTCAGCGCGCGAATGGCGAATCGCACTCCAAACACACACACACACTTAAACAGAGAAAGCTCAGGCGCGTAAACACACACACACACTCTGACAATAATAAGCGTAGGCGCCTCTCACATACGGCAGCTGGGCAAGAAGAAGCAGCTGAAACAGCAGCTTCGTCTGTTTTCGTAGCATACTTTTAGGTGGTGGCTGAATCTTCGTTCGCAAATACATAAAAGGCGACTGTCGCCTCGCCTTCTCCTATATACTCAAATATAGTTATATAAGTATATGTATGTGTATATATATCCTCTTTTTATTTACCCAACTGTCACTGCAGTACCACGCCCCCCGAACCTCTAGAGCGCCTTCACAGCCACCCACCCACCTGCCCTCTGCGTAGATTTCAATTTGTCTGCAGCTCGAAATTGCTTTTTTGTGCATTTTGTCAAATGAATTTTCCACGTCGCTCACAGGAATTATTTGGAATTTGTTTGCAGCTGCCGTTGTGGCTGTTTTTTTCTTCTATTTCGTTGATTTATAAGCATTACGCATTAGGGTGTGCTTAAATCACCTAGAGAATTTTATAGAGAACCTAAAAAAGTCCTTGCTTTAGATATTTTATATTTAAAAGATATAGAACTCCTTTTATGATACTCGCAACGCTTTCTCTATTTCTTCTCAAATATATTATTACTAATTTTATTATTTTTCTTATTATTTTTCTGAGTGCCTTTTCCTGAAACCACTAAAATTCTTATCTCGTCGCCAACTAATTTTGTGATTGCATGCTGCGTCTGCCGAGAAACTACCGAGGAAGAGAAAGAGAAAATGCTCTGAATTTAAATTGGATTTTTGCGCACATTAAAATGCATTTTCCATCGGGTTAGTTATGAATGCATATGAGGGGACTGACTGCACCACCACTCGGATATGGATGGGGGATGTGAAATTCAGAGGGGGTCCTGAGACTGCATGGAGTGGGCGAACCTATGCCCGGCTACACTAAATGTTTATGTTTCCTGAGCGTCAGGTTAACATGGCAAACATTTAGCATTGTTTTTCCAGCATTTCGGAAATAATTGCTGACATTCCAGGCCGAATGGAGCCATAAAAAGCCAAAGCCCCTCAGCCCAGTTCACTTGACGTGACGGTTGGCCACAGAAGCGGTGGCCACAGAAAACCCCGATAAAAATGCCCCGGGGAGAGACTGGACAACAACAAAAAAATAAATATAAAATGTAACGAAATACTCGCTACGCGGCCAGAACATAGAACATGGTTAATTCTTGCATGACAATTTCACATTCATAACCCTTTTTGTCGGCCCTGTCGGTTGGTCGGCACGGTTGCCAGTCTTCCGTCTCATAATTATGCTCTATGTTTGGCTTTTGATTAAGGGAAGATTAACTATTTCATTAGGTATACTAGCTTAGACAATTAGATTATCTTTAAAATAGAATAAACTATTCTCTCCCACTTAAGACTTATTCCTTCCATTTTTGAATAGTTTGGAATAATTAGTTCAGGAAAACGTAGAGTATCTGCTAGAGTCGTAAATGCTAAATTTTTTTTGATTTTGGTCTCCATTTCCCCTCTGTGACACGCCAATTTTTTAATTTTTATCATGGCATTTCCACGGCTATTTTGTAAGCCGCGATTTGCGATTGTTCGCTGCCAGAGCTCTCTGTTAATTGTTAATTTTTATGGTCTGGCAATTGCCACAACAACAAGAACAGACAGATAACCACGGACCGGGCTAAAAAAAAAGGCCCAGAACACTGGGGAAATAGAGAAATTAAAGTGGCCCGGAAGAAGAGCTTCTGGCTCGTTTGGAAAGAGCCTATAAAAACAATTTAGCAAGCCATAAAAATTCCGAAAATAGCTTCAAATTGAATTTCAACATGGCATGCAATGCTCTAAGCCGTATTGATGTGTCGAGATATAGAGAAATGGCCCAAAATGCTATCCTAAATCTATTGATGTGTGGTTGGTGGGAGGGAGGGAGGGAATAGGCCAATTGCCTGCCAACACCCACGGCTCAGGAAACATCAAAAAGCGAGGCCATTAAAGGCTTCTTTCCCACACACTTCTTTTTTTTTATCGACCATCCGCCAACCCTTTCACGCACTTACGCATCTTGAACAAACAGGGAGAGTCTAAGGGGGCCGGGGGTTTCAATTTTAAAGTAAATATTTGCCTCCAGGGTGCTTTAGATATTTATTACCTTTCGAAAGCAAGCGGCCAGATCTCCGGTCAGCAAATAGTCAGGACATTAGCCTCGAGTGGTGACCAGCCGAAAGCAATTTGCTACTTCTGCTAATGGTCCGTGGGGTCCGGCAATAAATTTGGGACTTTCAAGCGATGACTATTGGCCTGTCAATGGACGGGCTGGATCTCACCCGTTAATTCAAACAAATTACAATTATGCCTCCCCCTGGAGGCAGAAAACCCCACCCAATGGCAGAAAAGTCACAACAGACAGCTGACAAATGACTGAAAGGCCAAGGCAGGGCGACATTAAGCGATTAACTCGTTCGGGCCTAGGTTGGAAGTGTACCGCCTGACTTAGGCCAACTTAACATATTGTTAACGTGGGCCAACGGCATGTTCCGCAGCAATCCCCGAATGTCTTAAGGGGATTTCAGTGTCCTTGCCTGATGATGCGTTCCACTCTGCGGTCCAATGACATGCAAATGTATGCAGATCTGCGCCTTTTGTCATGTCAACGCAGGCAAATCGACAACCGAACCGAAAAATGTTTCTAACCAACTCAACTCGTTGCCTTTGCCTTTCTTTTTTTTTTTTTTTTGGGGGAGACTTGCGATTTTTGCTGAAATCTGCGCGCATGTTTTGTGTGGTAAATAAAAAATGCAAAATAAATGCGTAAATCTCTAACAGGGAAGATGAGGGCAGCGGCAAAGGGTCCAAATGTGTCTGCAAAGTTTTTTTGCAGGTGCTATGGCTTTGTGTGTGCGTCTGCCCGATTTTCAGACGAGGACAGCTCCGCAGCGACAGTTCATCAACTTGACTTGTGATTTCCGGTTTGCCTTGTACATTTTCTACTCTGTTACTTACTTTAAAAGCGGATTAGGCGGAGACAAACGCCCACGGTGGCATCAGCATATCCACATCCAGGTCCACATTGAGGTGAAGGGCTTAGTTAGCATGTCTGAGTTCGTTGATGTGGGTTCTTGTTCTTAGTTGCAAGCCAAAAGAATGTCAAGGTGGAATCAAACCCATGATGTGGCAGGATAGAGAGGAATGGGGGTTAGGTGCCTTGTGATACTTGGTTGCCAGCAAGAAACCTATATGAGAAGCGCAGAGAAGGGCGGATCACAGAGGTAATGATATTCTCAATATCAGTATCACCTATTTAAAAGAGATATTACCTCAAGAAACCTATTTGAAAAGGCAGTATTAAAGTTCGATTTCCTCAAGCGCCCTTCGTAGTCCAATTTCAATGTTAGACTCTCAAATTTAAAATTCCTAATTCAATTCATATTTTGAAATTTTTTTGTTTTTCCCGCTCTGCCTTGATGCTCAACAGCTGGCACAGCTTGTTTGGAATTCACACATCGACAACGGCAGCTTAGAAGGCAGTTACCTCACCACCAAAGACACCAACGACTATGTGCCAAAAAATCCCAACCACGCCAACCTGAGGCTATTCCTGCCGCAGGACCCACTCCCAATTTTCTCACCGTGCTCCCCATGCGCCAGTGAGGCCAAAAACAATTTTGGAGAGTAGAAAAAATAAAGCGAAAATGTTTTAACGCTTCGACGCATAACGACAACAAACAAATCGCTTCATTTAACAATAAATAGCTGGCAGCAACGACGTTTAAAAAACAAACACATGAAATGAAAACAATTCGATGTTCGAGTCGAGCGAAGAAAGGCTCAACTGAAAAAATAATCGCTTACTGAACACGGCACATTGGCATGCGGCATGCGGCATGTGGCACGCCCCCTGCCAAAAGTCAATCCAAGTGGCACTTGTTGAAGTCGGTGGATGGTATTCTTATACCGACCATATAATGGTTGGGGCCACAACAGAAATGAACTCGGAATAGAGCTGATCACACGAGCGTGCCCATTTGCCAATTAAATTGCACCACCTTCCTCATGGCTTAATTATTCCTACGTTTCCGCATAATTCCTCCGCTCCAGTTAGGCGTGGCGACGCATGTTACCACTTGGACACAATTGCTCCTGGAATGTTCCGCCTGGAAATGAAGTCAAATTAACAATAAGGCAGCTGCTCATAATAGAGAATCATAATTACTATGATAGCGATCAGAAGATCCGACTCCGAGATGTTCAACCATAATGGCCGGGAAACATGCGGCATAGATTCAGGTGAGAAGAGGCTTTATCATTTTTAATTGAGATAAAATGCCGCCAAAAATAAGAAACACTGGGGTGGAGTAGTCATGTTCTTAGTAGTTCTTATTTAACAGATATCTCAGTATGAGAGATATGTAGGAGTTTGTAATACTCAGCTATGAACAAAGAGGCTAAGACCTAATCCTGTCAACGTTTCCCACCCCATCCCAAAAGTACATGAGCTGTCGAAAAATGTGGCTAAAACCAGCAAATTGAACTTGAGGCCAAACATGCAACTTCCTTCCTCGGCCAGGACGACTTCCTTGGCTTATCCTGACCCTCGGGTCGACAGTGGCGAGGACACTTGCCATGTGGCATGCCAGGTTGCCATTTTCCGGGGACATTTTGAGGCTAATTAAATCCATCGCGGACAAAGAAAAAGCGAATGCTAAACGTTTTCCGGCATTGACATTTTTTTTTAGCCCGTGGCAGCGAGTGCAAAATATTAAGCATACGACATGTCCTCCCAGCAAACCCAAGAGATTTATGTTACGGCCTCCTGATTTTTTTTTTTAGAGAAAAGCAGCCCCAGTACACAATTAAAAGTTCTTGCCACGAGCAGAAAATGTCGGAAAGGAAATGTTTGCGCCGCGATATTTATGACACTTTAAAGGCGGCTTTAAGCGATTCCGTTGCCACGAACGCGGCAAGGACTTCCAAGGACTTTGGCAATTAAAAATGCGGTGCTGGCTTATCGCACGCGCCACGACAAGTGTTGTGTTCTCCCTTTGGTTAAAAACTTTTCCGCAATTTCCATGCTCCGCTGGCCCCTTGGAAGGTGTTGAAAGTTTCGGTGGAAGTTTTCGCCGCAGGCGGGTAATCCTGCGGTGGCTTTAATCCTGCTTGGCTCGCCGTTATTGCGGCTGATAAGGAATAAGTGTTCACAAATTTATTTGGCGAGGTGGCAGGGACAAGGTAATTAGCTGGCTAATCAAATAATCCACAGCTAATTGTCGAAAGGAGTTGCCGGCAAACAGAATTCTCCTTCCAGTTTCTTTTCAGGGATCCCATGGCAGACCATAGGAAATAACCAAGGCTACTTCGATCATTATTAGCAACTCCCCTGAAAATAAACAGAGACTGGTCTAAGACACAACCGCTTACATTGATCTAAGATCTAAGTTTTTAGGAAATGAGATGGATAAACGACAGCACCAGCACCGCATTGAAGATGTTAGTCTTTTTAAGATTTTTTTTAGTCTTTCCAGCTATATCCTATTCCTATATTTATTTAAGAGTATTTTAGGCAAGAGTAAATGCAAATTGTTGTTAAATTTTAAATGTATATTGTTGTGTTCAACCTTTAATAATTTTTATAATATAAAACTCATAAAAAATTGTGTTATAAAATAGCTGATAAAAATAAAATAAGAATAAGACGTTTTATGGATAAAGAATGGGTGATAATCGTAAACTTAAATAAGGACTTAAATAAACACATTTTGGAAGTAAAACCATAACACAAATTTAAAACTCTTGTAAACCTTTGTGATGTATCTTATGTTTTATGGCTGCACATTGTAAATTGCTGTTAAGTCCCTGATTTAATATGCCTTTAAATTCTTCACCCTTCAGTGGAAACTTAAGCAGATTGAATACCAGCGAAAGTTTTGCATTTTCCGTCAATATTTCACACAGCCATTAACATTTTTGCGAAATATTTTCGAGCCACTTCCAACCACTTTGATCCGTCTTCCGTGTCCAGGACAGGGACTTAGGAAATCCTCACACCCATATCGGCACAGGACACACGTTGACGCACCTCATGCGGCGACAACGAGCCAGTCGTGTAGCCCTAATACCCGCGCAAAATATGACCAAAGCCCAGAATGAACAAAGTCCTTTAAGCACTCGCCACAGGACACAAAAAGATAGAAAAAAAATAAAAAAGGAACTAGAGGCCTAAACAAAATGTTCGCACTAAGCACGGAAAGTCAAATAGAAGACAGAATACAGAATACAGCGAACCAGCGGAGGAATCTCCTCGAGTTCGAGGAAAATTTATGTGCCTCGGGCGGTAACTTCATTATGCAATGACCCACAATGAAATGGGCTGCCGTTGCACAAAATTTATGTGTAAAGTTGAGAGACAGCCTAAGTACCAAGTGCTCAGCTCGCCAGTCGGCAGACAACTCGAACTGCTTGAAATGTTTCCCTTTGATTCTCCCCCGGAACGCCTTTCCCCAGTATACCTGATAATAAGACCGAAAAATGCACTCAAGAGTAAGCTCCATGGGCAGTCGCGAAAAGCGATAAGTCCGTAGAAATAGAGTCTATTTGTCAGTAATTCCTACAAGTGCCACAGTTCTCTGGTGACTATACGAGCGAAAGGTATGTGGTCTAGAATTTTGATTTTGGTAGGACTCTTTAGTCTAGTTCTGGGTCTGGAGCAAGTGCGTTATGACAACTACAAGGTCTACAATGTAAGGATCGACGATGTGGCGCACTACCAGTTGCTTAATAGCAACGAAAAACGCTTGGAGGTTGGTCTACGTCTTAAAATTTTAATTAAATTCTTTAAAAAAATTCCACAAAAGCTCAACAGCTGGCGCGAGGCTCGTCATCCGGGAGATACCTCGGACGTAATGCTACCCCCGCAGTTCCAGGAGGAATTCGAGGGTCTTTTAAGCAAATACAACTTCACCTATAAGCTTAAAATCGATAATGTTCAGACCCACATCGATGCCCAGATACCCAAAAAGCGTACTGGCTATATGGAATGGACCCAGTTTCATACACTGGACGAAATCTACGCCTGGCTGGATTTGATCGAACAGCGTTATGCTGATATTGTCACACCTTTCACAATTGGAAATTCGTACGAAGGCAGACCCATTCGGGGCATCAAAATCTCATTCAAAGAGGGAAATCCCGCCGTGTTTATTGAGTCCAATATTCATGCCCGGGAATGGATTACTTCTTCGACGATCACATACTTCATCGATGAGCTTCTGGTTTCACGTAATCCTGGGGTCAGAGAAATAGCCCAAAACGTAGACTGGTACATTATTCCGGTCCTGAATGTTGATGGCTTCTCTTACTCTCACGAAGTGGTAAGTTCTAGCCAAAAACTAAAAACAGTGATTGGCTTAAAATGCGAAAATAGTCAAGCGATTAAATTTTCGATGCGATATAACAGCTTTTTATACACTTGCAGAGAGTATTATAGATCAGTTGAACGCGTTAGAGAGTCATCTACAACTTTAGAACTTATATATTTATTTATAAAACTAAGGTTAGGGCTAAGGTTATCTATAAAACTAAGGTATTATAAGCTGTAGAGCTAAGGGTATTTGAGCTTCGGATCTTCTTAAAATTGAGTTTCTTGTTATATAATAATTTAATGAATGGAAATGAAAGTGCGAAAATAGTCCAGCGATTAGATTCGCGATGAGATCAAATACGTGCCGATCATATTATTGAACAGCCTATCTTATCGCTTATCTTTTACTACTGTATGCTTTGCTATTTGCTATCTTAGTATACCATCTTGTATACTACAGTAATCAATTAGCTATATTAATGTCAGATAATCTCTGTTTGGATGACCGACAGGCACGCCTCTGGCGCAAGTCGCGATTGCCCTCGGATCCCACTGGAGAATGTATTGGAACCGATCTGAACCGCAACTTTGACTTTCTATGGATGTGTAAGAATTAGTTCAGAAATATAATAATCTTTTCATAAATTCACTTTAGTATCTTTAACTTAGTGACCGGCGCCAGTGACGATCCCTGCTCTGAAACTTACGCTGGACCTTCAGCAGAATCTGATCCAGAGATCAGTCAACTCACTTCATACATCAACACCTCCATACCAGAGGGGACTATCAAGATCTATATATCTCTGCACTCATATGGACAGTATGTTCTTTCCCCATGGGGCCACACCGCTGAGGAATTCCCGGAACACTATCCCCAAATGATGCATGTGGCCAAGGGCTTCTCTGATGCTCTTTATAGAAGATATGGCACTGTCTTCACGTATGGATCAAGTGCGACAACTTTATGTAGGTTTCTCTAAAATTCTAAAAACAAAAACAATTAATTTGTGGATCTATATTTCAGATGAAGTTTCTGGTTCGGGTAAAGAGTGGGCCTATGCTGTAAAGGGAATTAAAATTCCCTACACTATCGAACTGAGGGACAAAGGCCAATTAGGCTTTGTTCTGCCACCCGAGGATATTATTCCTGTGGCCCGCGAGGTGACAGAAGGATTTGTTGGAATGATAGCTGCTGCCCGGGAAGTAGATATTCTATAGATTCAATTAAAACAATAAATACGAGTGTTTTGTTTAACTTAAATAGCTTACAATTCAGTTTTTAAATTATTATAATAAAAATAATTTTCTTCAAAGAGTGTATCATTCATGAAACTTTCAAGATCATTCATAATTAAAATAGGATTGACCATTTTATACAATTTTTTTCATATGAAAAAAATATTAATGATATGGTAACGAAAACACCAAAACAAAAGTCAGTGACTATGCCAATTGTAACTATTTTAATTTTTGATAGGCAGTTCCTAAAAGCGATAAGTAACTTAGAAATACAGGCTAATCAGCCAAATTTTCGAAACGCGACAGTTCTCTGGTGACTATACGAGCGAAAGGTATGTGGTCTAGAATTCTGCTCTTCGTAGGACTCTTCAGCCTAGGTCTAGGTCTTGAGCAAGTGCGTTATGACAACTACAAGGTCTACAACATAAAGATCGATGATGTGGAGCACTACCAGTTGCTGAGTAGTCGGGAAAAGGCCTTTGAAGTAAGTTTCATTGTGTAACCTTATTTTAATTTAATACCAAATCCCATTAAAGCTCAACAGCTGGCGCGAGGCTCGTCATCCGGGAGATACCTCGGACGTAATGCTTCCCCCGCAGTACCAGGAGGCATTCGAGGGTCTTTTGAAACAATACAACTTCACCTATAAGCTCAAGATCGATAATGTTCAGACCCACATCGATGCCCAGAGGCCCAAAAAGCGTACTGGATACATGGAATGGACGCAGTATCACACACTGGAAGAAATCTACGCCTGGCTGGATTTGATCGAACAACGTTATGCTGATATTGTCACACCTTTCACAATTGGAAATTCGTACGAGGGCAGACCCATTCGGGGCATAAAAATCTCATTCAAAGAGGGAAATCCCGCCGTGTTTATTGAGTCCAATATTCATGCCCGAGAATGGATTACTTCTTCGACGATCACATACTTCATCGATGAACTCCTTGTACCCCGTAATCCTGGCATCAGAGATTTAGCCCAAAATGTGGACTGGTACATTATTCCTGTGCTTAATGTCGATGGCTTCTCTTATTCGCATGAAGTGGTAAGTTCTGCTATTAAATTAAGTGTTAAACTATAAACATTTACATAATAATGTAATTGATTGAAACGAAAGTGCGAGCGTCGTCTGGCGATTAGATGAAGTAAGTGCCGGCCTCTTTATGGCGCAGCCTATCTTATCGCGTATCTTGACATTGTAAATAGTAATCAATTAGCTATATTAATGTCAGATAATCACTGTTTGAATGACCGGCAGGAACGCCTTTGGCGCAAGTCGCGATTGCCCTCGGATCCCACTGGAGAATGCATTGGCACTGATCTAAATCGGAACTTTGACTATCTGTGGATGTGTGAGTACATATCACTTTTATTATTTTTTTATTTTTTACCTTTAAATGAAATCTGATCATTATAGTAATTGGCGCAAGTGACGATCCTTGCTCTGAATTTTATGCCGGACCTTCAGTAGAATCTGATCCAGAGATCAGTCAACTCACTTCATACATCAACACCTCCATACCAGAGGGGACTATCAAGATCTATATATCTCTGCACTCATATGGACAGTATGTTCTTTCCCCATGGGGCCACACCGCTGAGGAATTCCCAGAACACTATCCCCAAATGATGCATGTGGCCAAGGGCTTCTCTGATGCTCTTTATAGAAGATATGGCACTGTCTTCACCTATGGATCAAGTGCCACAACTTTATGTAAGTTTTTATTAAACTTAAAAATATTCGGATTTAATTTTTAATATTGTTTTCTAGATGAAGTTTCTGGTTCGGGTAAAGAGTGGGCCTATGCTGTTAAGGGAATTAAAATTCCCTATACCATCGAACTGAGGGACACAGGCGAATTAGGTTTTGTCCTGCCGCCCGAGGATATTATTCCTGTGGCCCGCGAGGTGACCGAAGGATTTGTTGGCATGATAGCTGCTGCCCGGGAAATAGATACATTATAGATAAAGTTAAATTTTTAATCTGTATTGTAGTCTAAATGTAATAGTTTTGCATTTTTTTTAAGGATTTAAATTTAAAAAAAAGAATTTAAAGTAATATAAGGTATTGAAAGAAAAATGTACTTGTATAATTCTTTTTAATCAAAGAATAAAATTACTGTTGCTTCCCACAAACCAACTTTTTAATAAATTATTCACAAAGTTTGCTGAAAAGTTGAACTATTCATTTGCTGAATTTTTTTTAAAAACTAAAAGTGGCCTTAAAGTTCCTCCTGTAAGAATTTAAATTTTTAAATTATGATTTTAATACGAAATAATACAATTTACGGTGGCAGTCCATATTTTTTAGGACAAAAATAAAGCAAGACCCCTTTTCGGGTAAAAAAATGCTCCCCCAGTTGGTGGCGCCACTGCGTGGCAAGCTTTTGCTCCGCCCCAAAACCGAGCCGGGTGCCGAAGCTTCCAATCAGCGACGTCGCATTGCTTTTTGGGGGAAAGCGGCAGAGCCGGGAAGTGGGGAGAATGGGGGCAGAGCGAGGCGAGTGTGTGCGAGGACTGCCGAACGAAGCGAGTCCTTGGATAAGGAGCCCGGGTTGCATTCCGTTCTTTCTTTTCCTTTTTTCCACCGGACCGCTTGCTCCTCGCAGCCTCAAGTGTTGGTTGGGCAGAGAGTCTCCGCCTCTTTTCAACGCGCGCACAGCATCCTGTCGGACAAGGACGAGGCTCTGCGCCACCGTTGGGCGGCAGGACTATATCCATGCATATACATGTTCACACTCAGATCCTACACGTATGCGCGCGTCAGGGAAATGCTGGAAAAGCAATCGCAACGAATGGCAAACGACCAGAGAAATTCTTCAGATTTCCAGAAACATGGCGCCAGTCTTCTTATTATATAGGGAGTATATATACTAGGTATATATTATATATATCCTTACATAGGAACCTCTACCGGGCTCCTTACTGCTGTTGTTGTTGTGTGCGCTTGCACTTATTTTTTTCAATTTGTCTAATGAAATTGCGTTTTCCACTTGCGTCGCTGGCGACAAAATAAAAAAATGACAGCAGCTAGATGGGAAATAAAATGGCACGAAAAATCTTGGAAAATTCGAGAAAATATAACGTTGACACTTTTTGCGCTGCAAGCTCCTTGAACGTGTGCCCTCTACGGGTGTGTGAGTGTGCGAGTCCTTGTCCCATGTCCTGGGTCCTGTGTCTGCCTTTTCACTCACTGTTCTCTCTGCATATAAATTGAAATTTACTAACCTCGCCCCTCAGCACTTTTCCTCCTGCCACTTTTCCTGTTGTCAGTTGCACCTTTATGACAATTTTCCTGCCACTGCCACTGCCACTTCTTTTTTCCGGATTTTCTTTGCCTTTTCTCTTTTCTTTTTTTTTATTTGTTTTTTTTTTTTTGGTAAAAGTAGTAGGTGTATGTTGCGCATATTGTGGTGATGAATTTTTCTCTTTGAGTTATTTGGAAGGAATGCTGCAGAGTCCAAGGAAATGGGAAGTTGAAACGGTGGCAATAAAAACTTACTTAGCCAAATTGCACTAAGCCCGGAGTTAGGGGCATCAAAAAGAAATATCTAATTTGTATAATATAACTGCACGAATAAGATTTACAGCTAAAATTTTTATTCATAAATTAAGGAGTAACATACATTTTTAGTAAACCTTGAGAGAGGTATAATTATTTGCTTATAAATCCAATTAGAGTAACTTAGAAAATCACTCATGACTCACTGACTTAAGCCCCAAACTCCCCTTGGTATATCAACTATTTATCAAAACACCTCTAATTTGATAATTCAATTATGCATTTCAATTCCCCCGACAGCCAATCAAGAAATCAAATCAAAGTGGATTGATTTTGGTCACATGAAGCCAAGCCCCAAAAAAAATCGATTTAATTGCTGCCAAGGCAATAAACTTCAACGGCAATTGACGCTTGACACTTTGAGAACAGCGCTTGAGAACGCTCCGGCCGGCCAGCTGGCCAACTGGCTTAGATGGCCAACCGTAGCTATTGGAATGGAAAGGCACATGGTCTGGGAGCAGGGAAAGTATGACGATACTCCGTGGATTGCTATGGCTCGGATTGGATTGGATATTCCCAACGCGCGTCATGAAGCTGCGGCGTCTGCGCCTTTTTTGGACGTTTGGCAATGTGAAATGGCATGGAATCGAAGGGGATGAGGTAGATGATTATCGCATAGTGCTCCGGTCCGATGGCGCTCAGATGGCCAGGAGATCCCTGGTACGCCTACCAGGAGTTATGACAGGCCGCAGAGCTGCGATCCTTAAATGGCAAAGACCCAGCCTCCGTTTATGGACTGACGACAAAGAGACGACGACGCTGGCGTGTTGACAATGATGTGCCTTTGGAGTTGGATGATTGGTGTTTTGTGCCCATTTCGCAGGAAAGCCAAGGGTTCCCGTTTTCCCGAGAATACGGCAGTCCAGTACACAACAAGAAAAAAGACAGAGCTTTCTCAACCAATTAATATAAGGTATAAAATGGGGTAGTCAAAAAAAAAAAGAAAGTTTTTTTAAATCTAAGTAGAAACACATATATTCTTAAATACTACATTTTTTTTAATAACAAAATCTTGCATTTTTTTCTGTGAAGGCCAAGGAGACATGTGGGCTCTCTGCATCGCATCGCGTCGCCCCAAGTCCCGATTCTACAGTCTTCTGGCTACAGGCTTTCGGTGCGTCGCCGTTGCCTTATAAGCCATGTCTAGACAGGCTGGAAAAAATCACAGCAGCCCCGGCAACCGCAGCAGCATCAGAATCATTCAGGTAATACCAAACTTGGTGCGGAGGCCTTCCTTCAATGATTGCCCCATGAATGAATGAATCCAACTCCGCGGTCGCCGGTCGGAGCAATTAGTATGCGGAGATTGCGATCACTCGGAAGTAATGCTAATTTTCGTTGTCTACCAGGTTACTCAAATAGGAAAGGGTATAAGTTGACTGTTTGAGCTACGAGGGCTATTAATGTACTATACATATTTTTTATTAAAATATTGATATTAGAAGAACTACAATTCTCAGTTTAAGAAATTTAATTAAATTGACTTTTAAGCTTAAGTTGAAATGTAGACTAATCTAGGGTACCCAAAGGCCGATCTCTAGGAGATCAATCTTTTTCCAGGCTTCCCTCGTTCTTCATCTAGAACAGTTCCCTCCGGTGTCCTTTGGCTAGTCACTGAGCTAGTTTTTCTAAGGTCCCGCCAACCCGCTCAACATGGCCTGATGCATTGGCCCAGGAGATGTCATTAACATTAGATGGAGCAGGTGAATGAATGCAGCTGACAGATGAAGACAGTTGGGGATCGGAAAGTACAGCGAAAACAAAAAAAAAACAGTGGGAACCAGGAGGAGGACGTGGTGGTGAACTCCATTATGCAGGCAGCTTGTCTGTGCCATTAAGAGCGTTAACAGGAGGACATTAGTATCCTGTAGGCAACACCTGACGCAGCAACAACTTCAACTCGACGACGAAGACGAGGTCAACTTCAGACAAAGGCATGCAAATGCGATTTGGTTGAGGAAAGGCAGAGGGTCCAGGATGCAGGGGGCAACTTGGGTCGCCTTGGAAAATAAGAAAACAACTTTTTGCGCTAAGCAGATGAAGGACATTTGCATAGACGCCCTGTCGTACTGGCTGGGACGGCAGGCAGCGCCAAATCAAAATCTTTTTAAAGGATATTCTATATAATTTCACGCTTAAAAGCCTGGAAGACAGGCGGCAGAAGTCCAGTACCCAGTACCCGATTCCAGGACAGGCCGACGTTCCGTGTTTGCTTAGTGTCCTGGGGAAATTGAAAAAAGAAGGTGCACCCCCTGGCAGGAACAGCCGTTGCTTTACCCACGTGCCAAGCGGCTTAAAAAAGCGATTCGAAAGGCGGCATCCTTATCCTTCGTCGTCCCGGGACATTTGCATGCGACTTTTAAATCAATTATTGTTAAATATTTATTTCTTGGCAGTCCATTTGGGGACTGGCGAAGGAGAGTTGTCTGTTGGCGGGCATATTATCCTAACATAAATTACATGATTGATTTCATTCGAAGGGCAACAATGGAAGACAGGACGGAATAGAAAGCCACACACACTTTTATCCTGGGAAGACATTGGGGAAAAAAGTAAACAAAATGCAAATTCACGAGGGGTTCTGGCTTGATTAAAAAGCTTAGAAATTAGCATATCATTTGTGAAGCTATTTGCTGGCATTTATAAAAATATTGATTGGCTGTCCAGGGAACTAAGTAGAACAGCATATTCATATTAAAAATTGGTACAGCATTTCAAGAGCATTTCTACTTCAATTTTAAATTCCCCAAAGTTAAGATAAAGTTGAGCGCATAGTGGGGGTACCTGGGGGTAACTTTTACCCAACTATACACTTTGGCTACCTTGATGGAAGGCAACATCTTTGCTTTATTTATTTATTTTTTATATATTTTTTCGCATTTTATTTTTTACGCTCCTTGGGTCCTCTTCGAGGCCGCAGCGTCGTGTGTTTTGCTCAGTGGCGCGTTGACATCGCCATCAAAATGCTTTGACGTGGTTTTTGATTGACAGGAAACTCATAAATAATTCATGTCATTAAATCATGTTACATTTTTTCTTCTCCCAGCTCAGCTCAACTCAGCTCGACCGAGGTCCTCTGCTTTCGGTCCTCTTCTCGTGCAACAGTCGCAGCAGTTCCAACATCTTCAGGACCGGCCATTGAAACAAGTTTCTCCAACTGGAGTGGCGGACATTTGGGCAGCTCTTCTCGGTTTCTCAGTTGTTGCTACCCCACCTCGATTCTCCAGACCCCCAACCGCCCAGTTCTCTAGCAATTAAATGTCAAAAACTGTTTCTCTTCTCGCCTTCTTCACCAAAGATGTAACTCAATTCAGCTCTCAGATTTCTCAGATTTCATTTTTTCCAGCGATTTTCCTTCCCTTTTTTTATCATATTTTTCCTGCAGCGGAAAACTTGAAGAAAATAAGTTTTCAATGAATATAATTATGCAAAGCAGCCGGCAAGTCGCACTCCACTTGGCTGGACCTTAAGAGGCTCTGGAAAAAAAGGACATTAAAATTATATAAAAGCAGCTTGGCGAAATTTAAATATTTCAGCGCCTACTCCCCGGCTCATTTGCAAGCTGTCATAATATTTTATTATTGCTTGTTTTAATTCCTTGTTTCATCATTTCACGATTTCTGCTCTTTTATTTCTATTTTTTCCATCTTTTTCGGCATCCTCGGAAAAGTGTCCTTTGGCCAAGGGAAAGTTTTTAATTTTTATCAAAAGATTTCTTGTGCTGCTGTTTTTAATGAAATTTTTTCACTGTCCTGTAAAGGATTGTGCGCAACCGAAAAATTTGCATAATTTTTGTCAGCCATTTTTAATTTGTGATTTGGTGCAGTAAGAAGAGGTCCTTAAAAAGTTTTCTAGGCCCTATAGGTCCTTTATTAAAGTAATATGTTGTATCTCTCAAAATATTTTGGGGAAAACAAACCAAATAGCTTTCTGATGCTGGTATTGGGATATATTTTTGGTAAATCATGTCCTTACAATCAATTGCGTTTATTAGCCTTAAAATTTCCTTTTAATTAAAGCATTGGCAGGATCTATTTGACAAGTCATAGTCACTACCATGGACATTCTTTGATATACATAACTGGTCTTATTAAGAAGGCTTTTGGGTTTCCCATCATTGATCCATTACCAGTTAGCCGTATACACTGGCTGAGTCGAGTCTGGTAAATCATTTTAATTGTCCTGCCGCACTCGGGACATACCTCCTTCCACCCTCGCATCCTTGAGCCTTTGTTGTTGGCGATTGTGTGCGGCGATAATAATTACACGTCACGCTGCCACGCAATCAAAACATTATTTGTGCAAAATCACGGAGCTGAACTGAAGCGGAAGTGATGAAGGACTTATTGGCTGCACGCGTCTCTGGAAAAAGTTTAAAAAATATTTGGCTGGCAGGCACCCCATTTGCATTGCACCCAAGTCTCTGGATGATCCTTTGGTCCTTCCGTTCCGTGTTAAATTCAACGCAACGCGTGCGGTCACGTGTCTGGCGGACACGCCCACTTTCATGATAGTCACAATCGACATCCGAGATTTAAACAAAACGCTGCCACCGCATCAGCAGTCACTCACTGCCGAATCGACTTCTTCCCTTTGCCATCCATCGAAAATAATCGACACCATCGCTAAAGGACCGCTGGGAAAAACAGGAAGGAGCTGCGGAAAATCGCTGAAAATTATGTAAATTGTTTTTGGGGCCACACAAAGGAAAGGAGTGCGAAAATTTGCCTAAATGCTGGCAGGACGCCCCAACTGGTTGGGCCTCAAACTGTTGCAGCCTGCGGGAAAAATGCCAAACAATGTGACAGAAACATATGTTGCCATTATCAGCAGTTACCGAAAGGACAAGCCTTTGACAGGACTCTCAAAATTCGCAATGGATGTCAGATTTGTGGGGAAGCTTGGACTAGGGATGAAGTATTTAATTACTTAATAAGAGTAAATTGATTTATTCTTGGTAAGTATATGAAGTTTTTCCAAGAATATCTTGGAAATATCTTTGACACTCTATCCGCCCACCCCCGAAATTCTTTTGGTAAAGATCCCACAAACACACCCCCTTTTAGCCCATCCAACGTATCAATGGGAAGATATCATTTCGCATTTGTTGTATATTACTTCCTGTCCGCCATACCCCCATATACATTTCATATTTTTCCCACCAGTACGAAATGTCCACCCCCCGGCCTGCTTTACTTTTGATTCCTGCCCCCTGAAGACACACGTCCGTGGCAATAAATGCGCAAACGTTTCAATTCCGTTGCGGCTGACAAATGCAAGGAAAAAATGCCAACGATTCTGCCCCAAAAATATATTATAATGATAAAAAATATCGAGTGAATAGCATCGGACAAAAGTTTATCTCGATGCTGTCGAGTGTTTTGATTTGTAACGTTTCTCACTTCATTATTATGCAATAAATAATGCCATCTACATGTGCCATCTAATATAATGCATAAGGGTGAAATCGCGAGGGTTGTTGGCAGGCTTTGGCTTTTGGACGGGACTGGTCCTTTGGCCAGCGGAAGTAGAGCGGAGCGATGGTCAGAAATCACTGTTGTGGAAATTAATGAGGCCTAACATGACAAGTCCACATTTTTTACCACTATCATTTTTTATGGAAATGTTATTTAGAAAACTAGTTTTTTTAATGAATAGTGAAAAATACGTTATTGTAAACTAAATCTTTTATTTTGATAAGTTCTAGCTAAAAATGCAAATATATTAAATTTAGTAAGTAAGTCCAAAAGTGCCTTAAATAAAAATCCTACTATTAAATCCCTATATGAAATGCAACATATTATTTAAAAAATGATATCCCCTTACTTCAATAATACCATATTTCTGTAAATTTATTTCAGAAACAATTTTTTTTGTTTTGATGCTCATTAGTTTCAAAGACAAATTTATATCGGGAAACATTTAAAGTAGTTTCATACTTTTTATTTGGCCTCCCTACTGACATTTTTCACTGGCAAAGTACACAAAAGTATGCAACAAAATGTTTAAAAATATATTTTTTGTATGTTAGTTAAATTAAAAATAACATTTATAAAATCAAAGATCGTAGAGTAGAGGAGCAGACTATCGGGTATCATATAGTCGAACAAATTTTTCTCTAACCGCCCTTGTTTTTTGACTCTAAATCTTTCAATATTAAGTATACGTTTTCATAAATCATTTAAATATTTTTTCCAAAGTCTTTGCTATGTATTTAAAATGTTTTTACTAAAAATCTAAAAAAAATATTTAAGACTAAAAGTATATGCATCTTCCACTGTGGCCCACCCTTTGGAAGCTTTGAAGAGCTTTTTTTTGGAGAAAGTTCATGGATAATACTTTCGCCAAGGTGTTGCCAATGGCCTGAAAAATACAAATTTCTCCATGCTTAGGGTAGCTTTTGATTTTAATTCTGGCAACGTCTATTTCCAGTGCTGGAAAACGATGATGGAAGTTTGAAAGCGTTTCGAAAAATCGCGGCGGAAAACCACCCCTGATCAGTTGTGTGTGTTGGTATGCTCCGCCATGCCGCCGCTCTCCCACGAGAGCGCGAAAGCACAGAAGTCGCTGTGTGACACAAAGAGGAGTGTCAGGCAGCATAAATTTCAGCATACAAAATTCCACACACCGTCGCAGAGACTTTTCGGCAAGTTCTCCGGAGAAAACTCGAGTGTAAATAATTTGAAAACCTGAAAAGTTCCTCATAGTGTTTAGCCAATGGATTTGTGTAAATAAATTCGTTTAGCGGTAAATGCTGCAAGTGCGCAAAAATCGGCCCCAAACGGGTATCTCTTTTATTTGCGGGTGTTTATTCGGGCCAAATGTGCCCAAGTGGCCAATGAGATAAATCAAACAAGTTTCAAGCAAAGAAAGGAAGATGGAACGGCTGCGGCTGGGCGGGAGTGGAAATTTATATGAAATCGTGAAATCATAAATAAAACATAAATTATGTTTAGCTGGCAGTTGGCGGCAACAAAAATAAAACCATCAAAAGCAACACACACACCAACCAAAAAACAAAAAAAAAAAAAAAACGATGCGAGCCAAGCGGATATATTTTGATTTTTTTTTATAAATAGAAAAATCAATTTCGCACGCAGAGAGCCGAAGCTCTCCCCCACACACACATGCGCATGTGTGTGTGTCTATTATAAGTCCAGTGAGAGGAGCAGAGCGGAGCCAGCGAGTGGCCGCTGCCACTTTCTCAGATCTCAGAATAATTGAATATAATTCAAGTGTTTTTGTTGCACTATTTGTTGTGCTTATTATTGTTATTATTTGTTTAAATTACCAACAACAAAGCGCGCGCGCCATTTCCTTACCTTACAAAATAAAATACAAAAAAAAAAAACCGCCCACAGTGAGCACCACAAAAAGGGGAAACAACAGCAACAACAAGAGAAGAGAGCTTACAAGCTCAAGGAGAGCAAGCTGCGATTTAGTGCAGCCCTGGTAGCAAGAACCCTTTTATGGGTTTGTCCTGTTTACAAATTGACGGTGCAAATTCAATTTATAGCACGAAACAAGTGGTTGAGTGCCAGCCAGGGACCAGTTTAATTTCCGTTCCTGTCCCCAAAGAAAGAAAACAAATAAATGGTGGGGGAAAATGTCACAACAGTTGGAATTCCATAGGTGGAACTGGCAGTGATTCTTTGGGTTTTAGGTTTAAGATTGTAGAAGAATTCACTGTTTCAAATTTAATACTTTCACTTTCTCCTTAATACATATTCTAAAATATTCAATTTCGGCTAGACTAGGCTAGAAAGTCTACTGTATTTGGTTTGAACTGGAAATAGGTGGCTGGCCGAGTGGGTGGTTTTTTGGGGTGGTTCAATGGTATTTTCCTCGAGAATTTTACGCACAAATGTAGGAAGAGCATTTGCTGCTACTGCCGCTGCTGCTGCTGCTGCTGCTGCGGAATCTTTCGAAATTGACAACAGCAGCGGACGCAGCATCGAAGCAACAACACCAACAATAACATCAAATCAAATAAATTAAATTTACACACATAGTTAAATTAGTGAAAATTGAATAAAACAGAAGAATAGACGACTAGAACGAAAGAGAGGAACGAGAACGTGTCGAGCAACAAATTAATAATACAAAAAAAACGGAAAAAAAAAAAATAGAAAATACAAATTGAAAACAACAACAAAGGCGGAGGCAGAAGCAGCAGCAGCACCGACTGCGGATTTTAGGGGCAACGACGGCGGCGGCACATTGAAAAGATGGGCTGTGGACAAAGCAAGATACATTTGTATCCCAGGAAATCGAAGAGTAAAGCCAACGGCAAGAAAGGAGGACATGGTGAGTACAGTGTGAAAAATTCCCCACTCTCTCCGTAAAACCCATCAATTATTAAAGATCTAAGAAATGGCCATCCAAAATATTTATTAAGAAACAGAATTAAAATCAAAAATATATCCAAATCCTATAGAAATCGCCCTATATAGAGTAACGATCTTTTAATAGCAAATTAAATGTGATATTTGTGTGTATGGAAGAGAGAAGAATGAAAGTGGGTGGAAGTGGGAGTGGGAGTAGAAGTGGAAGTGGGAGGGGCAGTGTAGCCTCGCACAACAAAAGCTTACACGCATGACGACATCAATTTGCCTCCAGCTGTGTACGTATACTATGCGCCTGTGTGTGAGCCAGTGTGCCTGGCAGTGTGTGTGTGTGAGCCACCTGTTTCAACACAATGAGGACATCATTGATTAATATGTCGCCAGCAGGGAAGAGGGGAGCTTGGGGACGGGAGCCAGGTTTTAAGGCCATGCTTTCATCACAACTAATCAAATTTAAATCGATAATTTAATTTAAAAATTTGTATATGATTTAATTTCAAGGGAATCCTTTAAAACAACCTAGATTGCTATTATCTTTGATAATATTTTGATTCATATAATAATATACTAATATGTAGAATACAATATAATTTTTAAACAAACATAAAAAGTAATATAATTCCAACTATTATATTTTTTTAAACAATTTTTTTGCAAAGAGTCTATTAAATATTATTAATTATATTTTTCCAATTCCAATTAATCCCTGTTATTATTTTTTTATAACACAATGTACCTTAACTTATAACTATTTATTAAAAATATTTTTAAGCATTTTAAATATTTGTATAAAAAGTCTAGAATCTAGACTCTAGATATTTTTGGTAAAATTTTTATTTAGGGTTAATGCCTCTAGTATTCTCTCTATTTACAAAACACATACCCTTTTTATCTAAAGTGTTTTTGCCGTGTTTGCTCTCAAGTTTATAAAAATGTACAAGCCTAGCCTACATTGGAAACTTTTGACTATGCTCGGTTCCCGCCACAGCGCCACCCTCGTCCACCCTACTCTTTTGTAGTCTGTTCCCTGTGTGTGTATAATTAACTGCTAAAAAGGCAACTTGCTGTTGCAGCGGGCACCGCTACAAGGGGTGTGGCCACCCACCCAACCCCGAGGGGCTTGCCTGCCTATTTCTGAGTGTGTCTGTGTGTAAAAGGGTTAAAGCTTAAAAAAAAAAAGTATAGCATACACAAAGGCGCCATTGTGCCATAAACGACCCAAATTTTTCGGAGACGCCTAAGCTTTAGTCGCACAGTCCTAGATTAATTATTCATAATACTCGGCTCGCTTTTTGAATTTGCATTAAAATGCATAACGGTTTTTAATTAAATTTATGGGTAGCCGGGCCACTTCAAAGGGAGGCCCAAGAAAATATTAAGTATACGCAGGTTATGCCGAAAGCTACCCAAGATGGATTAGCAAAGAAAGTAACAAGGAAATGGATAAAGTTAGGAGTTTTTGAATTTTATATGTCCTTATCTATCTTAAATAATTTATCTTAAAAAATTCAATAAAAGATTATTTTTCCGAGTTATACACTCACATGTCGTGGAATAATTTCAACAAGAGCTTTCTAAGTCGACCCCCCTCGAAGTTGAACCACTAGCTTTATTGCAAAACTTTTTGCCACTTTGCGGCACTCGCGAAATTGCCCACTCATCTTGACTAATGCTCGAAACTCTTCCCTGGCATTGTCCATTTGTTTTCAGCCGACTCAGACGCCGAAACGGACGAGGACGAAGGCCACATCGAGGACGCCGAGAAGGCACAGCAACGCGACCGAGAGAAGCACGACGAGAGCGATGATTCAAGCAATAAGGATGTGACGGATAGTGACGACGACGTGGCCGTCTCCCTGCTGCGGGCCAAGAACCTATCCCTGCTCCAAAGCCAGTAAGAACTCCCCCCCACAATCTAACCGAAAATGAACACCTCACTTTTCCAGGGAAATATCATCTAGCCAGCAGAACTTCTTCCGCATGCTGGACAAGAAGATTGATGAGGTGAGTTGATGTCTTGGTCTTCGGGAGGATTAATCCAATTGACGCCTTCTAAATAGAAGACTAATCAAAATAAATAAAAATACATCAAAAGGGGATTTCTGAATAATTATTTGATCATTATAATCTTTATCTCTGAATCTCTAATGGCATGTTTAAAAAAAAACAACCCATAAATAATGAATTTATTTTGACGCGCCAAAAACAAATTAAAGATACGACAGAATCGTAAAATTATATAGCAATGTTATGGCCTGAGTGATTTTTGGGGCCAGCGACACGTTTTTGTGCGTTTTGTGTTCTATAAAATCGTATTAAAATTGTTGCCATTTTCCAGGGCCCCGACTACGACTCGGCCAGCGAGACGGAGATCGCCCTGGAGGAGGCCCGGCTGAACGCTCTGCGCCAGCACTGGGAATCCGCCAGCCTGACGGCCTCCATCTGCTCGTCGGCCAGCCGGTCGCTGCAGACCACGCCCATCCGACAAGTGCAGGTGCCTCTGAAGCAGCCGCCCCGTGGCGCTGGCCTGCTGCTCCAACCCTCCAGTGCCGCCGCCGTCTCAACCGCGATGGTCAGTATCCCCGCGACGGAGTATCTACCTCAGCATGTGATGGCGGGTCGTCAGCAACAGCAACAGCAAGTGCAACAAGTGCAGCAGGTGCCGCAGCAACAGGCGCCGGTGCTCTACCAGCAGCAACAGCAGCAGCTAATCCTGCTGCCCCAGCTGGACGGGAGTGTCGTCAATACGTCCACGGCGGCCGCAGCCCAGCTCGCCCAGCTCCAGCAGCAGCAACTCAGCCAGCAACAGCAACTCTATCAGCAGCAACAGCAGTATCTGTTGACCCTACCCGCCGGTGCCAAGCCGCAGAGCGTCAGCCCCAAACGCCTGCTGTACGGCAGTACCGTTGCCGGCGCCGTGCCGCCCGGCACATCCGCCTGTCCCCAGCCGGCGGCACCTCCTTCCGTTCAGTATATCGCCGCTGGATCGCAAATGATGCAGCCGGGGGCCAGCGGTGGCTTCCTCAATGGCGCCGGCGCCATTTCCGGAATCGCAGCGGGACGAGGACCCCTGCAGCTGGCTTACTACGGCGCTGCGCCCCCGAGCACTGCCCCCCCGCTGGCGACGTCCGCTCCGATTGCCCCCGACACATATGAACCGCCAACCGCTCCACACAGCCAAAATCAGCAGCAGCAGCAGCAACAGCCGCCAACACAGCCGCCGCCGGGCGCCTACTACGGCGAGATGATGCACGGTGTCCAGGTGGGTTTTCTCTTTCAGTGTTTTATGTATGGTGGAACATAAAAATAATTCAAATCTTTTGTTGCAGCCTGCCCCGGCGGTGGAATACAAATTCCCGCCGGCCATCAGTGTGCAACGGTTGGCGCCGCAGGTGCAGCGGCAGCTGCGAGAGACGCAGGAACTCATAAAAGACTCGTGCCCGCAACTGTATGCGGCGGGCTATGGCAGCCCAGGACCACCGATACGCAACCCCAACAGGAACCCCACTAGAACTAGACCCACCCTGGAGACGCAGTTCTCGCAGGAACTCTCGTGATATCTATATATGTAAACAACAGCCCAGCCAGCAGACACATTCAAGCACACACTCACCCCATAGCCAGTTGGAGAAACTGCAGCCAAAGAACCCAAGCAGGAACTTAACCAAAATTAGAAGAAAAAAAAAGATGAAACCCTTAAAGCAACTAAACAAAAAAAAGCAACAAAAAAGCAAAAAAAAAATTCAAATCGAAGAAAATCAATTATAAAAATTGTAAAACTGCACTCAATGTTTCAGAACCCACAAGAACCCCGCGGGCGAATTAGGCCCCAAAAAATATGCGTACTACTTACAAAGGCCAGAAGAAGGAGATGGAGAACAACAACTACTAACTAAACCTATGCGGAGCAACAAAAAAAAAGTTAAAATAAATGAAATTATTACAACTAAAATAATTACTCAAGAGGCAGCCAAAGAAAAAAGGAGGATGACTCCTGGACAGAAGTGCAGAAGTGCACGAGAGTAGGATAGGAAGGTAGAAAGCATGTTGGATCCGGATCCGAAAGCGCAAGGTACATAGTTTTAGGAATCGAGTATAACGTTATAAAGCGATATATATGCAAATGCCACAAATAGGAAGGATGCAGGATCAGAAGCAGGATCAGTAGCAGGATCAGTAGCAGATGGAGGTGCAGAGACAACCCGAACAAAGCAAACACAAATCATACAAAGTAAATAATAATTAAAAGTGTAACAAATACAAATGACTTCTACATTCTCACGCAATTTTGTTAGTCATAAATCTCGTGGTGTAATTTTTTAACAAATATTTTCCGTCAAATTCTCGAAATGCCGTTGGTGTAATAACGTTTGGAGGACGATATGAGATGAGAGTTCGTTGGAGATGCAATTAAACGGATGATGACGCTGTCTAGTAATATTTGTATAATTTAGTTCTATTTATTATTATGATAATTTTGGATGTATAATAGTTTTTCTTATATGGATATATATATATATATATTTAAAATGAAAATAAAAGCAAATCAATTAAGTTTAAAAATGTGTTTCAAAATTGAATCTGTGAGGTGGGGTAATCTGGGAGGAAAAAAGAAAAGAAAAACACCATTTAACGTCTAATTAATTCCTTTATTTATATCTTGTGATCAATTCATACTCATGGGTTGACATAAAATGGAATTGCATTTTATATTTCTGAAAGTATTAAGTTCGTTTGTAGTAGTTTGTAGCATGTTTGATTTTGTTATTGTTTGAAAATATCCAGCTAAGCAATTCATTAGACTAGTCACATAATATGGTTTAAGATGACATAATAATACGCATTTGATTCTAAGAAATTGACATTGTTTCTTATGTGTACTGTACGTGTGTGTCCAATGGTGTGAAAGTTATATCATAGCTTTCCTTATAGTTATCCGATTTGTATCTAATCTCGTTTGGCTTTGGGGTGGTAGTTTTTTGTTTGTTGTTTGTTTTAGGAGCATTGCAAACACCTATTTTGCAACAATTATATGAATAGATAGGTACAATATTCGAGAATTGTATAAAGAAATCAAATACGCCCAGGGCCGTGGAAAGATAAATGCCAACAACATCGATGATCGGCACTCGAATGCCCTAACAATTTGACTAAACCAAATTCTTATTAACTAAATTGGGACGATAGTTCCTAAATTTCTGGGATAAGGGAGGGGCGCTTGGGGAAAACAAAGAGATTTATCAAATTAAAAGCGTATTTGATTCCAGATTAAACCATATTATATAGCTACGATGTGGGCGGAGGAGATCTACACAGAACGTACGAACGTTATCGACGACGCTCATTTAACATCTTCCCTATGAAGTCTGAAATTGTGATCGTGATTCGTGTACATGTGTAATATGCGTACTGGATGTGCGTGTAATGGATGTGGTGTGTAGTGTGTGGGGAAAGGAAATTACAGTAGAGTCAAATCTACGAATTTGGTATGCTAACGGAGCCTCTAGTTCTGCACGGGCAGCGGAGGCGGCGGGTAAGCGAAAATGTCACCGCCATTGGCCATCATGTAGGGAGCCGCCGTTGTCGGCACTGCATACTGGGCTCGGTAAGAATTAGGCACCGCCACTCCTCCGCCATTTAGCGACACGGTGGCCATGCTGGAGGACATTGACGAATACTGGCCGTACGGCAACGCTCCACCGGCCGCCAAAGCAGCCGCAGCCGCCGCCGCCGCAGGTTGAGCCTGGTGCGCTTGATGAGCTGGATGGGCCTGATGGGCTTGGTGAGCTTGAGGAGTCGGATGCTGCTGGGGCTGGTTGAGTGCCGGCGCCGGCATATTGCCAAAGTTCATGTTGTACGGCGAGAACCGGGAACGCTTCTGATCAATACCGTAGGAAGCATCGGTGACAATATGCTGCTGGGCAGCCTGAGCCTGGGGCTGGGGTTGCGGATGAGGCTGGTGCTGGTGCTGGACCTGCGGCGAAACAACTCCCGGTGCGTTCTGGGTCTTCGGCTCGAAACAGGCGGCATTCGGATTGAAGCGCGAGAATTGGACTCCGCCATTCTGCTGCTGCTGCTGTTGCTGTTGCTGGCCCTGGTAGCCACCAGCTCCCTGACCACCCTGACCGCGATAGCCTCCGTTGCCGCCGTGATTCGGTGGCGAGGTGCGTGGCTTTTGGTCGAAACGTGGTGGACCGCCAGCTCCTCCTCCATTGAAACCGTTGCGATTGCCTCCGGCGCCGTTGTTGTTGTTGTTACGGTAGTCCCGGCCACCATTGTAGCCACCGCCCATCTGCTGGTTTCGTCCCTGGTAGCCGTTGCCGCCTCGATAGCCGCCGCCCATGCCGCCTCCGCGCTTGTTGTAGCCCCCGCTCATGGCCATGTTCATCAGTTTGGGATTGATGGTCTAAGTAATAGAACAAAATCAGTGTTTATGTTGGCGGAGAGATCAATCGATCGAACGAGGGTCACTCACCTGGTTGGCCTCGCGCAGCACCTGGATCAGATCATTTGCCTTATTGGCGTTGGAATGCGTGAACAGGGTGTAGGCCGTGCCCCTGTTATTGGAGCGTCCGGTACGTCCAATGCGATGCACATAGTCCTCGGAGTTCGAAGGATAATCATAGTTGATCACAAACTTGACATCGTCAACGTCTGTTTCACATTTGATTTATATTTTTTGATTATGAATTGGAAATTGGAGAAGTTTGAAAAGAAATGTTAAAAATATCGAATCGATTCAAATGCGATAAGTCAGGAATAGAAATCTTTATCTCAAAAGTTACTCAAAAAACTATTTAACAAAAACGAAAACTTATTTTTGTGTGTTATGTGTGGGTATTGTGTGGTTATGTGGTCAGTTCTGTCTCAGTTGGTGCGATTGTTTGTTTGTTTAGTTAAGTTTGTTAATAGAACTTAAAAGTATACTTGATCGAATCGTTGAATGGAATTGTCGGTTTGTAATTCAGTTATTTCTTTTCTCTTATTTTTGTTTGTTTTGTACTTTGAACAAAAATTTCGCCATCAATACTATTAGCGTATATTAATAACTATACATCTTTGGCAATTAGATATATGTTTTTTCTATACTGCAGAAATGTGGACCTCGACCTTTTCTTCTCATCATATCATACTTTCATTTCATCGTTTTTTCTTTTTTCTCAATACACAAATCGTAATATAAATGTTCTTAAAGCTTATTGCATACAAGAGACGGCTTGATTAAGATTACAACTAATTAAGGTTAAAGTATAAGTATATGAGTTATGCGATGCATGATGTAAGCTAAATGGAATATGCTGGGTGCTGGGCGGGATTACGAGGAGAGGAACGGTTAGTCAACTCGATGGGGGGAGAGATCGGGTGCGGATCGTATTACTAGGATAAGATATGGAAGAATTAAATTAGCCTAGTACTTACCCAGACTGTATTGTGTTAGAATAAATAACAGTTAGGCTTACGCTCAAGAGTCCCTGAAGATCCTGTCCTCGCAACAATCCCAGGGCTGTGGCGACAGAGATCCTTCGGATCTCCGCAATGCTATAAACTTATAACTCAACCCTCAACTTGTATATATAGCTTTTCTCTTTAACTGCTTTTGTGTATACAACTTTTAAACTTTAACTTTTAACTTATTTCATTTTTTTTTCATTTCTTTTGCCATTTTCGAAAAATCGAAGTCCATTTCATAAAGTGCTGATGATATTTTTGTTCACACACAAATTTAGGTTTTTATACATAGAGTAAGGATCGACGTAATATAATATAGAATACTTTATGTTACATAAATAAGCTACGAAAAATTAGCATCAGTCAAAAAATTCTTGGGCCGCAAAATGCTATAATTACTCAACACATTAGTTAGTTCATAAGATACATAATAAAAAAAAAATAATATTATAAAAAAAATATATATATTTTTTTAATGTTTATTGAATCGCCTTGGTATTAAAGGATTGTTATTTTAAGGTGCACCGAGATTATTTACTTTAATTTTTAGTATATTTTGCTTGGCCATCGACTCCTTGACTGACAGTAAGTGGCATTATATGGTAAGGTTACTCAAAATGTGATTGACGAGACACAACTAAAGGCTATGAGCAAGAGAGCAACAAACAAACTAAAAGTAAGTAACATTATATAACCAGCAATGCATGGAGAACAAACACATTCCCCTCATTATTATTTAGCCCACACCATTTCTTCGTATTTGGAGTATATTTTGGGAGAAACTAAAAGGGTCTAAGGGGTGCCGACCGAGTGGCCACCTCAAAATCCGTAATACCCGAAAGCAATCCCACAAAATGATAATAATAATGGGATATTTAAATAGCCTCTCTCTAACGGAGGCTGCAAAAAGATATTTGAACATGCAGAATTGAGATGATGGGGTCCTTTTCCGGCTTCCACTGCCCCTGTTTGAGCTCTAGTTCACACAACAGAGCTTCCACTTTTCCCCAAAAACTTTCCCCACTTAGCTGCTTTGCTAAAAAAAAAAAGGATTTAGATGTTACAAGTTTAAGGACTTTGAATGTCAAGCCCATGCAATCCAAAATTGTGACTAAAATATAAATTATTTCAAGATGCAGCCAGTCGCTTAGATTCTTACAAATAATTTACACTACGGTACCAATTGAATTTATGATTTATGAAAAAAAAAAACAAATATTTTATATAATCTAAGGAATATACTTAGACTAGCGGATTACCAAGCACTAATTTGGTAATATTGCAACACCCTTTCGAATATTAAATTGCCAAGTGAAATCCGGAAGAGACCCGAACCAAACCAAAACGAAAAGCACCTACAAAAATCCGGAAATGACAGAGCGGAAGGAGGCGAAGAGGCTGGGCGGTGTTGGTCGATTCATCGCTGACGGGTCGCTGAGACCAGACGAACCAGGAGGCGTCGACCGCCGACCGTCGACGACGAATCACAAAATAATTAATGAAACCCCACGGGATGCTGATTGATCCACAGGCAAAAATTGCTTGGTTATGGAGAGAGAAACGTAGGGCGAACGTGTCGCCGATCCAAGACGGGGATACGTTTACTCACCCAGTCCGCGAGCAGCCACGTCCGTGGCCACCAAAATCGAGTGACGGCCGTTGCGGAAACTCGATAGAACAAAGTCGCGTTCCTGCTGCGACTTATCGCCGTGAATGGCGCAAGCGCGCCATCCCTGACGGGAGATATTGCGCGTTATTTCATCGACACGCTTCTTGGTCTCCACAAAAATGATGGTCTTCGTCTCGTTCTCCGCCGAGATGTCCGTCAGCAGCTTCACCAGCTTCATCAGTTTCTCGTTCTCATCGCAGACGTCGACGATCTGCAGAATGTTGTGGTTGGCGCTCAGCGATAGCGACCCAATGTTCACCTGAATGTAGTTGTTCAGGAACTCCTCGGCCAGCTGACGAACCTCCTTAGGCCAGGTGGCTGACCACATCAGAACTTGGCGATCAGGTCGGATCTGTTGCATAATCTTCCTGATTTGAGGTTCGAAGCCCATGTCCAGCATGCGATCGGCCTCGTCGAGCACCAGGTAGGTGCATCGCTTCAGCGAGGTGGTGCCTCGCTCGAGGAAGTCGATCAACCTGCCGGGCGTTGCAATGACGATCTCAACGCCGCGCTCCAAATCTCTGGCCTGCTGGCCCTTGGGTGCTCCGCCGAAAATGCAGGTATTGCGCACATGTGTATTGCTACCAAACTCGATAGCCACTTGCTGGATCTGCTGGGCCAGCTCGCGTGTGGGTGCCAGCACAAGAGCGATGGGTCCATCGCCGCGCTCCAGGCGCGGTTGGTTGTTAATGTGCACAACAGCCGGCAGAACATAGGCGAGGGTCTTGCCCGAGCCTGTCTGGGCCACGCCCACTAGATCTCTGCCGCTCATTGCGATGGGCCATCCCTGCGCCTGGATAGCTGTGGGCTTGGCGAAGCCCTGTTTGCGGATCTCGTTCATCACGTAGTCCGGGAAGCCACCCTCCTCGAACTCAATGCTCGGAGTTGGCACCTGATCGCCCTTGATGGTTATCTCATTGTTGGTGAGGAAGGTGTCGGTTTCGCCTTGGGTGCGGGCCAGCACCGAGTCGCAGGGCTTGTAGAAGTTTTTGCGGAAGGGGGTCAGGTTCACCTCCGACCAAACTATCTTTGGGAGGTGAGCCCCGTGGTTCGATGACCGCTGGCCACCGAATCCTCCGTCGTTGCGTGGGCCACCGCCCCCTCCGCCGCCACCACCGTTCATGCGTCTTTGGCCGCCATTAGCTTGTCCATGTCCGTGTCCATTAAATCCCGGATACGGCGCTGAGCGATTACGCTGGAACATAGCTCCGCCGCCGGGAGCTCCGCCGCCCATGCGGGGATTAACATTGGCATTGGGATTGGGCAGCATTCCGCCTCCACCGCCACCACCGCCGTAGGCGTTCACCTGTCCGTTGTACCTGGAACGAGGAGCTGGGTTTAGTGCCATGAATTTGAATTTTGAGCGTTTTTAACGAAAAAGCCAAAATATTAAAATTTTCAGCGCAAGCGTTCGAATAAATTTATGTAATTTTCATTTTTTACTGTCACTACCTAAGTGCCAAAGTGCCATTTTGAATTTATTGATTTTCAACACTCGCCCTCCCCCCCCGGCAGCATGACCCACTGAAAATCGGCCGAAAAACGCAAGGATATGTGACAAAACCATTTCTACTTACATGTTCATTGTTGGGATGATGCAAGTGGTAAGATTGCTGGCCAAATTAACGTTGTGGGGGGCACTTTTTTAATTTTTTCACTTCACAATTTTCCAGCTCCTACGTCGTCAATAAAAGCAGTGTGACCGGGTGTGACCGCTACCTTTCCTACCTGTAAAGTGCTGGAAAGTTCTCAGTGTCGGTGAGTGCTGTAAAAGGGGTGTCTTTTCTGTCGCTGGTCACACTAAAAATCTTCTACAGTAAAAACCTCCAGTGAACAATAAGAAAATTTTACTAAAATTAATATATATTAATATTTGTGACTGACATTTTCAAGTAGTATATAAATGATTATTTAAAACAATAGTCTCAAAATGTTGATATATTTACAGTTTTGTAGCCTACAATAGCAATTTACATCTTAGTTGGTTTTCACAGTAATTCATTGGTAAACAAACACGGTCTAATCATATTACACTTATCGACGTTATAATAAACAAAATATAAAACAATGCGCACCAGCTACAAGAAAAATCGACCATTTGATTTTAAACTCATCGATCTAGTAGAACCGAATCCTGTGCTGTACCAGCGTTCAGGACTATCCAATTATGAGGCCATGAAGGCCAAAACAGATATCTGGGCCAGAATTGCTGAGAATATGGGCTGTGATGGTAAGTTTCTTCTAATATTCTCTTAAAAACTTTAAAAAATTTAAGTTTTGTAGTGGATTTCTGTTTAATGCGATGGAATAATCTTCACTATCAGTTTCGAAAAGAGTTCCGAAGAGCTGACAGCAGCGGTTCTACATGGCCATATTTGGAACGCCTCCGATTCTTGGCCGACAATCCACAGCGACCCAGAAACAAGTACAAAAATAAGGGCAAGGATTGCCCAGATAAAGGGGAGCCGGTGAGTCATGAAGCAACGCTTTGGGAGGCCTACGAAGATGGGGAAACCATAGAAACCGGCACTTACATAATCGAGGAAATCATCGAAGAGAACGATCAAATCATCCAGGAAGAAATCATCTACGAAGAAGTGGACTCAGAATCAGCTGAAATACTATCTCCCAGTAGCAGCTTCCTCCAAGTAGACCAAATGCTCGCCCAGCTAGGGGAGCCCCAACGAAATAGAGCCGAACGAAGGATAACAGCCTTTCTGCTCAAGTGTCAGTTGCGTTCTCTAAGTAATCAGTCTGTGGAAGATCTAGCCATTTAGCTTTACACAATTTCAACTTTATTAAAAACAGAAAAATTAACTAAAATTACACCTTGCACTTGTCCAAGTCCAGCCAGGCCACCTTGGGCTTGGTAATAAACTGATCGCGCGACAAACTGTCAAGCATGACGGCCTGCTGGCGAACATACTTAACCAATCTCTCGATTTGGACATAGTCGTCGCAGTTCATCTCGAAGAAGCGACGCCACAGGGCGCCGGCTAAGACGCGATCGTCAGACATGATTCCTTCGTCGTAGGCAATCAACGCTGCTTGGAACTGCTCGGATAACGTCTCGATCTGTTGCCGCGTGCGCGACGGATTGTTAGCCTGCAAGGAAGAATGAGAATGAGCACAGGTTTTGGATGAAATTATCTATGTACTGACCCCCAACTTTTTCGCGCGAGTGTTGACGTCTCCCCACATAGCCTCCACGATGCAGTTGCGCAGGAAACGACCATCCTCGCCTGTTTCCGAGCCCTCGGCCATAGCTCGCATCAGCAGTAGCCATACATGCAGTTCTGTGACCAGGAACCAGGAGTTGAAGGTGTTGGGAAGTTTGAAGTCGTTGAAGAAGGTCACATAGTTGATCTTGTCGGCCACACTCTCGTATAGCATATGACTGGTGACTTTAAGGCGCTGTAAATGAATAAAAATAACTATATATTTTTAAAATCTGTAATATATATGTATGTGCCATACCGCTTTTGTGTTTGGCGTAAAGCCCACTTTGGTCAATACTCTCTTCAAGATTCCGCCTTCTTTGGTGGCTGCGGGGCTGGGCTTTGCTTTATTTGGGGCATCTACGACGCCGGTGTTTGAACACAAGCGGCAGGATTGTTCAAAAACGACTGATAACGCCGCGGTCTGTTTAAAATGTTGTTGTGCTACCTGTCGAGTTAAAAAAAAAGTTATAGCCGCGTTTATGTAAGACTTTTGATGCACCGCAAGCGGTATGTTGAGTTAAACAGAAAATGTCAAATTTCCTAAGCTTACCCATGGGTTCCTCGCTATGCCACAGGCCAGTCGTGCAGCTGACCGCGTGCAGAGCATTTTAAAAGTTCCTAAATTTACTAAAACAAAGTTATTTAAAAAACTAATTGCACGCGACAACAGACCAAAACAGCGGTGTGACCAATATGTCGTGGCGAAAAATTCCAACTTGAACTAACAGTGCTCTGTTAAGTCACATTTTCCCTGTGTGACCGTATCTTGAGAGGTCTTCGTAATGAAATTGTAAATAAATATAAATAAATAGGAATTAAGTGAAAAACTCACAAAACATGCTGCGTTTTGGGACACAATTGGGCCGGCAAGCCTCTTGCACTAAGCTGAGGGTATCGGCAATGCCGGTCTTCAGAAATACAGTGCAACTGGTGAACAGAAAGATGACACAACAGCGGCCACCGGTGGATTTTACGACAAGTATCCGGACAAAATCTGCCAAGGATAACGAGAAGATTACTGGTCTTGGGTGGTTTCTGCTGGTATTCTTTAAAATAAATACTTTTCCCATTCTCTGGTCTAACTATTTTATTTCCTAGCTTATTCCCGCCACCACTTTTGGTCTTGGCTGTTGGCAAGTGAAGCGCAAGATTTGGAAGGAGCAGCTGATAGAGGAACTGAATGCTCAATTAAGTCAACCACCAGCCCCTCTTCCTGAAGAGTGAGTATAGAAGTCTCTACTAATTATATTATAATGCACAACCGAGTTTTTCTTTCAGCCTTAGTGACTTGTCTCATATGGAGTATCGTCTAGTCAAGATTCGTGGTCGTTTCCTTCACGACAAGGAAATGCGCATGGGTCCTCGATCCCTCATACGACCCGATGGAGTAGAGACGCAGGGAGGCCTCATCTCCCAAAGGGACTCCGGCAATGGCTATCTAATAGTTACCCCTTTTCAGTTGTCGGATAGAGAGTGAGTCCGCGACCATACAAAAATTGGGCTGAAAACTGAAAACAGCTTATTTTTCTTAGCGATATCGTTCTAATCAACCGAGGATGGGTTTCCCGGAAACAAGTGGAGCCGGAAACGCGTGCTTTGGGTCAACCCAAAGGGGAGTTGGAACTGACTGCTGTTGTGCGCAAGGGAGAAACTCGCCCCCAGTTTACTCCCGACCACAAGGATGGCAAAGTGTACCTCTATCGCGACCTGACTCGTATGTGCGCTGCGACGGGAGCAGCACCCGTCTTCTTAGATGCTACTTACGATGCCAAATCGGCTCAGCACGGTCCCGTCGGAGGGCAAACGCGCGTCACGCTACGCAATGACCACCTGTCGTATCTCATCACCTGGTTTAGTTTGTCGGCTGCCACATCCTTCCTCTGGTACAGGCAGATAGTCAAAAGGATACCATTTTAGGGGATAATTAAAACGCACTGTTGTTATTATTTTTATAAAATTTACATGCTCTCGTGTAAATGCTTGTTTTATTGAGCCCCGCAGGTGAGGATTGTCCTGCGGTGGGTTATATTGCCACACGGTAATAGAAATAGGAATACAAATACGGTTTCGGGGATTCCCCTCGGACTTGCCGCGCGGAATACTTTAACTATATATGAACACACACACTTTAGAATGGCTCGATGTTAGAAAGATACAAAATTAATGGAAATGGAGAGTAATAATTGGATTATTCCATAAAACTAGTACGAAATGCGTCCTTGAAGTAGGTTAATTTTTTGTGGAAAGTAAACATGAATAATATGCAACTTTAAATTTTAAGATTATCGATGAGTTAAAGATACAAAAGTTCTAATTGTTTATGATTCAAAATTCACAGAGAATTTAAACTACAAATTTGAGCCACTCTAACACACACTCAGATTACAGAATCAGATACGGATATTTACAATTTAGTCTCGCAAATACTGGAAATTTCGCCAACTTTAAGTGTAAATGCCACCACCGCCGCCCCCCTCTGTGCCTAAAGTTGCGGCACAATGCCCCAGGACCTCAGCAGTCCAGCGCGTTGGTACTTCTTTCCGATGGTCTGGACATGGAAACCGATCTGCTGCAGTCTCTCGTGATCGAGGATCTTCCGACCGTCGAAGATGTAGGCCGGCTTCATCATCGACTGGTAGATGCGTTTGAAGTCCAGATCCACAAACTCGTCCCACTCGGTGCAGATAACCAGAGCATGAGTGGCTCTGACCGCACTGTACGGATCACTGTGGATCTGGACGGCCTCCTTCACGTACTCCGGCGACTCCGTGACCGTAGGATGAGTTAGGTCATCGATTATCTGTTCGGGCTCCACCTTGGGATCGTAGATGTCCAACTTGGCACCCTCCTCCAGCAGAGTTTGGCACACAGTTATGGCTGCCGTTTCCCGGGTATCGCCCGTATTCTTCTTGAAAGCAAAGCCCAGGATGGCTATCCGCTTGTCGGACACCGTGTTGAACAAACTCTCAATGATCTTCTGCGAGAATCGTCGTTTTTGGTACTCGTTCATGTCGATCACCTGCTGCCAGTAGGCAGCCACCTCTGGCAGATTGAGGTTCTCGCAAATGTAAATCAGATTCAGGATATCCTTCTGGAAGCAACTGCCGCCAAAGCCGACCGAAGCCTGCAGGAACTTGGAACCGATACGAGAGTCCAAGCCCACTGCTCTCGCTACTTCGGAGACATCTGCTCCGGTTGCCTCGCAAACCGCCGACAGCGAATTAATGCTGGAAATGCGCTGGGCCAAGAAGGCATTCGCCGCCAGCTTGGACAGTTCACTGCTCCATGTGTTTGTGGTCAGGATGTGCTGCTTGGGTATCCAGTGCTCGTAGATCCACGACAGCTTCTCCACGGCCTTGTGTCCCTCGGGTGTCTCTTCGCCGCCGATTAGAACGCGATCGGCATTCAAGAGGTCGTTGATGGCGGTGCCCTCGGCCAGGAACTCCGGATTGGAGAGGATGTCGTAGTGGATGCCGGGCTTCTGATTAGCCCGGAGTATGTGCATGATGCTCTCCGCTGCTCTTACAGGCACCGTGCTCTTCTCCACCACAATCTTATTGGACTGGGCAATCTCTGCAATCATTCGCGCTGCACTCTCCACATACTTTAGGTCGGCCGCTCGACCTGGAAGTGAAAAAAGCGGATTACTTAGGGTGTCTGACTGAATTATGGCAGAACACGATCGATGGCCCATTATGCGGGGCTTCACTTTGCTCATTCAAGAGGGTATATAAGGGCTTCTTAGCCCAAAATAGTCGTCAAATCAATTACAACTTGTCAACAAACATTTATCGTGTAGAAGCTAATAGATAAGTGACACAAAACAGCGTCGTCTTGGGCGATATGGGATACTAACCCTTGCCATTGCCGCAGGTCTTGGTGGGCGTGTTGACGGAGATGAAGATGAGATCCGCCTCCTTGATGGCCGTCTCGATGTCCGTGGAGAAGAACAGGTTGACGTTACGACACTTCTTCACCACATCATCTAGGCCGGGCTGGAAGCACAAAGACGAGCATTAAAATATATTTCAACTTCTTACGAGTCAGTGGCCCAGTTTTCTATTCTCTTGGCATGCCAATCACGACCCACTCCTCCAACCAGGGCGAGCTCTGGCTCTCCCAGATAAGATTATTCCACTCTAACTATTTTTGTACGTGGACCTTATCCGATTCCGTTTCCTAAGAAAAGTATCTTCCAATTACGTGCTTAACTGGCTCTCCGAGTGGTTTACTTTTAAAAGTTGTGATTAATAAAAAAGACCGTAGGACAGGTTCTTCCCATGACTCAAGAAGAGGTATCACTCGCTTATGCAATATTCGTACTGCATCTTCCAGACTCATTTCCGAGTTGGATCTGACTTGAACTCGATTGACTCGCGGATTAAATTTGCATACGGAGGCAGGTGTTAATCGGAGACAGTCCAGCTCCAGATCTGTTTTTGAAGCCAATTTATTAGCGGGGAGAGAGAAAGAAAGTTTCAGAATGTCTGGAAGTGGCTGATATCGCCAAAGACATTTGTTTGCGAATGATAAGTTTTCGCGATCATTGCATAATGGGAACAAACACTAATGAGTTCTCTATAGGGAGGAAATGGTATCGCAGATATGACAACAAAGTCATTGGCCAATTGTGCAAATGCAAAAAAAGAAAAAAATAGTGGTGTTGACAAGGCCACTTTGATATTTCCAGCAAATTGCATCCGAGCACTCCAGCATACGATGATGCAATCTCTCTAAGTGACTTCCAATAACAAGAATTGAATGCCAAGACTTCCTCTCTGGGCCAAGGCAATAGGAATAATTACATTTTTTATCTATTATTGTGGCTTTAAAATAAGAAAAGTAATTAGCTTAGAGAATACACCTGGCTTGGCCAACAAAATAATCAATCATGTGGAAAACTGCCACCTATTTGAGTCATACTATATGGGTGTATTTATATTTTGCGTTTTTACCCCACAGAGATACGCCGGGCTGTACGCTTGTCGAAAATGTGGGTAATTGGACAATTTCCAACTAATGTGCCTGGCTAACCCCCGAGAACACCCGGGACCGACCCTGACGCGCTGCTTATCGGCTCCCCAGACGCTGATTTGGTGCAGACCCGATAAGAGAGAGCCACTACGACGCGGCATAGAATGGGGGCAGGCGGAAGCCAGGGCGGAAATGCGGCAGTAAAAATGGCACAGTGACGAGCTACAAAAATGTGTCGGAAAGCGGATTATATTCTATATTGAGTTTACTTTCTACAACTGAAATCGAGGCTGTAGCTCTATGGCCAGGCTGTCTGGAAAGTAAAATCGATTCCCACGCCTGTTTTCCCCCTCGAATAATCATTTTTCTGCAATCACCTGGCTATTGCGGGGAGTTTGAGTGCCTTTAATAGTTTGTTTGTCTAACAATTATGGTTATGAATAATAAATGGCCGTAAGAAGAGGGCCGACTGACCACTGGCCTTGTTGTAAGCCAAGTTTGAAGCTTCGAATAAGCACCTGGGAGTTTGGAAAAATGCGAGACACGCATGGATTTATAAAGACTACACTGAGAATAATTAGTTTAAACATTTATCTGACTAGCTTCTATTAAAAAATGCATCTAAACCTTACAATAATTCTATTTATTTTAAAGAAACTAAAAACTATAGATTAAGAAAACTGTATGAAAAATCTCGAATTTAAATTTCTTTGGAAATATTTTTCCCTGTGTATGGAAACTGGTTTCTTTAGGACAGAGGGAGCGCGAGGCCTGGCCACTTGAGCTTGAGCGGTCAACGACGTTTCGAGTTCTTCTCGATGGATCTCCAGCTTGATTGATGTTCTGTTTGTTTAGGATTAGTGTGGAAATGGAAAGCTGCAAGGCCAAGGCGTGAGTGAGTGCCTCCCACACACACTGACACTCTCCTGCGCCAATGGAACACATACACCGAGTCATCCCTACACTGAGAACTTCCTATGTACATACACATTTGCGAGACGAGGCCAATTTGAAAAAAAAAAAAAAACCAACCTCGTAGATGGGCAATTTATCGGAATTCCACTGGGCTATGCGCTCGGAACTCTTGTCCACCAGGGTTATCACGATGTCCGGGCATTTTAGCGCCATAACCGCACAGGTCGGACCGCCGACATATCCAGCGCCAATGCAGCAGACCTTCATTGCACTTTATTTCCGATTCTGTTTGGTTTGTTTACGTTAGTAATGCCACTTTGGTCGTGTGGTTATTGGGCCTCTGGTTCCTGCGAGCCGTCGCGGTCTTTTCGTCGGTTTTTCGATTTGGATTTTCGTGGAGCGGTGCGAAGCGGCAGCGGTAACAGCGCGAGTAACAGTAACTACCACCCACAAGTAACAGTAACTCCCACCCGAGACCCGAACGCGGTAATTTGCTAGGGATGTTGAAAATATACATTTATATATCGATATTTTTCCACAACCAAAAAATTCACGGGCTTTGTAGCACTACTTTACACTATTTTTTCGACTTTTACAACACTTAGGTGGCAGAGCGGGAAGTATCAAAAGTTAATTTAAAATTTAAATAGAAAATGAATAAATCAAATAATTCTAAATAAAAAGTAAGACATTTTTAATATTTTTTTTTTTAATTTTATGAAGTATTTTTTGATAAAACATTCTATTCTAAGGGGCCAAAAAACAATTTTTAAACATGTCTTGCAAAAAAAAAAAACAAAATCTAATTTAAAGCTTTTAAATTCGACTAATTTACCTTAAGAATTTTTAAATAAATTATATTAAATAACGAAAAACTACCAAATTAATTAATTCCTATTTCTATGGGTAAACAAAAATTCTTAATAAACAATTAAGACTTGAAACAACTTTTTCTAAATTAATAGAACTATTAAAAATAGCATTTATTTCCGCAGGACTAAAGGATAATTTAAACGAATAAATCTTAACACTTCCTCACATCCGGCACAATTCCGCACTCGGCATACGGATCTTTCTTCTCCTCCTTTTTGGCGCAAGGAGGGCATTCCACGCAGCACAGATCGTCCTTGGGCGTGGCCTTTAGTAGCCCATCAATGTTTTCACCCTTGACCGTTTTAAGATTGGTGCCGGAATTGACTCTCGACGGCACCTCACTGAACTTGCTCTTGGACGAGGTCTTGGGAAGCGAGTATCTGGGCCCTTCGGGAGGATTGGGTCGGCCCCAGAATTCTCGGGGCACATCCCAAATGATGAGGGATCCGTCGGTGCTTCCAGTGACGAACATGCTCATGCAGGGACTGTAGGCACAGCTGATCACAGAGGAGGCGTGCTCGGAGCCCAGACCGACCACGGCTCCACTGTTGTAGTTCCAGAGCTTCACCTGCAGATCACTGCCCACGCTGATGAAGTAGTCTCCGGTATCATTGATGGCCAAGCAGTTTACAGACGATTTCTTAGAGGCGGTGAGCTCGCGGATCAGAGCTCCATTGTAAACCATCCAGTAGATGATCCTGCCGTCAGAGCCGCACGTAATCACCTGGACACCAGTCGGGAAAAATGCGGCAGTCATGAACTGGGTGTTGGCGGTCACCACTTGCTTACGGGTCATGCGCCTGCCGAGCATTTTCGAATGATTTTAATTCATTAGAAAGTCTATTCTCTAACTTACTTGATGTCCCATATCACACAGGAACCATCAGTACAGGCGGATATTACTTCCGTGTCCAGGTAGTTAATATCCAACGAGGTTATGGGTCCAGAGTGATCCTTAAGGACACCTAATAGGGCCTGTCGGTAGGGCTCGATCTTCCACACACGCACTTGACCCTCGATTCCACCCGTAACAATGAGACGACCAGTGGAAGCCACGGCCAGGGCGCTACATCCTGGGAAGGGTTAGCAGATATATTAAGGATTCCGGATCATGGGTAGCCAATATACCAACCTTTGTTGTGAGCATTTGGAATGGCATAAATGAGTCTCCCGGTGATTGGAGTAAACGCACGAATAATTCCATCATTCCAAACAGAGACGATGCTGGTTCCATCGTGGGTGAAGCGAACACAGGCGCAGTTAAAGTTGTAGACCATAATACGGAGGAGTTCCTGTTTCCTCCCCGAGGACCAAATGCGGATGCTCTCCTTCCCTGACGTGGCAAACACGGCGGAGTAATTTCTGTACAAAAAGAAATTAAAATTAAAAAGATTCTAAAAGTTTAAAAACTTCCACTTACTTGGGGAACGTAATACAAAAGACTGACTTGGTGTGGCAAGTTCGGAGGAGCTTCAGCACCCAGGAGTTAATTTTTAGGCCGTAGATTTCGTTGGTATCCGTGCATATGTAGAACATGTCCGTTGTGGAGCGCACAAACGAAGAGATCCTGCCGGACACATGTGTCTTTTTTAACGTACGCAGATACGGCCAGGTGGGGCCTGGATACTCCCGGAAATTAATCAACGGAACGTCCGTTCGTTCCTCCACCAGCTCTATGTCCCCGTTACCCGCTCCAATCAACAGTCGTCCTCCCTCCAGGATGTACAAGGCCCGTACCCCGTTGACGAAACGATTGCAATCCTTGCCAGTTGGCTTGCGAGGATTGTGCGTGCCAAAGGCACCCAGGATGCAGCTGGTTGAGCCTTCTCGGCTCACATGATCGCGATCGCAGCAATTGAGCACGATCTTTACGATGTCGCCCGTGCCTGTGCCCAGATAGGCAAACTCGTCCTTTTTGTCGATGCGGGCGCAGTAGAACACCCGAGTCTTGCTGGCCATCAGCACGTCCTGGACGTACAGTTTCTTCTGTTCGCGCAGGATGCTCCAGAGCCGCAAATGCCGATCGCCGGCTGTCACAAAAAAGTACGGATTATTGTGCAGCGGTCGGACAGTCAGAGCGTTTCCGGAAATGGCCCGCGAGGCAGGTGTTTGGCAAATGGGAGAGCTAAAGCGAGGGTTAAGATGTAGTTACGGTAGATGAAGCTCCTCGTATCATACTCACAATGTTTCCATGTCAAAGACGATAACGGACCCGTCATCCACTCCACCAATGGACACCACGCACCGATCCTCAGCGGTGAAGCAGATGGCCTGGACCGATACCTTGTGGAGGTCATGACGGGCTATCTCCTTGCGGCTGTCGTAGTCCCAGATGATAACGTATCCCCGAAATCCCATGTGGTTTATTTGCCCGGAGGCCAAATACTTGCCGCTCTTGCTCAGATCCAGACATGATATGGTGTTGGTGTGTCCTGCCACAAACTCCTGCGTGTTCTTCTTGTAGTCGGCGATCCCGATCTTGTTACCCAAGGCAAAGATGATCGACCCTGTGCGCGGATGCTGGCGCACTCCATTTTCCACCTTTCCGTTGATGCCAAAGATTGCGCGCGGAAGGAGCTGCCTGCAGGCATCCTGGGCTTCGGCCATTGTTATTGGACTATAGCAAAAAATATACGACTCGAAGTTGTATCATAAGACGGGGTTTGTGTCGGGGCTGGATCGAATGCTTTGAAGGTTTCCAGCCGGCTTGTTTTCTGTTTGAAAACAATGCCTATTTGATGTCGGATAGCTACCGTTGCCCGGTTTCCGTTGCTAATAGTAATGTATTCCATTTCCTAATGGACTCTCAGTTTAAAGGCTATAAAGTCTAAAATGTTGCCCATCCCCTTCTATCCTCTGCATGCAGATTATATATACATATAAATATTTACACCATTTGTGTTTTTGGCAAGCATTCTATAGAAAACTTTCATAGTTGCGTTTGAATTTCCCGCCCAATGCAAAATCAGCTGATTAGTGCCGCGGTAGTTGGCAACGCGGTGTTTTTGTTTTGCTTATTTTGCAATTTTCATCGCCGTTCCTTTGACCGGCATACCGAAAAAGAGAGAACCCAATAATCTGAGTAAGAACGAAACATATAGCGGGGCCTATATATAGAGCTCACTCTTGGTTGCAATATTTACAGTTCGGCAGCGAGCGGCGTATAACCTAATCAAATAATCAGAATTCGCCACTGACCAGACCAAACAAAGGAAAACTCCAGACAAATGTTTTCAATTGTGGGCGTTTTGCGGCCCCTGGGATTGGCGCTGGTTCTTCTGGGACTTGTGTCTCCTATCGCTGGAGTTGGATTCCGGCGTGGTCGCTTAAGCAATGGTTTCTTGGGAGAGCCCAGCAAAGTAGCCACGCTTCAGAGATCCCTGGAGTCGGAGGATCTTTGGTTCGAGCAGCGTCTGGATCACTTCAAGCCCAGCGACACGCGATCCTGGAAGCAGAGATACTACCTTAATGCGGATCACTACCGGAATGACAGCACAGCGCCCATATTCCTGATGATCGGCGGCGAAGGCGAAGCCACGGCGAAGTGGATGCGGGAGGGTGCCTGGGTGCACTACGCCGAGCACTTTGGAGCCCTGTGCTTCCAGCTGGAGCACCGCTTCTACGGCAAGAGTCATCCAACAGGAGATCTGTCCACTGCAAACATGGCGTATCTGAGTTCCGAACAGGCCCTGGCGGATCTGGCCAATTTTGTGTCTGCCATGAAGGTGAAGTTCAATCTAGCGGAGAGTCAGAAGTGGGTCGCCTTCGGTGGGTCATACCCTGGATCGCTGGCTGCCTGGGCTAGGGAGAAGTATCCGCATCTCATCTACGGGTCCATCAGTTCCAGTGGCCCCTTGTTGGCCGAGGTGGACTTTAAAGAGTACTTCGAGGTGGTGAAGGCTTCTCTAGCTTCCTATAAGCCCGATTGTGTGGAGGCAGTTACCCGAAGCTTTGCTCAGGTGGAGATTCTACTGAAGCACATGATTGGTCAGCGCAATCTGGATGAAAAGTTCAAGTGGGTATAGGCCGGAAACTAGGGCAACCACATTGTTTATTCAAAACTAAGGTTACATGAAGGAGACTCTATCACTTACAAGTGTTTTCTAATCTCTTAGAACTTGCACTCCCATCAAGGACTCAATTGAGAACCCACTGGACATTGCCAACTTCTTTGAGAATCTGGCTGGCAACTTTGCAGGCGTGGTCCAGTACAACAAGGATAATAGTCCTCATGCCACCATAACCATTGATGACGTGAGTTACGCTTCTGAAATTAATTCTTGTCCAAGCATAGAAGATTCCAATCCTTTTAAACCCCACAGATCTGCGATGTGATGCTCAACACCACCATTGGACCCCCAGTTACCCGACTGGGTGTGGTGAATGGCATGCTGCTGAAGGAATCCAACACCACCTGCTTGGACTACAAGTACGACAAGATGGTGGCAGATATGAAGAATGTGTCCTGGGACTCTGAAACCGCCAAGGGAATGCGTCAGTGGACCTACCAGACCTGCAACGAGTTCGGCTTCTACCAGACATCCGAGAACAAGAGCGACACCTTCGGTGACCGTTTCGGCGTCGACTTCTTCATTCGCCAATGCATGGACGTGTTCTCCGAGAGCATGGACGCCAAGTACTTGCAGCAGGCGGTGGCACAGACGAACAAGCACTACGGTGCCCTCAAGCCGGAGACCACAAACGTGCTCTATGTGCACGGCTCCATAGATCCCTGGCACGCTCTGGGACTGGTGAAGTCGGCGAACTCAGCCACTCCCACAATCTACATAGATGGTAGGAATGAAGATGAAATTCGGGGAAAATGACTAATCTTTCCTTCCCTTATAGGAACTGCCCATTGTGCCAATATGTACGAGCCAGCGAAATCTGATCCCCCGCAGCTGGTGGCAGCCCGGAATAAAATAACCAAATACCTTGCCAAGCTTTTGGAAGGCTACACCTCAACCCCGTACTGAAATGGAAACCCCAGACGAGTGGAGGAACCGAAAGATGACCCGTCCGCATGGTCAATCACGTGAACACACGAAATTCGTCAGCGAGTTTATTGGATTTCTTTTCGTAGTTGCAATGTCTTGCATGTTACATTAAAAGTACATCGCTGGAATAAAAAATCAATCCTTTTTGGCCTGTTCCATTTTCTCGTGGAATCGCTTCCAGTAGTGCTGGACCGATTGGTTTCGTATAATATTTTGTTCGACGAAGTGCAAGACCCAAGTACCGGTGAGATATGTTAGGTCGTATAGGAAGGCCACCACGCGAAAGAAGTACTTCTCGGTCTGCTGCTTGCTGGGCAAGTTGGCCACGATCTCGGACAGTTGCTTGGCGGCCGCGTCCTTGGCGGCGGAAGCCTTCTTTTGGGCATCACTTTTATCATCGTCCTTCGACGACCCTGATCCTGCTCCTGCTCCTGATCCAGACTCATGACACGGCTTGCTGCGAAGTGTGGTCTCTTCTAGGGGCTCAGATCCATCTATCTTTCCGGACCCTGTTAAAACCGCTCCGAATACATTTGGAGCCTTTTCATCCGTGGACGCAAGCCCCTTCAGTGTGTTACCCTCCTCGTCCTTACCAAAAGAGCGGCCGCTCCCCAAAATGGTGGATTGCATGGGTTTCAGAGCGGGGCTAGCGGGCTCACTGAAGCCACTCACATCGGAGGTGTTAAATCCGGATGGCGTATTCTTCGGCTTGTCTCCTCCCGATGCTCCAAAGGATTTGTAGCAAGTGTGGGACGGAACCATAGCTGGTATCTTGCAATGCAACTTGGTGCAATCTTCCAAAGATTGGTATTTTATATTCAGAGATTAGGAAACAATGAGGCATGTGCTCACTTACCCCTGACATTAGCCACATTCCGGAACATTCTAAGCTGAGATCTGGCCACTAGGGAGGCGCGAATCATGGTCCAGGGCTGTTTTTAAGGAAGAACACACGCAAAACAAAAACTCGCACTTGAAAGTGTCAATTTGAGTGAACAAATATTTTCCAAAGACAGCTTCCGGAATGAGCCAGCAAGCGGAAACAGAAGGAGAAACGCCAACTTCGCTTGCAACACACAAGCAGTGTTGAAAGCGTTCTCTTAAAAAGAATACCAATACTTTTTAAAATGTTTTCTCTGAATTTCAGAAGGTAAAAACTACCAAGAAATAGATTAAAATCAAAGAAAACTATAACATGCTCTTATTAAAACGCAATTTGAAGTAAAAAATTTAAATTTATTTAAATTTCCCTCGTATGTGGGTGTCTTTTGCTGTCTTCTATGAATTGGCAGCACTGGTAAAAGGTTAAATTTCCCTCGTATGTGGGTGTCTTTTTCTGTTCTTGTATGGATTTGCAGCATTGGCAAAGAAAAAAAGTGAAGCCCATAAAACTATTTATAAATTGTCTTTATTTAGTCTATTACTAAACATATTAGTAAGTTTACTAGTTACACATAAGGGCTTACAAGCGATCGCATATAATTCCAGGCCTAGGATTCAGGCTGTCAAGCTCTTGGCAAAAAATTAAAAGCTGCTGGCCAATGGCGATGCCCAAAAGGGCACCTCTACACGTTGCGACACAGGAAAATGCCCCTTTCCGGAAGCGCCATTAGCTCGCTGATAACGGCAATAAACTTAAATAAACTGCAGTAGCCAATGGTAAGGGAGGTTAGGATGTACACCCATGGCTGCTCTTTGCTGTCTTTACACTTTAGGCTACTTTTAAATTAGTTAACTTAATAATGCAATTTAACGGACTAAATTGCAAATTACTTGTTCCGCGACTACTGGCAAAAATCGGTTATTAAAATTACGGTGTGTTAAGCATGTAAAGCATTTCAAAGAAACATGAATATGAGCATACAGTTCCGTATGTTATATAGATCGTACATTGTATGGAATTCTTAGTGTTTAATGGAAATTTTGTTGCGCGCTTTCCTTTAATACTACGACGCAAGATAAATGAAGATGATCCCTTAACCGAACGCCCCTCTAGAATAAGCCGATTTGTTTAAGGTTGTTTTTGATGATCACATCGGTGACGGCATCGAAAACGAACTTGACGTTGTTCGTGTCCGTGGCACAGGTGAGATGCGTGTAGATCTCCTTTTGGTCTTTTCGCTTGTTGAGGTTTTCGAACTTCATGCGAATGTAGCTGGCCGCCTCCTCAAAGGTGTTGGTGCCTAAAAAATGGATATATTTTTTAGAACTATAGGCACCAGAGGATGTAATGTTCTTACCTGTGTACTCTGGGAAGCATATCGTCAGAGGAGATCGCTTGATTTTCTCCTCAAACAGATCCTTTTTGTTGAGGAAGAGTATGATGGAGGTTTCCACAAACCACTTGGAGTTGCAGATGGAGTCGAAGAGCTTCAGGGACTCGATCATTCGATTCATTTCCTCATCCTCAGCCAAGACCAAATCGTAGCCTAAAGAATAATTTGTTTAGAGGGGAGTTATATGTTTGGTTTGGATATATCATACCCGATAGCGCCACACAGAAGATAATTGCAGTAACGCCTTCGAAGCAATGGATCCACTTCTTGCGCTCCGATCTCTGGCCGCCAACGTCAAACAGTCTGAAATAGGAATTAATAGGATCAATTGTTCCGCAAAAGAATTCAGACTTACTTAAAGTGCAACTGCTTGCAGGAGAAGTGTGTTTCGATGATGCCAGTGGTCTTCACTCGAGTCCGGAGCACATCCTGCTGGGTGGGTATGTAGTTCGGCTGCGCGATGCGGTCCAGCGAGTTGAGGTAGTAGCCGGCCGAGTCGTTCAGCTGATATTCGCGGGAGCGAGCAAAGGACTGTTGTACGCCACCGTCCGCCCAGAGCTTCTTCATCAGCAGGACGATCTCCGGCAGCAGGATGCCCTCGTCGGCGGCGGAGGCGTGTGTGAAGAATTGGCGGGCGATGTCGGTCTTGCCGGGATCGGCGAATTCAATTTTTAGGCGTCCCATTGCCCGGATAATCACCATCAGGCTCTGCACTGTGTTGCTGTAGACGACGCGGCGGTACTCCTCGCACTCCTCCTGCGAGTAGCCCGCATCGTGGATGATTTTCATTTGTTTTACGATTGTCGACTTGCCCGACTCGCCGGCACCTTCAAGAAACAATAACAATAACATCATTAATAATGGCGAAAAAAATATGTAGAAAGGCAAGAACAGTCGAGGGAGTGAGCTCATGCCTCAGAGTGGGCGTGACCTTTCCGCAAGCTTGTGAATGCCACGATCGGAGCGTAAAACTGAATGAATCAATAGGAGTCGGAGAGTAGGAACTCATGAATGAATATTCCAGATACATATGCCTCACCCATCAGCTCAATTGGCTGGTTCAAGAGGCCAAAAAGCTGCCGGTTTACGCTTAATTGCGCTGGTCATGTTGCAAGTGAATGAATACTGTTTTGGATAACTATTTTTATACTTCCATTCACAGTTTTAGATTAGGAATTTGTTAATATTTCATTAAAATATAATGCCAAGTCAAGTCAAGCCCTCAAGTTCATTGAACCGCCCTGAGGAATTTATAAAAGTTATCAAAAGCAGGGCCAGGCAACAGCCACAGTACTCGACATAATTTAATATAAACTGTCCCATCCATACACACATACTCGCAGGGAAAGCTCTCAATTGTAAAACGAGACCTGACCCATGAAACGACAATAAACAAACAGAAGTTGCTGAGTTTATCATCTGTCTGGTAGTGATATGACAAAAAATACTACCGATAATCATATTACGTGTCTGCCAGTTTCCCTTTTCGATGAAGCTTCGACTACCTACCTCGGAGCAAAAACGGCGTACAAAATTGGCAACTCTTTGTCATTGAGCCTAGCTTTTATTTTATCTATCAAGCTCCATAGGAGTGTTGCAACAATGGAGCATTAAGCCGACTTTTTGCTGCAGTTGGGTTCATTCCCAGAGCCCAGACCCCAGCCCCTAGCCCTCGGATCAGCCTCCGGATGATTAGGTAATTGCCGAAGCTCTCAGGCCTAACTTGCAGCTACTAGTAAGTAGCTAGTACTTTCACTTTTTTCCCCTCCTTACAGGGCTTGGTACTTGAAACTATGCTTGCTTTTTATATTTAGTTAGTTAATTAAATACCACGATTAAATTAGTAAGAGTCAAGTCCATATCTATTATCTCTTTATTTAAGGAGTTTCTATTGTACTTTCTTATAACTAGAAACAGGGATATTATAAATTAAATTATATTTTATTTAAAAACTGTCTATACATACACACATACTTTGCTTAATTAATTTATATTTTTTTTAACATATAATTTCAAAAATAAGTGTTGTTCTTCAATTTCTTTACAAAAAAGTGTAGATTTATTTTTAAAAGTTATTCTTAAACTTTTGTGTTAAAAATTGTCAAAAAACTCATATTTTAAGTAAAAAAAAAATGAATTATTATTTAATATGTGTTATGTATTATTATTTTCAACTTTTAACTCATAACTTTTATTGGCAGACCCTGCTAAAAACAGCCATAAAAGTTTTAAATCTTAGACAATCCTAACAATGCGCACTAATTTTGCAATAAAAACTATCTTTTTTTAGAGAGAGAGATAATGGTTTAAAAAAAAGAAGAAAAAAATAACAAAAAACGTTCACCCCATAGTGGTGATAATGGTTAAGACGAGCGACAGACAGGCCCTTGCCAATTTGAATAATCTGAATAGATATTAGGCGATTTTCAAAGCTGCCACCGTATTGTGAAAAAAAACAACAACAAAAGCCACAAAAAGGTCAATTTAATAATAATAATAACAAGCGATTGCGGCTGTGTGCGTGAGGGTCTGCCAATGCACCGTTAGCCGTGCCATAACAAGCCAGAGAGCGGAGCTCCCGAGAGCCAGGAGAGAGGTGCAAACAAAGGGAAATTGCTGGGGAGCCAGGGGGCGAGAAGAAAAGAGACGGGCCAGAACCCAACGGCGGTACGCACAAAGAGACTCCTAAGCCGCGTTTACAAGCTCATTATCATCATCAAACGGTATTATAATTAACATCATTAGACAGTGGGCATTGGCCCGGAGAGAATCTCCAAATAGGAAGAGAGAGTGAACGGTTTATTTCTAGTGATGGGCAATATTCCACATAAGAATTAATATCCTGCACTGAATACGTGAGATTGTTGCATTTCTCTTATCCAATGTCCACTGTATTGGCCTCTAATTAAATAGAAGCAGGGGAGGGAGGTGCCATTAGAAGCGATGACTAAAGCGCTGCAGCCGGAGAAGATGTGTAGGAGAGTGCTTGGGACATGAGTAATCACGTTAAATGGCGCCTGAACCCCGGTTATCGAAGTGGGAAATGTGTTAATCAGCGGCGAGTGTAAATTATGGGACAATTACTTACCACCACCACAACCCACTAAAAAGTAAACAATTAAATCGGATGAAACGGAAACCCTTTCCCGCAAATCTCAACTTATCGGGAAATTTCTTCCCATTTCTTATTACGGTAAATTACGGTTCTGGCAATTATTTAATGGTATTTGTAGTGTGTGTATGCCTTGAAATTGATGTATAAGGTCACTTGGCGATAATTCTGATAAGGGAAATGATACTTTCCATGTCTATATGTATTTTTTTTTCTTTTTTATTTGTTTGTATTTGAGTTCTTAAAAATGTTGTAGATTAAGTTACTGTGTTGAAAGACTGGGGGCTTCGATTGCCGCCTGACATTTTTATTTTTTTTTTTTGTTGTTTATACAATTTTTAAAGATACTATATGAGCCGGGGAAGCGCTTACTCATGCCCCAAAAGCGGATTTTACGGATCTGGCTCTCTTTTTAAAACTCTCTCATCAGTCGCTCCATGCAAATTTTCTTATTTTATTTAACACGGAGTGTTAGTTAAAGTTTCCAGACAAGAAAAAAAAATAAAAAACAGCAGACATGAAAAAGAAATTTAACTGAAAGTTGTAGTTTCAATTGAATGGCGTGCCCCGCAAGGGAAAAGAGAGGGAGAGTGGCCAGTAATTGAGTGTCGGGTGGAGGAGCTTTTTTTTATTAAATCCACACAATAAGCCTGAAATATCATTCAGGGGGCTCTCAGTTCCGATTCCCATTTGAAGAGCACTGAGAGAAGAATCTGAAGAGATATTTATTTTAACTTTATATAGTTATAGTTATATTTCTCTCAGTGCCTCCTCGCCAGCTGCACTTGGTGGCGGGGACATTTATTTGCGCTAATATCGTTCACCCCACTCGAAATGTCAGTGAACAAACAACAACAAGCGGGGCGGCAACAACAATGGCCAATTACTCAGCATCCCGGGGCGGGGCGGAGAGTGGCACTAAGAGAGAGAGAGAGCGCAGGCGCAAAGATCAGAGAAACAAGAGCTACTCACAACCCACAACAACAATGCAACTGGTGCAAGGTGTTTTTTTTTTATCTACGGATACCTGAGACTCCTACACTGGCCAACAGGGTGGCAAGAAGCAGCAGCAGCAACAGCTGAGCAAAGTCTCCACTATTTAGGGATGAAAAGTCCCGAAGATTCTGGGACTTTTTTTTCGAAAACCGGTTTCTAGGAAATCTATTTCCCTAGTAGATCCATTTAAAAACAAACAATTTCAGCTCTCTACTAAGGCATTTCACCTGCCACTGGGGCTGTCTTAGTCATCATTAGCAAATAACAGTGGCAGTGGCAGTGTTAGTAGTAGTAGTCTCTGGAGAAAAACTTCACTGCATTGTTTTCGAAAATGAATGGCAATGAAAACGAAAAGTATTCCCATATCGTGCGCATCTAGCGGCGGAAAGTGTGGAAACTCGATTACAGAAGGTTAAGAAACATATCATTTCACTGCATTTGGCGCAGAGGTCGGGTCAAAAATGCGATGCGATACGATGGCATGCCATGGCGCCTCTGCGCTTCAATGGTTTTTCCAACTAAGCAAAAACCGCTGCAAGTGCAAGCACCACCACCATCACCACCACCACTGTCGCGCCACCAGCTATGTGCGGCGCCCCACAATCCAAACGATCGAAAAGATCCAAAAGTGCGTGCCAGAAGACGAGAAATGAGAAACAGAACCGAGGTCTGTGACTCGGCATTTGGTTTCAATTTACGTTCGATTCCCTTATCGCATTGTAATTATTGGACGCAGAGATTGCATAATGCATGCTCCCCGTACAGTGTGTTTATGCTATGGCAGACTGCCAGATAATGGCTTTTTATTATGATTTCTGGAAGAAAAGACCATAAAATGTTATTACTTTTTAGGGTGTCTATGGCGAAAGAAATTTAAAAACACTTCCTTTGGGAATCACTGTTGTTTTTCTTTTTTTAGAGAAGCCTCACTGTACACTGTAGCTAGGCTTCAAATTTCCCAAAGGGACTGCCGGCAAAAGTCCTATGCCCGAAAAAGAAAAAAAAACTCACCACAACCGAAAGTAAAACCCACCCCGCCCAGAATAATGAGGTCAGAGCGCGAAATTTCAGCACATTTCCGCAGAAGGCCTTTAATAAATTCGCACGGGGGAATACCGGTTAAAAAATAAAGAATATGAGGTAGAATAAGCTGAAAGAGACGCACCCAAGAGCAGCAGTTTCACCTCCGAGGCGGCCCTCTCGCCCTCCGCCCTCAGCGCCCGATCGATGTTCTTGGAGCGTTCGATGGCCTCTTTATCGCGTGCTGTACTCACGGCACAACCCATTTTTCTTCGCTTTTCTTTATCGCGTTGCTAAGTTAAGGGTCTGAAACCGGGACGATTGGCACTTTCCCGGCAGTTTCCGCACTTTTCTTTTCGGATATTTCGAGATGCGTCTGCGCGTCGGCTGTACACTTTTTGGTTTCTGGTGTCTCGCTTCCACCTCTCCTCCTTTCACACGCACACACCACCACACAGGCGCACACGCGCAGGGTACGCTGACGCTGGTTTTTGGTTTTTTTTTTTAAATAACTCGCGGCGTCTAGCTAATGCACCGCTAATTTTATTTAAATATTTCTCGCAGCGACCGGAGGCGTTTAATTCTTTTGTCGTCGATCGTTTTTAGTGCGGAGTATTTGGTTGAATTCGCGATCTTCTTAGAGTTGTCGCATCCCGTTCCGTTAGAGGTGGAGAAATATCGATGCCAACATCGCTGTTATCGATGTTTGGGAAACATTTTTCTTGACATCGATTTTTTTTCATCTCTAGGAGATATATTGCCAATGCGACAACTTACCAACTATTGTGGTAAGAGTAGCTAACATTTATTTTCTTTAAACTTTTTCTTAAAGTAGTAGCATTTTTAATTAAATTCCATTAATAATAATTCTAATAGTATATATTCCAGAATTTATTTCATTTTTACTGATCATGGTAAATAAAGTTGTGCAACACTAAAAAAAGGGGTCTGCCAACTTGTTTTGTTGGCGGTAAATTTAAAAATATACAACAGTTTGTCGAAATGAGAATATCTTGATTCTTTTTTTTCTTTTTGATTTAAAGCTTCTTAGGGAACTCCAATATCCGATTATCCTGTGTGGTCAACCTCATTATTGCCATATTTCCATTATTCCCAACTTGCCCTTAGCCTGGCCTTGTTTGTTGTTGTAGCGCCTTAAGTATAAACAAACATGACCGAAAATATGTTTCTGTTCAGAAATGCAGGCAACCTCTTTCACCCCGCCTTTCTCCGTCTCAATATGTATACAAGCCGGGAAAAAAAAGTTCTCAGGGCCCTGGCATAAATAATATTTTCTTTTGGGACAATACCATTTCGATTTGGATTCCAAATGTTTGCAGTTGCAGGCGGTGCAGGAATCTGAGGAAATATTCTACCATCTGAAGTTAGTGGTTTGGGGAGAATGGGGGAGATTATATAAGGTAAAGTGTCTGATTGCACTCAACTTGGTGAATGCCAGCATGATCCTTATCACTGCTCTCCCCAAGCCGACGCACTACCTCCACGTGGTTCTCCCTGGATTGTCACTCAACACCCGTTGTTTGACAAACTAAAGCGCGCGACGAGAGTCCTAGCTCTTCAAACTAGGTTGTGGCGTAGGACTTGAAATCCACCCACGGAAAACAAATCTTCAGTGAATGTAGCAGATGAAGCCTCGGAACGGAACCAATCTAAAGTTGACGACCATGGCACACGTAAAAAGGACAATGATTTGAGAGTATGCACTTGGAATGTACGCACATTGTACAGACCAGGTGCTGCTCAACAGCTAGCAGATACCCTCAATAAATGTAGGGCTGACATCACTGCTATCCAGGAAATGCGATGGATAGGACAAGGTTGCCTTAGGAAGAAGAACTGCGACATTTACTACAGCTGCCATCCAGAACGGCACGAATTTGGCTGTGGCTTCGTTGTAGGCGCCAGACTGCGGCGCCGGGTCTCTCACTTTCTGCCAATAAACGAGAGACTTGCAACGATCCGAATTACTGCCAAATTCTTCAACATCAGCCTGATATGTGCGCATGCCCCAACCGAAGAAAAGGACGATGTCACCAAGGATGCTTTCTATGCGGAGCTCGACCGGGCTTACGGACGCTGTCCTTCCCATGACATTAAGATCCTCCTTGGGGATTTTAATGCCAAGGTAGGGCGAGAAGACATCTTTGGTGCCACCGTCGGGCAATTTAGTCTACACGAGACCACCTCGAGCAATGGTCTCAGATTAATAGGCTTTGCTGCAGCGCATAATATGGTAGTTCGTAGTACTGGGTTTCGTCATTTGGACATACACAAGGCATCATGGCTCTCTCCTGATCGACTGACCAGAAATCAGATCGATCATGTTGTGATCGATGCAAGGCATGCATCTAACGTACTCGACGTGCGATCCTGTCGGGGTCCCAACATCGACTCCGACCATTATCTTGTTGCAGCTAAGATTCGCGCACGGCTATGTGTTGCGAAGGTTGCACGTCGAGGACTGTTGAGAAAGCTGGACATCGGGAAGCTGCAATCACAACGGACAAGGGATGCATTCTCCACTCAAGTCACAGGCCTACTGAGCCGAGCAACTCCAACACCTGAAGACATCAGCAATATGTGGGCACTCATATCCCACTCCCTGCGAACTTCTGCAGAAGAGGTCATCGGATTCCAACGTACCCCAAAGAGGAATCCATGGTACGACCAGGAGTGTCGCGACGCAACAGCTGCAAAAGACGCCGCCTACGGAAGAACACTGCAAGCTGGGGCCACAAGGGCTGTTGTCGAGGTCTACAGGTCAAGGAGGAGAGATGAGAAACGCCTCTTCAGACGCAAGAAGAGAGAACAGGAGAGGCGTGAGTGTGAGAGCATTGAGAGCAGCAGAGGCCGGAATGAAGCTCGTAACTTCTACCAGAGGGTTAAGCGTCTGACCCAAGGTTTTAAGACTGGAGGAGTTGCGTGCAAGGACGATGACGGAAACCTAATCACAGATGCGGAGATTGTGCTGAGGTTATGGAGGGATCACTTCTCAAGTCTATTAGCTGGCTCTGGCCATGATGACTATGGAGAGTATGATCCACAAACCCCAATCTATGGTACTGATGTGGACGTACCGACCCCAAGCCATGCCGAAGTCAAGGATGCAATCCAACGACTTAAAAACAATAAATCCGCAGGTGCTGACGGCCTGCCGGCTGAATTGTTTAAGGCTGCTGGCGATATGTTGGTAGGGAGCATGCACAAACTAATCAGCAAGATATGGCTTACGGAGAGCATGCCCGACGAATGGAACCACAGCATGATCTGTCCTATCCTGAAGAAGGGTGATGCCACATTGCGCACCAATTACCGTGGCATTAGTCTTCTTCCAGTCGCATACAAGGTCCTTACGAGCGTACTGTGTGAAAACCTGAAACCCCATGCCGAAGCACTGATTGGACCTTATCAGTGCGGGTTCAGGCCTGGCAAATCCACTATTGACCAGATTTTCACCTTGCGCCAAATCCTGGAGAAGTCCTACGAAAATCAGATCGACACATATCACCTCTTCGTCGATTACAAGGCAGCATTCGATAGTCCCCGGCGAGATCGCCTATATGCCGCCATGTCTGAGCTTGGTATACCAGCAAAGCTAATACGGCTTTGCATGATGACATTGAGCAACACCATCAGCTCTGTCAGGGTAGGAAATGACCAATCTGAAACCTTTTATACCAAGTGTGGTCTCAGACAAGGCGACTCGCTGTCTTGTATGCTCTTCAACATTCTAATGGAGAGTATTATAAGGAAGGCTGGTGTGCATCGGACGGGCACTATTCTAACAAACAGATGTGTCCAACTCCTTGGCTATGCGGATGATATTGATATCATTGGCCGAACCAAGCGTGATGTTACAGCAGCCTTCGGGGCTATTGAAAAAGAGTCAGCTAAAGTAGGACTGGCAGTTAACATGGATAAGACAAAGTTTATGGTGTGCTCTAGCAGGGAATCGCGGCGTCTTGATTCCCAGCTATCTGCAGGAAGCCATAGCTTTGAGTCCGTGAAGGAATTCATTTACCTTGGATCTGCAATATCTAGCACAAATGATGTCAGCCTGGAGATTAAGCGGAGAATCACACTTGCCAACAGGTGCTACTTTGGGCTCAGTAGGCACTTTAACAGTAGAGCTCTCTCTCGACCGACAAAAATAACACTCTACAGGACGCTCATTCTTCCAGTACTCTTATATGGTGCGGAGTGCTGGACAGTGGTGCAATCCGATGCAGCTGCTCTTGGAGTGTTCGAGAGAAAGATTCTCCGCAAAATCTTTGGTCCAATCTGCGTTGGCGATGCTTATCGCACCAGATGGAACCACGAGCTGTATGAGCTGTACGGGGATGTTGATATAGTAAGCCGAGTCAAAATTCAAAGACTCCGCTGGCTGGGTCACATCGCCCGTATGGAAGAAGACGCTCCGGCTCGTAAGGTATTTGATGCGGTAATCGTCGGAAAACGGAGGAGAGGACGACCCCGGATACGTTGGCAGGACCAGGTGATGGAAGCCCTGTCTACATCTGGTGTTACCAACTGGCGAGCGCGGGCCCAGGACAGGAAAGCGTGGAGGCAGATTGTGCAACAGGCTGTGACCCGATAGGGTTGTGATGGCCATTTATTATTATTAAGTTAGTGGTTTTTAATTTATATTTCATACGAAAGGGCTGCAATTTTCCAACATTCCATAGTACCAGTTAACTGAATTTCAAAAATAATAGTTTGAGGGAATGGGAGACATTTAAAAAAGGATATTTTTTAAGATTTCTAAAAATTTTGTCTCTAAAGTAAGTAATTAATTATTTTATTTTTTCTTGCCCTCATTTCTGTCGTTTTTTCTTCAGAGTCTTAGCCGTATTCCTGAATCGATGATATTAAAATAAATTGGGGGGATGGAGGCACCAGCACCAGCTTTCCTCGGCTAATTAATCTAAACAAAATGATCCGCAGGCACGAGCGGGAGCATCCGCAGAGGGAAGTATGGGGTCGCAGTGCAAAAGTTTCGCTGCCGCCGCCGCCGCCGCCGCCACCGCCACCGCCGGAGGACGTCACATGCTGCCCCTGCCACCCGGCCGTCTGTAGGTGGAGGCCATCAACGGGTCATGATTTACACATGTTTACACGAAATGTACGGCATTTTCGAGAGGGGTGAAATGGGGGGAAACGGTGTCGTGACATAGCTGCCGTATGAATGAATGATTGCTTCTTCTTCCTCATCGCTCTATAGCCACATTGCTGTTGTAATTTATCGTAAAAAGGGCAGGCTAGAGAAATATGGATATCTGCGGTTATTCCAGGGTATTCCGGGAGATGTCAGGGGATGCGAAAGGCTGCGCTTTGGGTGGTCTCCACGCCTTGTGTCTCCTTCACTCCTCCGCCGACGGCGCATGCTGCCAGCCGTGTTATTGTTGTTGTTGCTGCTGTAGCCTGTAGCTGGAATCCCAAACTGTTTGCTGATGCCAACAAATTTGACGAACGACGTCGTCGGCATCTCATCCAAAACTTCAATCGGCGTGCGCACAAGAAGCTGGATGAAAAAACACAACAATATGCCAGGCAAACATCAGCTAGAACCAAGGAGAGGCAGGCAGCCGCAGGCCAGCGGATCAGCGGCAGCAATTACAAGGATGGGCAAGGCCTTGAAATAGATATACGCCAACTAACGGTAACCAGTGCACAGCGAGAAAAAAGGAATCATTAAACGAAACAAACAGATTTTTATAGGAATTCTTCGAGGAAATAAAAAAAAAGTGATAGAAATTAAAAGTTAAAATTTGTAAAAATTAATAAAATTGATTTGTCGTTTATTTAACTTTTACATTAATTTATTACTAGGTACTAGTCACAAACTAGTTTAGTTAATCATAAACTAGTTAATCATAGTCATAAACTATACACAAAATTTTAAGTACCAATCCTTATAAGTATATTACTATGATGATAATGATACTTTATAATGATACTTTTTAGGATTCATTACACATATATTAAATAATGTACAATAAATATTAAATAATGTATATTATATATTAAATAATGTAATTTTCATTAGATATTTTAATTCAGATTCAATTAATTCTCCAACTCTTAAATGTGTTAAATAATTTTAAACTACTAAATCTTTATTAAATTACATTATTTACATATATAAATTTACTTATTTCTGTAACCTTTTTTCGTGCGGCTCCCGCAGCTGAGGAGCGTACGGCATCGTGGGGATAGACCGAGAGTAAAGGATAAAGAGGATGAACGAGGATACGTTTATAATGTCTATAATTGAATATATATCACTGAATATCTTATTGTTAGTTTTTCTTTCCAGTGTATAGAGTTTGGCACATGTGTTATAGCACCAGGCCAACTACAGATGAGAAGATTAATTTCCTCGATAATTCGGGAAACGGGAAAACTCATTTTCATGGCTGGAAACTTGTGCCGGCCGTTGAAAGGTGGAACAGACAGGCTGTAATGCCCGCCTTCTCCTCCCCAAAAAGTCTTAAAACTCGGGAGTCAAGTGAAGTTGCAGACACGGAGCGTTTAAAGAGCATTGATGGATTCTCTGGGCGTCGATCGTCTGAAGATCCGATTGATTTTCGGCACTTTTTCAAAAGGCGTCAAGAGTCGACAAGTAGAGAAAATAAAACGATGAAGGAAGTTTAAGATGCGGCGGCTGTTTAGTTTTTAAAGGGAACTGAACTTGAGAAGAAATTTAAGATAAAGCCCCCAACGGGTCAATAAAAATCCAACATCTAACTAACCTCATTTACCATTTAATTTCCATCGATTCGCCAAACCAATTGAGGCCACAAGTCGTAAAAACAAAGCGAATAATCTCTTTAACTAAATTTAGCCGCTTTCGTTTGTTTACATTGCCATAAAGTAATAATTACCCAGTAGGAACAGAACCGAGTTCCCCATATATTACAGCGATACATATTATCAATCGCAGCCCAAGAAACAAGACAGCAGAAGATATAAAAATAAAAGAATCGGGCTGGATAAAAAAGTATTTCAACTATTGGGTTATGGGCCGATAATAGCCTTCTGGGAAGGGGTACTCCGTTTTTTTTTTAGTGCCGTTGTTTACGTCGGGCCGAAGGAAAACCCAAAAATATAGATCTTACACGGCCATACGGAGGCAACCTGCACCCGGGAAACGAACCGATTGAAAGAGCCATATGTGGCAGGAAACAAAAATCGCTGGCAGTGCAATTGAATTGCCATAAAATCGGGAAGAACCGAAATACCGGGGGAGAATCGAAGGAAGCATTTAGTTACCCGCCCACTCTAAAATATATATTCAATTCCCCCGTGGTTAATCTTTGTCGTTTTTCTGCAGTTCAAAGATTGCAATTCGCATGTGGGGGCTCCTAAGCACCTGCCAGCTGATGGAGTGCAGTTTTTCCCCGAAATAATACCCAAAAGTAATAGTAATGCTTGTTATTTTTCCAGAACAGTTTTCTGTATTCCTTCGATATTTTTGCTTAAAATTTTGATACATCTCCCTGGTCAATATGGCCTTTCCTCATGCCTGTGGTGATACACGTTCGACGTCGCGACTGGAGGGTTATTTCATCGTAAACTGGCAATGGAAATTTTGTTTTATCACTCGCTCTTCTATAGCTATTTTTGCCGGATTTTAGTTGCTGCTTTATGGCTTTATAATGTCTGTACGCGTTCAGTTTTATGATCTGTCCGTAAAATGGACCCCATTCATGTTAGGTCCCCGGCAACAATATGGTGATTTTCATCCATTACGCAGTCTTTATCGGGTTCTATGGTTTTCTGGGAGAAAAGCAATTACCGGGAAACTTTTAGTTTTTTTTTAGAAATTATAAATCCTTACCTAAGAACGCTTCTGTTCTTCCTCCTCAGCCACCTCGGACTTTTCCTTTTTTACAAGAAATGTGCACTTGTTGAGGAGCTTACTAAATAGTCCGACTTCGTTCTCCACGGTTGTTTGGTGATGAAGGACCAACAATGTCCTGCGGCTCTGCAGCAAAAGTCGTGACATTTTCCAACTGTACTCGGACGCACGGTGTGGGATACTAAAATTTCTATTTGACTTCAAAGGGACTTCAATTTAAAGTATCTTTCAGGGCCTTCCTCGATTTAAAACTTTCCCTTTAACAATTTAAAAATTTCTTAAAATAATTCAACAAAAAAGAAAGACTTGTGCTTTTTTTTTATCCTTCGTTTTTTTGAATTCACATTTAAGGGTATTACTCGCATTTGGGTCCCGTGGGTTCAGTGCCTTTGGGCAAAGAATAAAATGTATTCTATTCATAAGGTAAAAAATATTAGAACTTACTTCTTCCGCACTTATCGGTGGAACTCTTTTCTTTCTTTTTCTTTTTCGAGTCAGATGACTTACCTAATCGGAATAACCAAATACAATTTGTCAGAAAATTAAGATATATTAGTAAAAATTACCGTCATTCCCATCACCGTCCTTTTTGCAGCGAGGTCCCGTCGGCTCGGTAGCTTAAAGTATTATTCAGTAATAGAGGTTAAGAATACCTTTATAGATGAAGTAGATTTTACCTCTTCCACAAACATCTGTCTTAGCCTTTTTGGTTGAATCTTTTTTGGTGGTATCACCCTTATTCACTGATCCTGACAGAAGACGAGGACTGACTAGCCCCAACTTGTTGCACAGTCTAAGAAAAGCATCGGCCCTCAGCTTGTTCATGGTGACACCTCACAAATTCTCCAAGACCAAACTAGGGATCAGGTACATAAAGATATATAACCTAGGAATTTTGTTTGTGGGTATTGGGGTACCCGTGTTCAATAATACGTTAAAAATTATAACTAAATAAATGTTAAACTCAAAAGTTGCTGAGATTCGAAGTTATCTGGCCACTATGATTTGAAAAAAGAAACTCTTAAAGTAAAAAATACTTTTTATTGAATTGCAATTTAGATTTTATTAATGGGCATATATAATATATGTTTGTATTTAGAACGAGTTAGAAAAACCAACCAAGCCAGCTCTTTTTTCGTTGACACTTGCATTGATCGCATTGACAAAATATCAATTTACTGCGTTTTGTATCTTTTTTGTGATGTCTGGAATTTTGGCAGGCTTCGGTATTGCGCGGATTCCAACAGCTCCTCGGATGGCAGAACTCCTGTTTATCGACTGGCTCGATGAAGCAGCTCGACTGACAGGAGTCCTGCTGGCAGAAGTTCATCTGGCAGGAATCATGGCACTGATTTTGATTGGAATTGGTCCTCTGAGTCGATATCAGGAAACCGTTCAACTTCACGAACTTCATGGCGGTTGTCAATCGATTCATCCTGATCTCGAACAACCAAACAACTACTTTTCGTCCAAAGGATTTGTAACTTCAATTTCAACCAGAAAGATGTAAAAATGTAAAATATTTTCTAAGGCTCATAAGTCATAGGACGATTTTCAATTGCTCTGCTGCTTTGTTTGCATTTTCCGCCGCCCCCTCTTTTTCTCGTTTTCTGGGTTTGGGTTTCGGTTTCAATTACAAACCGAGTTTCCAGTTCCCCGTGGCTACCGCTTCCAAAATCAGTCTCAAGTACCGACCACACATTAGCCTCGGCTGGGAATGGAAGGGGGACTGGCAGTACGTCGAGGCGGCGCCACGTCAAAATATTTGTCACCAGCGGCTCAATTGGTTCAATTTATGGTGTGGATAATTAGACGACTGCTGCGTCAGGATGTCGCCGTCGATTAAACCAAAAAAAGGAAGGAGAATATTAACATTTTCCTTCAGGGTTTGCCTTGTTCAGCTACCGATGAAAACCACTTGAACACAGATTTTCCTTGACTTTTAACTAATTATCTGGTGTTGATGGGATGTCAAAAAATCATGAAATGATTTCCTGGGGGTCAGTATAGTTCTTAGTTTTTTTTAAGATTTACTTTAAACATTAAAATTATTTTTTTTGTACGGGTATATAAATTATTCTATTTGGTGAATTTGTATTTTGCTTTAGTATTTAAGATAGAAGTGTATAATTTTTTCAAATTGTTTTGTTTATAGAATCTTTAAAAAATTAAAACACTGTAAACTAAAACTTAAATATAAATCGAATGAAGCAAATAGTGTTAAAGCTGGAAAAGCAAAGTCGCTTTCGTCACGAAACTAATGATTATATTTTTTACCTAAAAGATAGATAATTATTTTTTTTACCTCGGCAAAGGTTATTGGTCTTTAGTTACTATGAAGCGAACTTTTTGCTTGTTTTTATTTATTGCAAGGCTTTAATAAGCTTTCTATTTTATCCCTGAAACCCAAATCAATACGATTTGTCGGCATTCGACTGTCGAACTGTGTAACTTTGGACCAGAACCCATGACATTTCAATGTTGAGCAAGCATTTTCACCCCATCTGGGGTATTTTTAGGCCCCGCAGGTGCGCTGCCCTCGAAGGCCAAAGACCAAGACCCGTAAAAAACCGATCAGGCCGGCGGAGGGCCACAAAAGCCAGGGAAGAACAAAGCAAACGACACGATGGCATTTGGCGGCAAAGGGGCACGTGGCACAGGGGCAATCGTGCCACAACCAATGACGACAATGAGCGTCAATTGAAATGAAACAGATGCCATCCCGTGGAGGCAAGTGGATGAAGATAAAAGATACAAGATCGCAGATTGCAGGAGAGTAGAATCGAACTGACTGGACTGGGGATCGTACATCGTAGATCGTTATGTGTGTGATCAGCCATTTTGGCAAAAGTGCTTAAACCGAGAGATTAATTAGTGCCTACGTTGCGGAACAGTTCAGTTGATGAAAAGCAAGTAAATCTTCCCCAATCAGAATTTCCTGTTCTTTGGTTCGAGCACAGGAAGAAACAAAATCCTCATTTAAATATTAATAAAATGTAAAAAGTATCTTTAGTAGTCTTTAGAGTAGTTCTAGAATCTAGAGTATAGCATATTATTCTTTGTAGTTAAATGTGTAAAATGTCTATTTAATTTTTTCTTAGTGCATCGTTTCGGCCAGTTTTGTGTGAGTCAACGCATTTTTAAGTACCAGCTATTAAACTAAAAGCTAAACAACAAAAGCCCAAGTGGAAATCGCATCGAAAAAATCGGATGCGATCGGGAATTTGTGGATGCCGAAGACTTGGGTCTTTTTCAAAGTATTTTGTACATCGCCGCCTCCGTTCTCTGTGCCCCGTTTTTTGTTCGGTCTTTTTTCTTAATTTTTGTACATTTGGCGCAATTATTGCGCACCAAATGGATCGCAAGTCTATAAATTGTTCGATTTTATTGCGCCAGCTTCGACAGTTGAATGGCGCAAAGCGGCGCTGGGTGAAGGCGGATGGAGGGCGAGATTGGGGGCGAGAAGACGCCTCTGCTGTCTGGCCATAGTTTGCATAGTTTGGCAATGGCACCGACGAACTAACGGCATATTCTTGGCCATCTTGCGCAAGGCGGCCATCTTGAAAAAAAAAACATGGCTGTGTGCAAAGGTGTTTATGGCCAAATAAAGTGCCAAAGTGTGGCAATCGTTGGTAACAGCAGGCGGTCGGGTAACAAAATTGAGGCACTTTACAAATTTTCGTATTCAAGTTCAAAAACTGGTCAAATATCTTTTTCTTATTCTCAAAAATTAAATTAAAAGATTATCCATTTCCGTTGCGAAATTCCAGCAACAGTTTACCAATAAGCATCTGTTTAATTTTTAAGCATCTTCATTAAATGTCTGGCAGTAGCTGCCCTCTGGAAGTACCCCCCCCGATTCCCAAAATGTTTACCTTTTGAACTTTTATCCCGTGTTTATACTACCGTAAGTTTGTCAACCGCATTAGTCCAAACAAGATCGAATCCACTTAACCAGAAATGCTGGCATTTAATGGGAAATAAAGCGCGGAAATTCATAAATATTTACAAACACATAATTAAAGTCGTGGGAAAAAACAATAACAACTTAACCAGCCACGCCGGGTTAAGAATCAGAACACAATTATATTCTGTTTGTGTATTTCATTTCGGTTTTTGGCCACAACACGTGATCCTAATCAAAACTGTGATAAACAAAACCAGGCCATGTCGAATGGGATCAGATCGGAATCGGCATCGGCTAGGCATCGGATAGTGTTTAGTGTGGGATCTAAGCAACAAATTGCACACACCAAAGAGTAAATATTTAAACAAAGTCTTGGCCAGAACGGGTCCGGAGGTCAGGGGATCAGGGGATCGTCGGAGGGGCAGTGAAGTTTAACTAGACGGCATAATTTTCGGGTCGAAAACTCTGTGTAAATATTTTGAAATTTTTGGTTTTTTTTTCCGTCTTTGGGACGGGATGGGTCTATTTGATTATTTATTGTCCGCAATCGGGAGAGGCGGGAAGCTGTTTAATAAGCGGGGGGCGTGGCTGGATGAGGATAGCTGGTTTAGGTGCAATTGTTTGCTTTTACCAGTTGTTGTAGGTCAGTGTGCAAAAACAAATCCGAATGCGGCTTCTTCTTGTATACAATGGGGGAAAAAGTGGGAAAAAAAAGTCAGTGGCCGGTGGTTCGTGTGTTTAGAGTACCGCGTTTAATTGTTAAATGTTTATTAAAACTACAGTTTAAACAATGGTCGGAGGAGACGCCTGCTCCACGCCTCTCCAGGAGCAGAGAGTGGCCATCAATGGGATCAGTTGGGATAGAATCGTACCGGCTGAGTGCGGCTCAACGCGGCGTATACATAATTTTGTTTACAAACATGCATAATAGTAAACAATTTTCGGCCATTTAATAACATTAACATTAAAATTAAAAGCAAAGCCAAAAGCAAAACAAAGACGTTCGTGCCACCACCTCCGTCTATGCCAACCTATCTTTATTATGATTATCTGAACTTGAAAGTGGGAACAACAATGCGGAATGATGGAACGATGATGACGGCTTTTGTTTGGGAATTCCCTTAGCTATGTATGTTTATTATGGCTATGGATGGGTATGGTTATGTCTATAAGAGCAGCTCACTCGCGGATCACTGCAAACATGGGCAGAGTTTTCTGCGAAAATGGCCGGCATCTGGGGGCGGAACTTCTGACCTAGTTGGGATGACTCACACCGGGCTACGCGGTGTGTGGCCACTGGACACTGGCCACTGGCCGGTGCATCTCGGTCGGACACTGGTCTATAAATAGTCCCCGAAAGCGACAAGATGTCGTACCGGGAAATGCAAAAATAAAACCTCTCTGAACTGCCGAGGAAAATTCAAAAATTCAAAAAGTCTTCTCGCCAAACATTTTCGATGAAACGGAAACTGTCAAATTGTGGCCTGGAAGTCTTTGATCCATTTTCCAATAAATATTCCGTTTTCATTTGGTGGTAAGCCTACATAAATCACACTGGGGGAAGGAAATGTTTGTCGTTTATGTAGGAAATTTTTTACACTGATTTATCGCAAATGAAATAGTGATAAATTTAAAAAAAAAATAAAACTTTATTGAAAACATTAGAGAATAATCTTCCACCATTTATAATTTTTTTTTTTATTGGACCCAAGTATTTAATAAAATCCCCAATATCTCAGGGTCTGTGAGCTATTGGTCGGGGACTGTTTAATTTATTCCTCACTCGCAGAAAAATTCCTGAATGTGCAGAAAACAGAAACAAAAGCAAAAACCAGCAGGCAACACAAAAAAAAAGCCAAGAAACCAATAAGAAGAAGTAATAATAATCAAAAGTAAAATTAATTTATGGCCTCCAAGCCGCAGAAGCCACAAGAAAAATGGCCAAAAGTGAAAAATATCTGAATGCCCCATTGAAATTACTAAAGAGCGTGGAATTTTGGCAATTTGGAAAACCCGAATGGCTTTGGGAAATTCGCTGGAAAATGGCGAGAGGCTTGATATATGGATAACAACAAAAAGGCAGCAAATAAAATTAAAATATCTTTCGGGCCGCGTCCGCAAGACAGCCTAGCCAGCCACCCAGCGGAATTTTCTGTTCTTCTTCGATTTTCTCAATCATTGCCCCGACGGCGTCGACAAATAGAATTTCGTGAAATGTAAACAAAACTCCGCCTCCGTGTGTCGCTCCCACCGCCGGCACCACAAAATGTATCTGTATCTTTGTGCGTGCCCGTGTGTATCTTGTTTCGCTTTTGGGGGAAACGGATTGAAACGTTGCCCCAAGCCACCCCCGACGAGCGACAGAGAAAGGGCAAGCGAAAGAGAAAGGAAGATGCACGGAACCGACAGCGGCGTCGCCATCGTCTCCATGCAGGGGCGTAGTTCAAAACTTTTCCAAAAAAATAACACAGGCCGACAATTTCCAACTTTTTTTTTCCTCCACGCATAATTTTACCTGCTCCATAACCTTTAGGCTCCCCTGAACCAAAGTTCAGAACAACCATAGGTAATCATTCTTTTGTTTTAATTTTTTTAATAAAGTACGATTCATAATTTTGATTCTACTTTGTAAATAATTAGAATAGGGTTTAAATTTTAATTAAATTAAAGTTTTATCAATTACTTTGGATAAATATTCTTAATAAAATTGAAAACTTTCTTACAAATTTTGATTAAAAAAAAAAACACAAACCATAAGAAATATTAAATTTTGGAAAATTTAATAATGATTCGTTTTGTTGGTTATTATTTTTTGTTCTTAAAACTTTTTGGAATATACATTTTCAAAAATGAATTTAGGAT
>JAJJHT010018367.1:865937-895951 GCA_021223865.1 Drosophila pandora | reverse complement strand
ATGCTTTGTATACAAAAACAACAAAGAAAAAAAATAAATAAAATAAAATATATTTAAAATATTTATTAATAATAAATTACTTATTAAATGGGTATTTTTACCACCTCTTCTTACCTTACCCCTCTTAACTAAGCCCATGATGGCGACGTCGTTGCCGTCACGGTCGCCTTGCTGCCAACAAGTCGGTGGATTTCTGACAGCAATGGCGGCACTCAGGGGCTGCTGCTCCATGGCTCTCTCTCCGACCTGGTCCCGTACCCGTCTCCGGGGTAACTTGGTCCGGATCCGTGCCAGGCAACGGCTAAATCAATTAACAGCTCATTTCGAAAATCGAATGCCGCCTCCAGCAACGGCAGCTTCCTTTTTCCACAGAAACGGTAATTCATTCCCGCTAATTGCGGGGATCGCTTCTCGAGAGGATCTCTTTCGGATTTTTGACTATTTATTAACTGTTGACTGGCCAGGGGCAGTATTATTCTCCCTCCCCCCGGGCCGGTGTTCGGGGCGGTCTTAAGTCAATTCATTTTTGGAACGAAAACAATAATCCCAATGAGTCACTGAATCTAAACACGATTTCGAATCATCATTCTACCAATATGTTTACAAATAAAATATTCAAATAAGATAACAATTTCTAAACTATATTAAAGTGTTTAAAGCACCTGAGTTGGGTATGGATACAATGTGGTTTTATTTGTTTTCCAATTTGTAAGTTTTCTGATTGGTTTTCCAATTTTAACATTTTCCGATGCATCAATTTATTAATTTTACAGATTGATAGAAATAAATAATTTCCCAGATCAGACCAGAAAAAATTTGAATCTTATTTAATGTTTAATAATTTATCTAACAAATTAGATGGTTTCATATTGTTGCCTGACTTCTGAAAGTTCTGTAAAGAATATCTTTAAAAAAAGAATTATATTCCCAACTTGCTTATCTTGTCGCCTTATCCCCTGGGCTTTCCCTTAACTAATATCAATTGAAACCAGGCTCAACTTTCCGCCGTTCTCCAGATACCTTGCATACCTCAGATCCGTTCCTCAACCTAGACACACTCCAATAGCCAAAGTCCAAGTCGCAGGCCGAAGGCATCGGGAATTCTATTTCATTTGCATTCCCTAGGAGTGGAGAGGAAAGGAAAACTCAGTGAGGAGCCAATTGGAGGGGAGAAAACCCGGAGAAGACCCGAGAGAAAGAGAGAGATTTGCGTAAGGCGTGGGCGTACTAAAAAAAGAATTCTCGGCCGATGGCAACTCAAGTGGATCGTGGTGGCATCGGTTGGGATCGTGGCTTGCTCCAGAAATGATCTGCGATCAGTTGAGCGAGAATAACCAAGCGGTGCGGTCATCCAACGGATAGAAAAAATATTATTTTCCGCCGGATAAAACGCGCGTGCCAAGGAAATAAAATCTCTAGAAAATAAATTGAAACTTTTGGGGGAAAACTGTGCTTTAAAAAATAACTCAAGTGAAGATGATCAAGAGTGAAGAGGTATCGGATCGGTCGGCCATGTCTGTGGATCACCTGGGGGGTGGTGGTAGCTACTATCACCACGCCCACCCGCCTTTCAGCCACCCCATTTCACATCCCTCGCACACACACACCCACCCGCACACTGGTCACTTGTACCGATCGGGGAATTTGTTATCCGGTGGCAATTACCAGACCATGGGTGGCGGAGACTCGCCCACGGAGATGGTGGACGAGAAGCCGAACATCGGCTACATGGACCTGAAGCACTACATGGAAGGTCCACCCTCCGCCACGCCCGTTTCCGCCGCTCAGCACTATAGCCTGAGTGCGCTGCACAGCATGGGCACTCCGCCGGCGTCTTCGAGTCCGATTCCGGCCTACGGTTCCCTCATGACACACGCCCACTCGGCGGGGTCCGCCTCGCCGCAGTCCAACTCGAAGACCCCGACGGATCTGCCCCAGGACATGCAGTACGTGACCTCCACCTCCAAGCCACTTCAAGTGCAGCTCCAGCCCATGAATCACCAGTACGCCTCGACCATCATGTACTGCTCCAATAACACCATCCTCAAGGCCAATGACTATCAGTTGCTGACCAGCCACGAGGTGGAGCAGCAGTCGCCGCAGCAGCAGCAGCACACGCAGCAACAGGCACAGCAGCCTACGCAGCAGCTGCAACACTCCCCAGGGGGCGCCTACCTGCCGCGGATATCCGAGTCCCCCACCCAGGTGATCAGCAATGCCCACGGGATGTCCTCGGTGCTTACCTACTCCAGCTCCAACTCCTCACCCGCCAAATCACTCAACGGATCCGACTGTTCCCCTCCCAGCCAGAGCGCCCAGACGCCCAAGACCCCAAGTGGCGGGGGATCGGGTAACCAGGACGCCGTTAGTACTCCGGACACCACTAAGAAGTCGGGTACTCGGCGGCCTGAAAAACCCGCTCTCAGCTACATCAATATGATCGGCCATGCGATCAAGGAGTCACCTTCCGGAAAGCTTACTCTCTCCGAGATCTACGCCCATCTGCAAAAGAGGTAAGTGTCTTTCAAAAAAATAAATAGCTCAAACTGGAGGCCTCTTAAGAGCCTCTTAATATGTCTATAGTTCCATTAAATTAAATATCATCATAAAAACATAGAAAGTCCACTTTCGCCCAAATATCTAATACGGAAGATTATTTATTTTTATTATTTAAATGAAAAGTTTTTGAAAAGGCGGACATTGTTTATAAAACCCTTATTATTTAAAGGTTAACTTTTGTAATCCGATTTAATATATATATAATATATATAAGATCACTTACACAAGACCAACTATTTCCTACAACTCCACTCCCCCCTCGAATCCGATCTGAAAAGTTTCGGAGGCATCTTGGCGTGGAACGGGACAGACGGAGCCAATTGGCGATATCGACACCCGGACACGACTAGAGGTCCAAGGGGTTTATTTACTTGCATCCGATTTTATTTAGCCAACTCGACTCCCACAACCCCTACCCCTTCCGAAAGGGCAGGCGCATCCTTCAGATAGCTCATATTTCGCGACGTTTGTTTGGATTTCGATTTCGGCGACGAGACGGAAATCCACTTGAGCTTTGGTAGAAGGCTCCAGGGGCGCACCAGGGGGATCCGGGGATGCGTGAGAGGCTTTTAAGCTGACATGGTTTGTTATTTGTCGCCGGGCACTTAGATCCCCCGAAAAATACCAAATTTAATTTCATTTCGCAAGCGCAGCCAAAAAAATAAAAGCTGGACTGTCAATTTTCGCCTTTCGGTTAATGAAATTGGGAACTCAAATGAATAAATCTAATTTTAACAATTTAAATAAATTATAGATCAACCTTGAATTTTAGGGCCAATAAGGAACTTAAGTTTATGTACATACTATCCTAAATTTAATAAAACTTAATAATAATTGATTTTTTTTTAAACAGCTATGAATTCTTTCGAGGACCCTATGTGGGCTGGAAAAACTCGGTTCGGCATAATCTCAGCCTGAACGAGTGCTTCAAGAAACTGCCCAAGGGAATGGGCGTGGGCAAGCCGGGAAAGGGTAACTACTGGACCATCGACGAGAACTCGGCGCATCTCTTCGAGGACGAGGGCAGCCTGAGGCGTCGACCCAGAGGATATCGATCCAAGATCAAGGGGAAGACATACGGAGGTCATAGCACAGGGTTCTACACGGGTAGTTACGGCGATGCGGGAATGGTGAGTTACGAGTTTTTTCCAAAAAAAACTGATTAATCATAGTATTATCTTTATCAGGACAATGCCAACTTCTATGCCTCGCCTGCTTATGCCAGTTACGATTATGCTGGATCCGGACCAAGCGGGGTCAGCTCGGCTGGACCACAGGGATTCGGAGATGCTTGGAATGTCCATGCCGCCCACAGTGGCGCCCCCTCGGGTGGTGTGGGAGTGGGCGTGGGTGTTGCGTCCCTGCCCCAGTACTCGAATATATCCTGCCTGACAGCAGGCGGTGGCAGCCTCAACGGCACCGCATCCACACCCCCTCTGGCCCACGCCACCCTGGGAATGGCCCCCAGTGGAGTGGGCTCCTCCGGTTCTCCGCTCGGATCCGCGGCGGCGCTTCAAAGCGATTATGCGCCAACCGCCAGCCTCGTGGCCGCGGGCTACTCCTATGCAACAAGTGGCGGCAGTCTGGACAACGGTAAGTGAGCGGCTCTGGGAAAGGGATGAGGCACACTGCTGCACAGAAAAAAAAGGATTATTGGCAATTGGCACTGAAAATTGGAAAATGTTCAAATTATTTATTCAGAAGAATGGTTTTTGCAGAACAGAAATTTGGGAGTTATATTTTTATTGGAGATTTTTAAATATATAATCTTCAATAATTAATTATTTACTAATTAGATTAAAAACAAAAGAGCATTAAGAACAGCGAATTTAAAACAGTTTAGGGATTATTTTTAATCAAATCTTTTAAATCAAATTTAATCAAAAAAAACTGGTATATCTTAAAAAAATCTTTTTTGATGTATAAAAAGTTATTTTTTTGTGCAGTCTACACCACTTGAAGGGTGCAGGCAGATCTTTGTAGGGGGATCGGAATGTTCTTGGGTGTTCGCGTCAATCAGGGTAATTTAATTGCTGACGGCTCACAGCTCGGATTACCGAGAGCAGTGATGGAGGTTGGGGGTAGGAGAACATATGGTAATCTATGCCGCACTCGATCGACTCGACTCGACTCCCTTTTTTATAGTTGCCGCCACAAAGGCGGCGCGCAGTGTGACTTTTAACGCTTTGGCCATAAAACGAGAACTGCAACTTTAATCGGTTTTTCATCTCGCAGGTCTTCGCTCGATCTCGCTGCAGCAACTGCCCGGGCTGTCCACCATTCAGCAGCACCACCACCTCCATCATCAGCACCACCAGCAGCAGCACCAGCACCAGCACCACCATCAAAACCACACCTCCATGACACCACCGCCATCGCAAACGGGCGGAAACCATGTGATCGACCATTCGCCCATTGACCGGAAACCGGTTTACCTGCCGCCCATCACCCCGCCACCTCCCTCCACAGTGGTGGCTCTCAATGGCGGCGGTGGCGGCTACTACGAGCCACTGAAATTCTCCAATTAGTCGAAGCGTCGATCCGACTGGTTCGGTCGTTTATACCTCAAAGGATAATCAAGTTGAATTAGTCTTAATTAGTGGAAAACTAATATAATCTCTTAGTGATAAGCGGGGAATCGAACCATAAACATATTGTATACATAGCAATAAAAAGAAAGTATTTATAAACAAGACAAGCATTGCTCCGAAATTTCAATCAAGAGAATTAAAAAGATTTTTACAACTTGTTATGACCAACTCCTGGTCCTACGGTCCGCCAATCGGCATGGGTCTGGCTCCGGCTAGCTCAACCAGGGCCGTGGTTTCCCTGACCCTTCCCATCTAGACCGCTAACAAAAATTAAACATCCAACATATACTAAACAGCACATGTTAGACGTTTCACAACACTAAATCCCCCGCAACATTTAAATTCAAATACTACATACTGAGACAAACTCCTAACACTCATCCTCACAAGACACGGGATCTCTGTCCTACTCCTGCTGACCTGGAGTAGTTGGGCCTGCCCTCCCTTCCGTAGCGGAACGCTGGCCATCTCATGCGTCCGCCCCTGATTCTCTCCTCTCAATTCCCTCCTACTTTCCCATTATCCTATCCCTAACCCCCAACTTATCCTCTACTCAGTCTTCATTGTTCATTTCATAATTTATTAAACAATTTTACAAATGACACTTAATTAGTTTTTATCCTTTATCTTTTTTTTCTTTTCCTTCTATTCCGACGCTTTGGTTTCGCTCATGGCTTAAATCCTCATCATTATCCTGATATTATAACAGAGTCACTTTCGCCCGGCTTTATATCCCTACCTAAGAGAGCTCTCCTTAACAAGTAGGGACTACCGCCAAAACCAAAAAGGAAATTTACCGGATTTCTTTGGGAAATTGCCAACCGTTAGCTCCAACGGCCGCGATCGGAACTTACATTTATGTATAAAATAAAGGGACTAAATAAATAAATATATATAAATAAAAAAAACAAAACAGATTAAAAAGAAAGAACGGAATATTTGAATGAAAATACATATACAACAACACAAGAAAATTAAATGGGTATAAAAAAAATAAATAATAAATAACTATAAATAACTAGAAACAAATAATCCACAAAGGCAAAAACGGTTCTCTCGGAAGGTTCTAAAATCCCCGTCGGATTTCCAAGCAGCTACTCTTCAGGCTTCTTTCCTTGTGGGCGGATTCCGGCCCCGCGCAGATAAGGCAATTCTCCGGATTACGGCCAACCCGTTATGCGCCTCGAAGGAAAGAGCCCCTTAGCCTGCGGTCCGTTCTCGGTGGGTCAAACCAACGCCTGCAGCCGCACTTCACCAGCACATCTCAGGCCCGGCTTCTATTTTCCGCCAGGCGCCAAAGAAACTGCGGCGCCAAAAATCAATAGGAAAAAAGGGGGGGGGATCAAATGACCGTTGGGTTCTTTGATATATATTTTTTTTTTTATATTTTTAATCCTCAAATAAATATGAGCCAGGCCTAGTTTCGTTTCCTTCCCGGCCTGGCTTCTTCCCCCGGAGATGCGAGTCTGGTCGGTCCTGGAAATGAAGAAGCCCATTAATTAAGGCTCTCCCTCCTGGACCGACCACTTACCTGATCTTCCTGCCGATCCTGTTTCCCGCTTTTTATACCCTTGCAGAGGGTATTATAATTTTGGTCAAAAGTGTGCAACGCAGTGAAGGAGACATCTCCGACCCTATAAAGTATATATATTCTTGATCAGGATCACCTCCTGAGTCGATATGAGCATGTCCGTCTGTCCGTCTGTCCGTCTGTCCGTCTGTCTGTCGGTTTCTACGCAAACTAGTCTCTCAGTTTTAGAGCTATCGAGTTGAAACTTTGCACACATCCTTCTTTTCCTTGCAGGTAGTACATAAGTCGGAACGGCCGGGATCGGTCGACTATATCCTATAGCTGCCATATAACTGATTGATCGGAAATGCCATAACTTTGTTGTTTTTTAAGTTAGAGGATTGGGACTTTCCACACATGTTATATTTGACCAAAATATCTTGTGTACAAAATTTCATAAGGATCGGACGACTATATCCTATAGCTGTCATACAACGATCGGAATTGGCATAACTTTGGTGTTTTTTAAGTTAGAAAGATGGGACTTGGTACAGATTCTATTTTGGACAAATGAATCTGATTTGCCAAATTTCATAAGGATCGGCCGACTATATACGATCTGCTATATATCTAATAATATAAAATGCGTGGCGCCACCTATCGGACTGCGGCTGAACTGCAAGGGTATATCAACTTCGGCTCCGCCCGAAGTTAGCTTTCCTTTCTTGTTTCTCCTTAAATTCCGGCGAAATTATATTTTTTTCCGCGTCACCGCACCTGAGAAAGCTCTTTCTCCTCTTTTTTTTTTTTCTTTCTCTTCCTCTTTTTTTTTCTATGAGCCTGCGACCGCACCGCTTGACCACTGCCTTTCAATTCACCTTCGATCTTTACCTGGCATCCCAGTCGGAATTTTCGGTGCTAGCAGCGTTTCGGTGCATTCCGGCAGGCATCTTTCGTACCTTGTTCTCACCCACCCCGAGTTGAGAGAGGGAATTTGCTCTCTCAACATAGATTTCGCTCTCAAAAAACTGGACTTAGAAAATTTTTATCTCGCTTGGGACTTAGAAAAATTTATGCGTGGGACTTTTAACTTAGAAAAAATTATTTCATGAACAATTCAACGTATATTATTTAAGTTTACCAATTTATGTTCTATAATAATTTTATTGAAGTACAAAATTTAAACATAGCTCAATATTTAATGAAAAATATTATTTATAAAAGGAATTTTTTTTTTTTTACATTAACTGAGGGCAGCAAAAAAATAATCCCGCGTAATTAGTGTGCGTTTTGTGCAGCGTTTTTAAGCTAAATCAACCCAAATCGAAACGGTCACATAGGGTTGTTAGTAGTGAGTCGCATTGGTTTATTATTGTGAAATGGTAAGTTACTGCTCCGTTCATTCAATTATTTATATTTTATTGTGTTGATAATGATAAATAAACGTTATTTCTTTAAACAATTATTTTCAGTTCTGGCTGTACTAGAAATTTGGACGTCTCAATATCTTTATTTGTAAGAATCTTAAATAATTTGTTTTTCTTTTTAATTTATTTTCAGCTTTTTGTTATTTCTTTTTTTATCTTTTCAGTTTTATTTTTTAAGATCAATAAATAATATCCTATTATATATTTATCCTATAATTATTAATAAATAAATATGACAAACAACGCATTTCGAATTTAGTAAAAATCAATGGGCATGGTTGGGAAAAACAAAAACAAAAACCAAAAGCAAAGCAAAGCAAAAAGCAAGGGAAATTTTTTTTCAACCAGAATTTCCCTGGGTGAGATTTCTCGCCGATCTCCCTTAGCCGGTAAGCTTGCGGGTAGGGGAGACCTGCCTTCTTTTTCCGATCGCCAAGCATATTGATACTCGCTCCGCTGGGTGAGAAAAGCGGCCACGCCAATGTAAATCGGAATGATGGTTTTCCGCAGATGGGAGTGCGCCGCGCACTCCCATTTCCTACCGCGGGATGCGCGTTTGGCGAGCGCCAGGCACGACTGGGATGGTCATTCGGATCGGACCGTTGTTCCGGACCCGATCCGTCCCAGGTCATCACCCTCTTTTTCAAAAATTTCCCTGCCCGGGACTAGTTGGCAGCCCTGTCGCCCTTTTCTTCCCTATGTGGCAGCCCTTTTCTTCCCTATGTGGCAGCCCTGCTCCGATTGTATACATCGGCCACAACAAAACTTAAATGAAAAAGGAAGCTGAATATAAAAGTTATTTATCAAAATGTTAGCTATTTTAATAAAGATATTTTTATCATTATAACCTTTGCCTTACTATGTATATACTAATTTTGGGTAAATGTGTGTAACGCAGTGAAGAAGATATCTCCGATCCTCCGATCTCCGATGTATACATACCATTAATGAATATATTTTTGAACTTTATTTCCTACTAAGTCGATATAAGAATTTTTAAAAATTTATTTATTATCAGATTCTATTCTATACCAAAGGGTGGGAAACAAAAGATTCTTTAGCAGCGAGCATTTGGTGCCCTACTTTTATTTTGTACTGTTGGATTGTTTTTATTTTATTTTAAAAGTTAATTTTAAGCCCTGTCCCCAAAACGATTTTCCTTGCAGCCATCGACTGTTAACATTATTTGAATTTGAATAGCCAAGTCTCCACCGCTATATCTCCGCTACCCAACACTCTTATCGATAGGAGCACGAAAAATACCGGGTATTCGATGCACATTCTGTATGAGAGTATAAACTGAGAGTTGAATCATTATCTTGGTTATGTTACAGTACATGTAACATGATAGGTTTAATATCGAAATCTGAAGTTTTGGCCAATAATTCATATTATAAATATTTATTAAATAATGGGAAATAAACTATTTAAATATAATGTGTAAATAAAATATATTTGAAATGTGTAATTATTATATTTTTATGGATTTTTTCGTCACTAAAATTTATATCAGATATTTTTATTATTTTAAGCTCAAACATTTAGAAAGTGATTTATTTTATTTTGAATTTTACTTCGATATTTGTCAACAAAAACTTACATGACAACCCTTACAAAATATTAAATGGGTTTGCCAAAAATTGTTTGTATCGTAGCGATTGTTTTGTTTGCCAACGGAAGCGTGACAGAAGCACAGCGTACTTCTATGAAGCTGCAACAAAATGAAAATTCATACGTGGAACAGCCCCTGATTAAGCCCAAAGTTTTAAATGATTCGGATTACCAATTCCTGGTTACCGGTGGTTATAGGCCTGAGTCTAACCATCTGATCAAGTACGTGGTGTCCTTGCGGGCGTACAAGGAGAAAAACTTCTTTGGAGATAACCACGCATGCGGAGGTGCGATAATTTCAAAGCGTGCCGTCCTGACAGCAGCCCACTGTTTATTCAATGAGTATGTCAACCGCCAAAACCATCGTTTAGTAGCTCTCGCATGAAATGGGTCCCATGTTAGCATAGCTATTTTTATATCCTTGCAGAGGGTATTATAATTTTGGTCAAAAGTGTGCAACGCAGTGACGGAGACATCTCCGACCCTATAAAGTATATATATTCTTGATCAGGATCACCTCCTGAGTCGATATAAGCATGTCCGTCTGTCTGTCGGTTTCTACGCAAACTAGTCTCTCAGTTTCGAGTTGAAACTTTGCACACATCCTTTTTTTCCTTGCAGGTAGTATATATGTATGTCGGAACGGCTGGGATCGGTCGACTATATCCTATAGCTGCCATATAACTGATTGATCGGAAATGCCATAACTTCGTTGTTTGTCGAGTTAGAAGGATGAGATTCTACATGCCAAATTCATATGGATCGGCCGACTATATACGATCCGCTATATATCTAATAATATAAGATGCGTGTCGCCACCTAGCGGACTGCGACTCAACTGCAAGGGTATATAAACTTTGGCTCCGCCCGAACTTAGCTTTCCTTTCTTGGTTTTTATTTATTTAGTTATATTAGTTATTCTTGTTATGCATTTAATTTACATTAACCTATTTTATTAGTGTTTTAAGTTTCAAAAGCCGTTCTGCGGTTGACCGTTTCGTTAATTTTACATCTAAAATAACACAGGCCAACAGCAAAAAATCTCCACGCATAATTCCACCTGCTTCATAACCTTTAGGCTTCCCTGAACCAAAGTCCAAAACAAACATAGGTTCTATCACCCACTGTTTCCGCGGTACACCTAAGAGAAAAAATTGATCAAATTTTACCATATATTGAATTATGTAGGCCGTGTAATGGCGATGACCATCATTGTTTCTAGTACATATCATTTTTGAAATGTATGTGTACCAACTAAAATTGAAAAATGGTTTCTAGCAGTTACCACATCTTTGGAATACTCATCCAAAGTTGAAATCTCAGATTTTCTCCATTAATTTTTGGTCTTCTATGATTTTTCTCCGGAAGATCTCTGGAAGATTTTTATTTTCTTATTGAAATCAGTAGATCATACCATGGTTTAATTTTCGATTTAAGGAAAAACTCGAAATAATTTTATTGAATTTATGGGTGGTTAAACAATATTTTCGTCAATAAAATTGGAGCTTTTAATTTCATATTTTCAAAAAGTTATGGCTGTGTGTCTGTCTGATTATCTGTTTCTACGCGATCTAGTTTCCAAGTTTTAAAGCTACTTTATTTGCACGCAGTTGATATGCAAGTCGGAACGCCGGGATTAGTCGACTATAACCTATAGCTGCCAAATAACCGAACGATCCGGAATGGTACAGCTGTGGTGTTTTTGAAAATAGAAAGCCAGGACTTTTTCCGAATATTTTGTATCACTTTTTATACCCTTTTAGAGCTTATTAAAATGTTCTCTAAGGGTTCACTTGTAAAGACATGTGTTAAGATAAGACCTACATACATAAATGATGATTTTAGGTCTTCAAATTATGATTATTATTCTTAATCAGGATAGCCCCGCTGAGTAGATATCCTAGTCAAAATTTTCATAGTGATAAGTCGGTTATGATCAGATTATAAAATGTTATGGACGTGTTAAGACTGTGTGTAGTTGGTCGGTAATTCGTTTAGAACCTTGAGGGACTTGCAAAAGTTACCCCCGAAAATAAACTTTTCTCCACTCTGAATAAAGCAAAGAAGCTGACTGAGAATGCCAGTAAATCAAAGGTTTTTAGTCCTTTTCGCATTTTGTCTTCGTATTTGAAATGGGGCCTTACTCCTAGACATTAGACAAAATCTGAATGAACGATTCGTTCATTCCTTTAAGGATTCGTTGCATTTTACCAGCTATTTCACCAATAATTTTCTTTTAATATTTTGAAGTCTTAGAAAGCTTAAGGCATCGGAGATCTTAGTCGTTGCCGGAACGCCGAAAAGACTGGTAAAGACGGATAGCACGCAGAGCATGAAGGTGAAACGTATTAGGGCACACCCCAAGTATAAACCGCTAAGGAGCCACAAGTACGATCTAGGTATTGTGATAATGGAAAAAGATCTGTCTATTGGGAACACTGTAGGTACCATACCTATCGCCAAAGAGAAGCCGGAGGCAGGACTAAATTGTACCGTCGTTGGCTGGGGAACAATTTTACAGGTACAATTTTACTAAAAACTATCTGGATCAAACCACTGCTCACCTAACTTTCCCTTTTCGTTGAGTAGTTTGGACCGCTTCCCGACGAGGCCCTGAATGCGGACATGCAAATCCATTCAGAAAGGTATTGCAAGACTCTGGAAGGCTTTAAGGATGGCATGATCTGTGCCTCTAATCCAAAAAATTACGAGGTGGATAGCTGCCAAGGTGACTCTGGTGGTCCGCTGATCTGCGACGAAAAAGTTTACGGCATCGTTTCCTTTGGCCGTGGTTGCGGGGAGCCACACAATGCTGGCGTCTATACTGACGTGTACCACTATCGTGATTGGATCGACAAGAACTCTTGTCCCGTGGCTATATCGCTATCCTTAGTTCAGCTACTATTGATAATGCCCTTACACCTGGTGTACTCAGCTTTATTGGCTATGTAATTTTTCCAAAAGTTTGCAACCCAGTGACCTTCGACGTCAAAAGTTATTTTTTTATCCGTTATCCAGTGTATTATATGAAAACAAGACATTGCACCAACTCTTTGATTATAAATAAAAACAAAAAAGGAAAGCTAACTTCCGGTGGGTCCGAAGTTGATATACCCTTGCAGTTAAGGTTGTGCCATTTCCGATCGTTCAGTTATATGGCAGCTATAGGATAAGGAATATACATACTTTATAGGGTTGGAGATCTTTTTCACTGCGTTGCACACTTTTGACCAAAATTATAATACCATCTGCAAAACAGCTACTATATATTTTTTATTCCATCAAAAAAAAAAAAATTATTAAGAAAAATTAATGGTGACCCCATTGTAATATTAATTGAAGAAAAATCTTCCATTGCGTTTCGTAGAAATCAGTGCTTGAACTGGTTTTTAAAAAATCACCGTATATATATTGGTTAAACAGCCTTAGCCTTAAACTACCTAAATGTCAATTCGCCCGAATTTAGCATTCCTATCTTGTTTTTATTTTATGGCGTCCCTTTGCCAGGGAGTTCAATAGAGTGGTCTAAATTACCGCGCAGCTTTGAACAATCGATATGACTTAACATGATTACACATTTATGGCTTCCCTGTCGCTGGTGCTTACTGCCGTTGTGTCTTGGCCATCAGTCGATAGGTCTCATGGAGCGTTGGCGCAACAAAGTGGCCGTGGTATCAGGAGCCAGCTCCGGCATTGGAGCAGCCTGTGCACGGGCATTGGTCGGGGCTGGAATGGTGGTAGTAGGGCTTGCTAGACGTCAGGATCGAGTCGAACAGCTCCGCCAGGAGCTGTCCGCAGAGAATCAATCCCGGGTTCATGCGATCAGGTGCGACGTCTCTCGAAATGAGCAAGTTGCTAAGGCTTTCGAATGGATCAAGTTGAACCTGGGCGCGGTGGACGTACTAATAAGCAACGCCGGCACCATGGCCACCGGCGAGCTTAGTGGGCAGGATGACGCCGGGGCCATGCTGTCTACGATGGAGACAAATGTAATGGGTGGCGTCTATTGCATACGGGAAGCGTTCCAATCGATGCGCGAACGGGGAGCTGAAGGCCACGTAGTCATCATGAACAGTGTCGCGGGTCAACAGGTGCCCAACCTGGGACCTCAACTGCCGTCTCTAAACATTTACCCGGCGAGCAAGTTCGCCCTCACGGCAATGAACGAGATCTATCGCCAAGAATTCCAACGGCACAAAACGCTCGTGAAAGTCACGGTAAGTTTTAAACTTGTTAATGTGAACGAATCTATAACTATAAATTCTTGAGTTCTTAGACAATAAGTCCTGGCATCGTTGATACGGACATCTTGCCGCAGCAAATCCAGGGCATCATTAAACAGCACATGCCCATGCTGAAGTGTGCGGATGTTGCTGATGCAGTGCTTTGGGCCATCGGAACTCCGCCCAATGTACAGGTTAGACTTAAATAAAACAAGTAAATATTGACATAAATTTATAAAAAATTTTTTATTTCTTAGGTCCACAACGTAATCATAAAACCACAGGGCGAAAAATTTTAATCTTTGTTTAACCAAAGTTGTCTGTTTAACCATATATTTTTATTCGCGTTTCAAAATACTTTTCAATGTACTAATAAAGATCGGAAACAGTTCATGCGTAAAAAGAAAATGTTATTTCACAACCTAAAACAGAGAAATAAACTGAAAATGATTCTACCGGTACTCTTTCAATGATTGAAATCTATTTATGTAATCTATGTAAGTTTATGTAACAGGGAGAAGGAATCACTTCCGACCCCATAAAGTATTTAATATATTCTTGATCAGCATCAACAGCCGAGACGTTATTGCTGTCGTCCGTTTGTATGAACGCGTGAATCTCAGAGACTATAAGAAATAGACATATAAGATAGAATAGACATAACAGTGGGTCCACATCTTGACTGGCAATTGCAATTCCAGATATTGCCTTTTAATAAGGATAGAATCCACTCGTGCGTTTCCGACTTTGCTATTTAATCGCTCACCCAAAAAAGTAGGCGTGGCGTGCGTGTACCTTAAATTCGCCACTTTATCCATAAAAATACTTATGTAGAATACATTAAACATACCTTTTTTTAAAAAGCGATCCACATTTATTAGTTCCTTTTTAATTGCCGTCAATTTTACGCAAAATTTTTCAATTTTTACACAAGCGAATGTTGAAATTATTTTAGCAATGTGAGACGCCAGCTATAGTCACTATCAAACGTGTCTGACACTATCGATTGCGGCTCGATTGCGGCGAAACATCGATAGTGTCGATAGCGCCATCGATAGTTCTCCACCTCTACCAGCAATTGTTCTACGGTTTGTTAGTGATGGTAAGTTGGTTATTAAAAGTCTACTATGATAAGAAGGACGGTGAAGATTTGCATCCCAATTAAGTCCCCTAAGAGCGAAAGTCTTCGGCCGAAGTTAGCTTTCCTTTCTTGTTGTACCCTTGCAGAGGGTATTATAATTTCGGTGAAAAGTGCAACGCAGTGAAGGAGACACCTCCGACCCTATAAAGTATATATATTCTTGATCAGGATCACCTCGTGATAAGGATAGTGAGGCGATATGAGCATGTTCGTCAGTCTGTCTGTTTCTACGCAGCTACTCTATCAGTTCTAAAGCTATCGAGTTGAAACTTTGCACACATTCTTCTTTTGTTTTAAGGCACAAAATAAGTCGGAAGGGCTGGGATCGGTTGACTATATCCTATTTCTGCCATATAACTGATTAATCGGAAAGCCATAACTTTGGTGCTTTGTAAGTGAGCGAGTTGGGACTTTCCACACATGTTATATTTGGCCAACATTATATTCTTATCTAAAAATCTATCAGTTTTTATCTATCTGTTATATTCTTATCTAAAAAATTTCATAAGGATCAGCCCACTATATTCTTTAGCTGTTTTTTCCTTTCTTGTTTTTATGAATTAAGTACATAAGTACATTAAGCGTTTTGGTTTTGTGAGTACTTAAATATCAAATTTGGAACATGTACCCAATTTTGCTCCCATCTATGTATGTATGCATGGAGGTATGCTATAGACAAATTGATAGTTGGTAAAAAAATATGCATGCTGTGCTAAACTACACCATATCAAGGTAAGTCACCCAACGCTGCTCTTCCAAATGGCCATTAGGTTATGGCAACTCAATGGTAAGGCAACACTCTAACAAGAGCTTTTTATTTTCAACTTTAATTTAATCGTAATGTTGTCTTATGTTTTTAAAAATGTAGCCCTTCGAAAATATAAATTGCTGTGTCTTTTTATTAATGAGTAATTTTAGTCTTTTGTGGATTATTATAAAGTTTTCGGAGAACTAAGTAACTTAAGAAGCGGGGATTGTACGTCCGGTTGAATCCTAATGTCGATCGCGGGGTCTAACAACTCCGAGCACAACGAACATCCGCAGTTGGCGGGTACTTCATGCTGCAACAAAATTAACAATCAATTTGGAATGAAGATTGAATAGACCTTTTGAGGATATTTACCTTTTGGATGTAAGTGTGGCCATCCTCACATATCATGTTTACTGATATTGGTTGGTAGGACTTGATATTGCAGCAAGTGCAATACTTTTCGTGGACGTCCGTGAGTGTGTTGTACTTAGTTCCAGAAGAGCAAGCGCCTTGGCAGTCGGTGAACCCTCTAATTGGTTCGGCGTTCACACACTCCCCATGACCTATCTTGGGAACCTTGATAATGCGGGTTGTTTGCGACTCTGCCAGTGAAACTGGCAAGCAGTTGGCTAAAATCGAGATTAAGAAATTAATGTCAGTTGAAGCTTCCAAAAACTAGGCACCTACATTTATCCTCCACCAACGGCTCCACCTTGCAGCGCTTGCAACATCCATCTTGGTACAAAAGGTGCGAGAGACAACTACCCACATCGGGGCACACTTCATGTGAGGAAGAAACCATTAGTTGTTGATCTTTTTTCAGGCAGATGTAGGAAGTGCAGTTGTCGGCTGACTTCCAATGTGCGTTGACATCATAAAGTTTCTGTTCAAATATGCAAGAGGTCTGAACACATTGGCCGCAGCATTTGGATGGGTCGACTTTTTGATAACTAAATCCTGGGGCGCAATCTGTCACACATTGTTCAAGAGTGCTGACCACTTGGGATGATCCGTCGGGACCATATGAGCAGGTCTCATGAATGCAAAGATCCTTGGCGTGAGTCCACTTCTCTCCTACTTGCTTGGTAAACTTGGAGGATTCGTCAAGCCCATACTGGACAATACACATATCCTTTGGTGGGACTGAAAATAGATTTTATGCATTCGATGATCATCTGATGGGCTCATTTTACTAACCACAGGAATGTTTGGAGCAGCACATATCCAAATCCTTCACTGTCTTGACCTCGTAGAATCGCTCGGGACAACTATTGGGGGCCTTGGGACACAATTCCGGTTCGCAGATTATCTTTTGAGTGGGACAACAGCCCTCCTCGATTGTCACAATCTTTTCGCCAGGACCCAACTCCCGAGGCGGCATCAAAGGTACACACTGATCTTTGGGCATACATTCTGAAAAAGAATAAGGTAAACCCGAAATAATGCATTGTCGTATAAAAAAGTAAATCAAACTCACCGCAAATGTACTGAGGACAGCCGTTCACATCGTTTTTCTGTTTTTTGAACTGTCCTGGCCCACAAATGGGCATAAGCGGAGCCAAGCACACCTTTGCTGGGTCTTTGAGCTCCGGAACACATCGATACTTGGGGCAGCAGGAATCCTTGCTGAAGATGGTTTCGGGCTTGTAGCCTTCGGCGCAGATGTTTTCTTCCACCTGGCATTTCTTTTCAACACACGATGTCTTGCCGGTTTGGTCACACAAACAATCAATGCACTTGCTCTTTTGCCAGGTATCGCCGGGGAGGTGCAAGCCATCGTCGCACTTCGTGCAGGCTGTTTCAGGCACACATTTTCCGTCATCCATCACCTGACCTGCAGGACAGAAGCATCCTTCAAAGCGTTCCGAGCTAAGACACATCTCATCGCTCTTAACCGTATGAACGAAGGCCTGGTTCTTTAAGCTTACTGCATCGAACTCCGACAAGGCCTTGATGGTATCGCAAGTCTTAGCACATCCACATGGTTCGTATACCATATTGCTTGGGCAGTCGTATGGGCAGAGCTGGGGTCTTCGCCACTTGGTGCAAATTCCATGTTGGTTGCACTCTTTGGCGTAAGCCGCTAGAGCCACACAGACCCCTTGTTGGGTATTTCCTGGCTTGCAAATGTCTTGCTGACACGCAGACACGTATGCAATGGGATCCACCACCAGGGGACACTTGCCGAATAGCTCCGAGTTGTAGAACTGCAAACAGGGATCCTTCTCTGGCGGAAGGGGGATGCAGTCCTGCTTGGCCACATCCTCGCTCAGGCATTCCTCCACAATTCCCAGTTTGGGTTCATCTGCTTGCCAGCTCTGAATGACGTCTATACCAGGCTTCATCTTTGCCGGATTAGGCTGCAGGTCGTTTCCAGCGTTCCCGTTGCAATCCCCGCAAAGGCCTTCCATCTTGCTTCCATACTTAATGCTTGGCACTCCCAGAGAGAAAATGAGCTCCTCGAAGGACGCAGATAGCTCCACATGGGAGTCTAAAAGTGATAGGACAAGCTCCTTGCCTATCACCTGGCGAATCCCGATCCAACTGTCCTTATACGGAATCTTTTTAACTTCAAAACCATCGACCAGGACTTGCAAGGATTTCGGCTTGTTTGGAACGCGTTGGACGTGAATGACGTGGTCTCCGTTAAGAATATGCAATGACTTGGTGCAGCTGGCTCCGTCCAGAGACGTAATCTGGCCCAGTTTCTTGCAGTCGTCCATACTGACGTACACCTGGAAGGTATGCACCCCAGGAAGCACTACGTCTCGAGACAATAAATAAGTACAGTTTCCGTTGAAATTGAAACTTTTACGATCGTAGGTCATGTACTTGGATCCTCCCAGAGAATTACATAGGCAGTCCTTGCAGTCGGATATTGGGACGCAGTTCGGACCTTTTCTCACAGTTCCTTCCGGGCAATAGCAGCCCGGAAAACAGGCATCAGGGAGCACCGGGCAGTCATCGCCATGAATGTTGTCGCAGGATGGTTCGCATCGGCGTTTATAACAGTCCGTGTGCACTAATGGAGCCGGGCAACTAATCTCGCACTGCGCCACCGTTCTCCAGGTGGTCAGCTGAACCAATGGATTTACACTAAGGCACTTCTTCACAAAGCTCTCCAGGATGTTGCATTTGCAAGCGCTTGTGTCCCCGTTATTAGCTATCATGCAGTCGCATGCAGCCTCAAGGCAGTAATTGTTGAGGAACTGCTTGTAGTTCACGGCCTTGTGACACCGAGCGAAGGTTGGATGGCTGTACATAAAAAGTGATTATGAAATATAATTTGGAAGTATCGCATATTAGAACTTACTGAATGATGTTACACAGCTGGAGGGCCTTGGCCTGCATATCTCTGTAGCACTTCAAGTCTCCACACTGATCCTTTGGTATCCGCTTATCATACCAGCTGTCGCCGAACATTTCTGTGTTGGGAACTATTTGGCCTTCCGGCGATCTTTTGTCATCCCGAGGATTGCCGTTGTAGTACCCACACAGACCATCGACCGTGCGTATGAACTTGGATGAGATACCCACTTTGACGATTCCAATGTCATCGAGCTGGACCCAGAAGCCGTACTTGGTCGACACTGCCAGAAGAGTTTTTCCCGGCTGCGATACTACAAAAGAAGCCTTGCATATTGGTGAATTGATTAGCTGTTCCACGGTAAACTCGAATCCATTGAACTTGAGTTTCAGATACGGCAGCAAAATCAGCTCATTTCCGGCCTCTTTGTCTTGAATTGTAATCACTTTACGGCATATTTTTCGGTGTTCGTCGCTGCAGTCCTGGTGAACTAAATACACCCAAGTATTATTATTAAACACCAGAAATCAGTGAGTTTAAAAGAAGTACCCACCTGATATGGACCAGCTACCATTTTGAATATCCCTGGCTAGAATGTGGCTGCAGGGTCTGTACTTAAAAACGGTTCCGTCGAAGGTTGTGAAACTCTTGCCGCTAATTTCACAAACGTCGTCTTTGTTGGGCCGGAGGACACAGGTGTACTTCAAACAGTCTCCTGCCTTGGCAGCGCTCATATCCAGTTCGACATCGTATTTCTCAGGGCACTTAGGCTCTGTGCAGGAAATAGTCTCGTTTTTGTTCAACTGCGTATTTGGGATGGGTACACAGGTGAACTCTTCGCACTGCTCCTCCTCATGGAAGTCCAGTTCCTGGCTGGGTAATGCCAGAATTTGTTCTTTCGAAGAAATAAACTTTGTTTTTGTGATGGTGACACCATCATCCACGATAGACACCTGCTTGGAAAACGTGAACATTTTCGACATCTTTCGCTGTTTCTTCTCTGTTATTTTGATCTTCATATGTGGTGGGCACTCCGGGACAGGACAGGTGATGACTTCAGCTGGAAGTACATATAACATTACAAAATACTTCTAGATAAAAATGTATGGAAATAAATACACCCTAGACTTACTCTGGTTCTTTTCCCGCTTGATATCGGGCTCCACTGTAAACGAATCTCTGCAGCTGGCGTCCTCGTCATCGGCACAGTCTTGTATACCATTGCACCACAGAATCTCGGGAATACAGTCTCCACTAGACGGGCACAATCGCTGATGTTTTGGACAAGGCTCGCACTTGCAGAAGCAGTCGCTAGTAATGACTGATCGAAGCTTGGCATCTTGGCAGGGTGGGCACTTCTTTGGTTTGCAATTTTTGTGGCCTCCAAGAACGCAGACGCACTCCTCGCAGGCGGAGTTTTCGAACTTGCTTCCGATCGGGTAGCTAACATAGTTCTCGACGCAGGGGCATAGGTTGTGTTGCACACAGGTATTGCCATCCCAGAACAGTTGATCCACACATTCACAGACCTCGTTCAATCCGGGAGCAGATATTCCCTCACAAATGTTGCACTTGGTGGGTTCGCTAAAGTCTACGGGTACTTGACGCTGGATCTCAGCTAAAAAAGCAATATAAAATAATGGGAGTCGAAATGACTTTGGAGGTGACTTACGATATGGTTGGAAGCATCCCAAGGGCTCAATGCGCATGTTGATATTTTTCTCCCATTTCGCTGGCACAATCTTTAGATATTGCGTCAGAATCGGATTCTTAAAATGGTGTGTGCGCTCTGTTTGGGCGTCCACGTTGGCCTCGAAAATGCGAGGCTGCCCATTGGCGGAAAGCACAGTGTTCCAAGTCGGTTTTTTTTTGGAAAACATCACCTTGTATCCCGTAACCCATCCATCTGGACCACCCTTGGTAACGAAGCCAGAAATGTTGCGCGGTTCGAGGAAATCAAACTGAATGAACTCATTCGGAGTATTGGCGAGGGGCCTCCAAGCGAGTGGAGTGGATAGCTTGAGCAAGTCCAATATTTGGGGCTTCTTAGTGAGTTCGGGCCACTGCCATAAACTGCTCGACTGCACTTGCTCGGGGTATAGTTTTCCCTCATTTACCCCCATGTAGTCTATGCATTCTTGGTTCCTCAGCTCAGTTGGTGTCTCCGTGGTGGTTGGGACGAAGACTATGGGCTCTGGAACCACTTTGTCCCCGCATATCAAGAGCTCAACGCGGATTGCAATCGAGCCGTGCCATTTGAGAGGGTAAATGCGGAGGGATCGGGCTTCAATTGGAATTTTAAAGAGAGACTGTACAGGGGCCCTTGAGTCCAGGGGGCCGCTGAACATTTGTGGTTTCTCTGTTTCATCAACCAGATAGTGGTAGCTAATGCCGTCGTGACTGTGAAGGATCTGCAAGACGTAAAAAAAATATTTGATTGCCAACGTGTCTCTAGAGGAAATCATTTTGAGAACAAGTGCTACCTTAAAAAGAGTCACGTAACTGTCGAAATCAGGGCTTCCAGCCATGATCACTCCATAGAATGGCTCAGGCTTGCCAAAGTTTAGTTCCAGATACTGCATTTGATCGTTGATGCTCGGCGACCAACTGCCCTTGGGATATTCTTTAGTGAGACGAGCCATGTGGGGCCCGTGCTCCGGAGCAAGTTGAGAGCTGGCATTGAAAATACCGTCTGGCTGGGGGTGCTGAATGTTTTCAATCTTGGGAATTAGCCTACACCCAAGGCTATATTAGTATGCAGTAAGAATTATAGCTGATTACAATTTTACCTTTCTGGGGAACATTCCAAGGGCGGGGTCAACGTGACCGGTAAAATGGGTCCAAAGGGTATTCGTGTCTCCCCTTCCTCTGCAAAAAAAAGGGTTCATTACATTACAGGGGAGTGACTAAATTCGGAATGGGGTTGCTTACCTTTTGGTGGTACTGGAATGGGCTCCGGTTTGTTTGGCACACAAGTGAAGGAATTATCGATACATTGGCAAAGCTCAGTTTCTCCGACCACGGGCTTGTGGGGCTGGACATAGAGCTCGTTCTTGTCCATGCAGGGACACTCGTCGACATGTACGCAGGTGGTCTCATTTCGCCAATACTTGTCCTGCACCCGGCAGTCGGGCCGATGAAGCTCCACACAGCCAGGCTTACAATGCTCCCCGGGATGGCACAGCCCGCGCTTTCTTAAAATGCTGCCGTAGTAATGACACGTGTGCTCGCATTGGTTGGCGCAGTCTGCCCAGATCTGCCCCTCTGGGCACTGCCTTATAGGTTCGGGTTCGGGCTCCAAGGTAGGTTTCGTGCCGCACCTGGGATTAATTTGTTGGACGGTGGCTATGTGATCGCAAATGAACAGACTAGGGTTGTACATCATAAAGTCGCCGCAGGTTTTCTCTACGTAAATCCAACTACCGTCCACTGCGTTTGGCTGGCACTGGAGGAACTTGTGGCAGTCTCCAGGGAACTCCTTGTATTGTACAATGGCCGCATCGCACGCTAGTCCTATTTGGGGCTTCTCGGTGGGTTTCGGGATGTTGGGCAAAGGCTGGTCGTCGCACTGGCAAAAGGCCCGCAACTCGTAGTCGTGACACTTTCCGGTGCATTGAAGACCCACGTCCAGATTGCACACAACATTTTCATCCATTTGAGCGGGATCCTCGTGGGTTCCTTTGACGCGGCACTCCACCTTGGTCATGTACTCTTTCAGGCACGTTCCATAGATGTTTTCTAGACGATCGTAACGCGGAAGCTTCTCTTCGTCGTTCAGACGTACGCTCTTGTCAGATGAGTCTCTGTCTTTGTCGCACCACCGCGTCCATCCCTTGACGCACTTGGTCTGATTTTGGGTCGCTAAAGGTGGAGAGGTTGTGGTGCCTTCTATGATGGGCGACCATTGCTTCGGCGTCGTAGGGGCTTCGCACTTAACTCCACTGCAGATCTCCTTGCGTTTTGAGCAGCGGCACGTGGCGCAAGCATCCGTGTAGGTTACGTCTCCCTCGTAGTACGTTTTTCCTTCTTTTACCATGCACACCGGCTTGCACTCGGCCTTGGGTACACAGTCTCTGTAAGTGTCATTCAAATAGATAAATCCGTCCTTGCAAGGCTTTATGTGGCAGCCCTCCAGGCAATTCTCCCGGGTGCACATCCGATCGGCAATTCCCTGGTCGAGGAAGTTGTCGCAAGTCTCCACCGCGCAGGCCGGCGTACAGGCTTTATATTCAGCGCAATGGGGATCACATTGCATAGCTAAGAAAATAGGTGGAGGACAAAGTTTAATAAGTTAAAATATAAATTTACTTTTGATATTTGACCATTAATTCAACATTAATTCTAAGTAAGGGATAGGTACTTAGAATATAAGGATAGGTAAGGTCATATAAGGATTTGTATGAAATGAAAATTTTCACATTTTTCCAAATAATTGGAAATAACTGCCACTAACACAGGAATAGCAAGTTCATTGCTTAAGAACTACCATTATTATTTACTTTGTATATGTAATATTTAGAGGTCGGAGATAATTTTTTTCCCAGGAACTTATATTGAATTAAAAGATTTACTTACGGCAGAAGTGCTGAGACCTCCATCGTATGTGGATGCCCTTCTGGGCACAGGCATCCGCATAAGCGGCTACTGCTGTGCAAAGACACTCACAGTCGCCACCCTGATCGCAGGCACATGTGTCGAAGATGCAGCGCTTCCAGTAGCGATCCAGAGGAACTTCCGCATGGCACTCCTTGAACATCTCCGACTTCAATGCACCACACTTCAGTTGGGCCCATGTTTTGCGTTCTGGGTGCTTCTTGCAGGCCTCAATGGGTGCTACAGGAGCTGAGCAGTGTGGTTGCAGCTTCCACGAGTGGCCGAAGAGCATTGGGCTGGTCTCCAGACCCAGTGAGGGGGTCTGCATGTCATCCAGGCTGTTGCCATTGTAATTTCCGCACAGCCCGCTGACCTTTCTACGCCATTCGTTACCCAGCTTTATGTAAACGCGAGTTCCTTCGTCCCACTTAACCTGCAGTTTCAAGGGAATTACTTCAACAACCACAAAGACCCCCGACTTGTAAATGTGGAAAGAGTTATAGCCTTTAGACGCCACACTATCTCTTAGTTCTGAAATGAAAAGAAATATTTAAAATAACTGACTAGGGGCCGATTGTTTGCTTACTTTTGATGGGAGTCTTGTTAGGGTCGGTGCTGTAGGCAGAATCGGCACTGAGAATCAACGACTCTTGAGCGTGGCCAGTTAATTCAATTTCCAGTGACTTGGAACAAGTGACTCCCAAAGTCCCACAAAGGACATTCTGAATAGTTATGCTGAAACCATCTCCATTGTCGGAGACACCCTTGGCCAGAACATAATCACAAGCTCCCTGGAAGTCAAAATCATGCCCGTCGAATGTTGTGAAGTGAGAGTCGCCCCAGACACTACATGTTGATTCGCAGCCTTTTTTCGAGCACTTCCAGTTGCCAGATTGGCACAAGCACAGGTTGCAATCTTCCTTCATTTCATCTCCGTCATTGTAGCTCTTTCCAGCATGGTGACAGGAACAGTTGCTCGGAAGCACACAGGTGGATCTGGACGTATCGAAGACGTAACCCTCCATGCAGACGCACCCGGGAAGGCAGTCTAATGAGTCTGCTACGTACTTGTCCATGTTCTTGCAGGTCTTCGGCTCCTTGGGAGCGCATTTGACAAACTCAGCGTAGGATTGCTTTGCACACTTAGATCGCAGCTCTGACGAGGGAAGATACTTCTCCTTGTCTCCCGGCTCGGCATCTTGACAGTCCCACAGCCCGTCCGTGCAGGTGCATAGGTCCAGGAACTTTTCGCCAGGACGAACCTCCTTGTAGCCCGGCTTAAAGGTCATGCCATCGAAGGTGCAGTGGCATTTACTCTTAGGAACGCACTCGCCGTCCTCGTTGATGTACTCTCCGTGGGGACAGCGACAGCCCTCGACGCATTCCCGGTTGCAGGTGCCTTTGCTGGGCAAATCGTCGCAGGTGAGAGCGCAGCCATCGCCACATTCGTCGTACACCTGTCCCATGGCACACTTCACAGCTTCAAGGGCAGGAGGTTAAATTAAATAAGCTTGAATTGAAATCTATGTCCAACTTACCGCACTCCTTGACCGTCATGCGCCAGCCAGTCTTTACTCCCTGCCGCATGCACTCCGTACCGTAGGCCGACAAAATGGGACAAAAGCACTTAGACAGCTCATCTTTGCAGGCACAGGTGTCATATAGACAATCCTCGTAGAACTGCTCTGGTTCGACCATGAAGTGACACTCCTGAAAGATGTCCTGGAGGATCCAGTCACAGTACTTTTCCGCCATGGCTTTCTTCTCCGGATTTAACGTGCAGGGATGCGGCCCCTGGTGGCTTTCAGCTGGGAACTGACAAATGTCCTTGGTCCGCCATTTATCTGCAAATGGCTCTACGGCCGTTTCTATGTCGCCTTCGGGTGTAAGGAAGTCATCTTGAGTATTGGAATTAAAGGTTCCACACAAGCCCTTTGTTTGGCCTCGCCAGCTGGGAGAGGCGTCGATGTACACTCGCGATACCCCGTCCCACCACACGCGGATGCCATCGGCAAACTCCACTGTCAGGAAAGTGGAGCTTGCTCGCCGGATCAAGATCTCGCCTAGACCCAACATCTTCGGGAGCTTGACAATTGGTTTGTCATTGACAGCGATAGCCAAGCCCTGGTCAAGTTTGATCGTTGAAGGAGTACCGTCGCGCAGGGTAAATCTGATGGTCACAGACTTGGTGCAAGATGGATTGTCAGGTGCGGCAAAGTTCATGGCTTCCGAAATGGCACCCGAACAGGCCACATTTTCCGCCTCCACCGATAAATTCTGAGTCTTCAAAAGGTGGTATGAGCATTTTCCCATGAAGTCGTACCGCTTTCCGTCGAACGTTTGGTAGTGCGGATCTCCGATAGCTCCGCACCGGGCGCCACACTTATCATCAGTGCAGCGCCACTGTCCGTTCTTACAGGTGCAAGTGTTACAGTTCTTCTTTACAGTGGACTCTGGCTTAAACTCCTTGCCGCGAAGAGTGCAGGGACAGAGCTCGCGGGTGATGCAAGCATCTTTATACTGGACGGTGCCTTCAGGACAAAAGCAGCCTTCGTTACACGATTCTCTGGACGGTTTGACTGCTCCGTTCGAGTCGCAGGTGGGCTCTACGTTTGGACCGCAAGCCTGATAAACCCGGCCAAACCCACAACTGATGGCTGGAAATAACAAAATATGCACGCATTGATGGTATAGTTTGGTTGAAGCTCTCAACTTTGGGAAACGAAAAACTTACGACATATTTCCAGGTTTCGCCAGCCGTGTTCTAGCTTGATTCCCTTAAAAGCACACTCCTTGGCGAGCATGGCGATAGAGTCGCAATTGCAACTCTCAGGGTGCTCCTGGTTCGCGCAGTTGCAGTAGTCGGCCATGCAGGACCGGATCAGAGCCTCGTAGTTAAATGGTTTTATGCAATCACCCAACTTCTCGTTGGCCAGCAGTCGCTCACAGACTGACGCTGCCTTTTGCATTTTGGCCTGCGGGCACGATTCAACTCCGAAATCAAGCTCGGCGCTGTTCTCCACCTGACACATTTCGCTTCTGTCCTCCACGCGCCATGCGTCCGCAAATGCCTTGACTGTCTCCAGCTTTTTGCCAGTCTTGGAGACCAAGTCCGTGTTAAAATCACCGTCCAAAGATCCACAAAGACCACCCACTTTGCCCCACATTTGCGGACCGGCATGAACAGAGACATACTGACGATGGTCCCAGTCTAGTTTAATGCCCACGGACTCTAGATCGATTTGCACATGCTGAGCCACGGGCATAACTTTCATGCCCATTACCTGCACTGGCATGGGAAGAGTCTTTATGGGCGTCGACAGCTGCATGGTACCATCTGCAAGTAAAATTTAAGGTAGGACTTCCACAACTCCTAATCCTAGGAAAACTCTTACTTAGATTCTCGAATGTGTACAGAACTGATTGCCATAGAATCTTTAGGGTGTGGGCGCACCCATAGCCGGAACCATAAGGACAGGCCTTTAGGATGATATCGAAAGTGCCGGAAACCTTGTCCGTAATCAATGTGTGTGAACAAGACAAAGGAGCCCTGGGGGAAAAAAATAAATTTTTGATATAATGATATATTGTGATGTAAAGAATAGTTTGGTAGTATATAACTTACTTGAAGACAAGGCCATCAAAAGTCTTTATGTTAATTCCACCCCAAGTAGTACAAAGGGCTGGGCGGGGAGTCTTGTCGATCACCAAGTCCACTTCACTGCTCTGGTACAGGGAATACCTGCCGGGAGTCACCACTGTTTCCTCGGAGGACCACCACTCCTGCAATTGAATGTTTAATGAATAAGACAGTTTGCTTATGTATTCTGGAGCAAAGCTTACACTTTTTCGCTCTAGGTCTCTGTACTTTGCCAGCAACGCCAACAGTTTCTCTCGTTCGGTGCGGATTTCGTAGGCCACTTCGCCACTGAAGCCTCCGTGGTAAACGGATCCAGCCTGCTGCGTCACCTTCTGTATAGAGGTGCTGGAGCGAATCGTATAGCCGGGAGCTACGATAGACGTGGCATGAGGTCACTGTAAATTGTATTTAATTAATCGGCACTCACGGAAAATGCACTTTGGCAGCGTTGCGGGCCTGTAATGTCCCGTTTGATAGTTGCACTTGTACTCAATGTCGAGACGTCCTTGGACCTTCAATCCTGGCACTTGAGGGCAGTTAAATGTACAGCGAGCCTCCTCCATTTCATAGGAGCACTTATAATTGCCGTTGAAGTTAGTATTCGTCACGTTGCAACGGTCAATATCTGAAAAATTAGTGACGATTAAGTCTCGTAATGCGAAAAGCATAACTAGTAGCCTAAGTTAACTATTTAGTTATAAATTGGGATGGCGGTCTTTGACAAAGTAGAAATCTGTGCCAAAAGATTGGGGACATTTGTTTCAAGAATCTAGGATATATTTATGGATATATTGGATATCTAGGATATATTGGAAGCTTACTAAATTGACAATGGGCGCCACGGAACATCTTCGAGCATTGGCATACGTTGAAGCTGATGCATTGTCCTCCGTTCTGACAAGCGGGATTGCAGGTGGCTGCAAGAAACACTGAAATTAGAATCGGTTAAGTCAGAATTAGATTCATCACTCACGAGCACAGTCTGGGGTGGTGGAAAGTCCAGTCTTAGTGTGCACCCATTGGCCGTTACGGCACTCGATATTAGTTATGCCACTGCCATCCGGAAACTGGAAACCCCGCATGCACTGAGCGTTGCAGACACTGGAATGAAGAGGGGTGATTATGTGATTGATCTTCGAAAGCATCTGAGAACTCACTTGTTGCGGCAGGAGACTTTTGAGTTCTTAGGAGCTTTGGGAAAGGACGCACAAACCGACTTTTTCTGCTGACACACCGGTCCGTAGTAGTTTTCTGGGCACTGGCACACTCCAGCCGAAAGACATATGCCATTATTCTGACAAGGGGGGAAGCATTGGGCCTGACACGGAGGAACTTCGGTAAAAACTGAGTTAGCCACGATCCACCCATCGTTACTGCAGAACATCTCGAGCTCCTGGATGTTCTGGGCGAAGCTGTACCCAGCTGGGCAGAAGACCTTGCATCGCCCGTTATGGCACGAGGCTTGGACATTCGGGGGAAGCGGCAGGGCGGAGCACTTGCCAGAGGCATCTAGACGTTGGGACTCGCCGCCGTAAAAATTTCCTTGCCTTCAATTAAAAAAGGAGTCAAAATTTTAACTTAATCACTTTTCCGACGGTTCGCCATACCCCTTTCCGAGGCCAAAGACACCTAAAGTCTTAGAAAGAAGGTCCCCTCTAAAACGAAACAAGACATAGAAGCCCTAGGTAGAAAACTTCCCTCACAGCTACTCACCCGAATCCAGTTTTAAATGACGTTTTAATGTTGTTCCCGTATCCTCCCCCGTCTCCTGCTCCTCCGCCATAAGTGTATCTGGCACTGGAATAATGCAAGTGCTTAGGTTATATAACCCGCTCTGAGCTTGAGCGCTTATCGCGCTTCCTTTCAACTTATCATTACCTAACAGCGGGCGCGCTCTGGACGTTGAAACTAATATGGCGCTCGGGACGGTCACTCTCGTTATCGGTCAGTTCCGGTGCGGCGTGGACCAGTGGGCTAAATTTTCAAAGTTTTTATGCACATTTTTAAATATTATAAAGCAGATATATACATATACAATAGGGTGGGTCGATTGAAAAATCGCTTAGGCACATATGATTTTTGGATTCTAGGGATCAAAATAAGAAACTTTGCTCAAGAGACCATACCTCTAAAATGAATTCTGATGTCCCTCGTTTTAACGTGAAGGAAAAATCTTGTTTTGACCCATTTAGAGTGCCCCAATCGAATCCAAATGTATGAACGACCCCCACTAACTTTGGAGGGTCGACCCACCCATACCCCCCTGTGGTACCCCCCTGGGGCCCCCAAGGGACGAAAAGGAGGAGAGGCGGTGGGCGGAGCAACAGGTTTTGAGTTACATTTTCATAGCATACTTTTAGGTGCTGGGATTTTGTGATATTTTTGTAAGGGAAAATCCCTCCTGTGGGATCCTAGGGGGTACCACAAGCATGGGTGGGTCGACCCTCCAAAGTTAGTGGGGGTCGTTCATACATTTGGACTCGATTGGGGCACTCTAAATGGGTCAAATCAGGATTTTTCCTTCACGTTAAAACGAGGGACATCAGAATTCATTTTAGAGGTATGGTCTCTTGAGCAAAGTTTCTTATTTTGATCCCAAGAATCCAAAAATCATATGTGCCTAAGCGATTTTTTTGACCCCCTACAAATCGAACCGCCCTA
>JAJJHT010018367.1:777580-865829 GCA_021223865.1 Drosophila pandora | reverse complement strand
TGCTTTTAAATCAAAGCTATTGATATTGTTTCCCAAAACTCATACATTTTATTAAAAAATGTCAGAACCAAAGTGAAAACAAAATTTTCTATGTTGAAAAATAAATAATATTTTTTTAATAAATATAGCCACCGTGAATTCAGGGCTTCGATTTCATAATGATTATTGTTGTAAATTTTAATATAAACCTTTAAAATCATTGACCTAGGATCGAAAAACATGAAAACATATCATCGTATAACCTGTTCTCTACAGCATAACCTTTTCTGCAATGATTTAAAAACGCTCATTTTTAGCCTGGTAATTGGTAACGAATTTTAATAAAATAAGGTGCAATTAAAAATTTAATATTTGTTTGATTTGAAAAGAATGTCCATTTGTATCCTAAGGAGTATGCACAACTTTCTTTTATTAAGACAATTAATTATAAAGGTATATTATTTATAAAGGCAAAGTTTTAACTTCAACCGCGTTTGATTAGTTCACTAAGGGTTTCTCTTGTTGTCGAGACGGACAATTTACTAAAAGCTACATGTTTTATTGAATATCATAAAAAGATATACTATATTAAACAAAAATCTAATAAAGCAGCGGGGTTTTTTGTTATGCAACAACTTGTAGTTGGAAGAAAATTCCTTTTTCGGGACTAAAAATCACTATTTTATTTGTGTAGTTTGCAACAGTTAGTTTACTTTATGTCCTCGTCGTCTTCATCGTTCATAATGATGTCTCCATCCTCAGCATGCACGTGGCAGATGTAAAGCAAGTACAGGGTTAAGAAAATAGTTTTCTTATCCATTATAACAGATTTATTTATGTATACGGAACAAAAATATAAATCTAGCACTGGGAGTCCATTATGCAAGGACTAAAACTGTTTCTTTTCCGTTCCACAATAAATCAAAGTTTTCAACCAAAACTTCAAGGCAGATTTCTACTAGTAATTTGCAACAATTGACGATTTCTTAGCGACTGCGAAAACACAACTGGATAAAACGATGAACGAGGTGGCTTTTATAGCCTCCATTCAGACGCAATTCCTAACGAAATCGAGCTTTTATCTAAAACTACAGAATGAGAAGGGTCAAGCTCCGCAAAAAAATTCACTTTTCTTAAAGATATCGCCTCGGCTGAACTTAAATTAGCATCGCGAATGTTTTCTAACTGTGCCAAGTTGAGGTTTGACTGATAATACCACTTCCTGTAGCTTGCTCCATAACGTCACTCATGGGGGGATATATCATTTGTATATTGGGTCACACCCACCATTATAGTTATCTGGTTATGGGAAAAACCTTCAAAAACATGAGAATTGTATTACGTACATATATTCTAAAATTAGCTTGGGTGTTGGAAGAGTTGTCTCGATAAATCTAAACCCGGAACCAAGGGCACATGTTGAATATGATCTCTATACCACGAGGGATGTTTGAGGGGTTTTTGGGTGTACCCAAATTACACGGTCCATTATTTTCAAGTTTTAGCGAGCTTATTCCAATTGCCTTTTCTTAACGAATTGTTTTTTTAAAAAAATTTTATCTTTAGAATTTATACATACATATGTACGATGTAATTGCATCCAGAAAATTCAAAAAATTCAACTTACCAGAACCAAAGATATGGAAAAAATTCAAAGTTCTATCTACTTTATTGACAAATTTCTTGTATAGAATTATTAACTCAGGTTTTAACAAATAAATTTTTCAGTTTGACTTAACTGCACCACTATTTTAGATGTTTTGTGTTCTGTCCGGGTGGGAGATGTTCTTTCCGACATATGTGGACAGAACGACGGCGTCCTAGTAACTTAGGTGGAAAAGAGAAGGATGAGAAGGTCTAGTGACAAATAGAAACGAATTGGCTATAAAAGAGCTTCTGGGCATTCGTTCCAAATAAAATACTTTTCCCCATTCCGGGTGTCCATTTTCCCCCTTATTTTGCAAGGACACGGTTCACTATGGGCCAGCGACCACTTTTCTTGGCCTTAAACGAGAGATTTTTACTGTGTTTTTAAAGGACCTTAAAAGCTATTCTGGACTTGGCAATGCCCGCACCGTCCTCAAAAAACGGAAAAAGACCGAATATTCCTGGCATTTTTATTGCTAGACCTTCCAAATAACCAAATAAGTTTTAGAATTTTACCACTCCACCAGATCTGTAAAAAATCTTGTGCAAATTTTTAAATATTTTTAAAATTTAAGTTTTTGACCTCAATTGTAATTTATATACTTTTACGGTTGAAATTATTATTGCCAAATTTGGTCCAGATTGGATAAAAAACATAAAAGTTATTCATTTAAAAATTCTTGTTGGCGATAACAGTCGCAATTAAAGCGAACATATTTCTATGATGAAAAATTTGAGGTTGCTACAGGAAAATGCTACAGAAAGGCTACATTCACTTAAACGCGGATAAAAATTAACTATATTATAAACATTAAGGTGAAAATTTTTTTTTGTGCCATTCAAAGTTTAGAGTTTACTTTTAAGGATATCCAATTATAGAAGCAACATAATCGATTGAATTTTGTAATACTATTGTAATACTATTGAACAAAAGTCGTTTGGTTTGGGAGAAATTAGGGTGAAAGTAAAAAATGTTGAATCACTAAATTGGCGCTGCACTGTGGGAAAAAAGTCAATTTTTTTGGCATAAAGATACATTTTTTATATACACTATTAAGATGTGTAATTTCGGTTTTTGTTGATTTTTGAATCGGACCATTGCCTTCATCCGGCCCCTCCCCGCACATAAAGAAACTGGACTTTGTGAAGCCACTTAAAATTTTTATACCCTTGCAGAGGGTATTATAATTTTTGTCAAAAGTGTGCATCGCAGTGAAGGAGACATCTCCGACCCTATAATGTATATATATTCTTGATCGGGATCACCTCCTGAGTCCATATAAGCATGTCCACTTAAAATTTGTATACCCTTGCAGAGGGTATTATAATTTTTGTCAAAAGTGTGCAACGCAGTGAAGGAGACATCTCCGACCCTATAAAGTATATATTTTCTTGATCAGGATCACCTCCTGAGTCCATATAAGCATGTCCACTTAAAATTTTTATACCCTTGCAGAGGGTATTATAATTTTTGTCAAAAGTGTGCAACGCAGTGAAGGAGACATCTCCGACCCTATAAAGTATATATATTCTTGATCAGGATCACCTCCTGAGTCCATATAAGCATGTCCACTTAAAATTTTTATACCCTTGCAGAGGGTATTATAATTTTTGTCAAAAGTGTGCAACGCAGGGAAGGAGACATCTCCGACCCTATAAAGTATATATATTCTTGATCAGGATCACCTCCTGAGTCGATATGAGCATGTCAGTCTGTCCGTCTGTCTGTCGGTTTCTACGCCAACTAGTCTCTCAGTTTTAGAGCTATCGAGTTGAAACTTTGCACACATCCTTCTTTTCCTTGCAGGTAGTACATAAGTCGGAACGGCCGGGATCGGTCGACTATAGCTGCCATATAACTGATTGATCGGAAATTCCATAACTTTAGTGTTTTAGGTTAGAGTTAGGTTAGTTGTTTAAGTTAGAAGGTTGGGACTTTCCACACATGTTATATTTGACCAAAATATCTTATGTACAAAATTTCATAAGGAAAAAACTTCGTTGTTTTTCAAGTTAGAAGGATGGGATGTTCAATGGGGGTTCCTCTTTGGGCAAAATAATTCGATATGAAAAATTTCATAAGGATCGGTGAACTTCATACAATCCGCTATATATCTAATAATATAAGATGCGTGGCACCACCTAGCGGACTGCGACTCAACTGCAAGGGTATATAAACTTCGGCTCCGCCCGAAGTTAGCTTTGCTTTCTTGTTTATATGCAATTTTGTACACCTATATAGCATATTTTCGTCACTAAAATGGATATCAGATATTTTGGGTTTCGCATGCAGGGTTTCGTCACCGGTACTTTACCTCGTCAAGAGGTTTTTTTTATATGTTATGGACTTATGTATGTATATATTTGGACCTTATGTATATCCAAGCTTATTGGACCGAGCTTATTGCTTGGTGCGAGAAGCCAAGCCACATTTGTCTACATTTACTCGAATTTTCCAGTTCATGGCCCATTGATGAAATGCGTCCAGATACTCTTGCAATGCAAATGTGGCAGCCAAAATACTACTGCTTTTGGTCAGGGCAGCAGTGTCATCAGCGTAGGTCGCACATAGAACGTCTTTCACATTCACTTCAGTGATTGGAGTTTGTGTAGGCATATCTGACGTATAGATTGAGTATAGAGTAGGGCCGAGGACGATACCTTGGGGAACTCCGGCAGAGATCGGTTTGGTGGACGACTTGTATCCATCTCCACGAGCTGGAACAGTTGTGGCGTAAGTTGTGGCCACTCTGTCAAAAGCCTACTGGATATCAAGAAAGGCAGCAACTGTAGGGAATCCAGTAAGGAAGCAGAATCGATACTCGAAAGTTGACCGATTTTGGTAAACTTTGTTTTTCAGATTTAAATTGGATATATAAATAGTTTGGCACCAAAGTCTTTTAACAAAGTTTCCTGAATACGCGGTAAATTTTCCCTTTTTTGGGGGCGTGGCTATAATTTGAAACAACCTGACCTGCGATTCCTCCAGTATCTGAGATCCACGCGTTCATACGGACAGACATGGCTATATCGACTCGACTGTTGATGCTATTCAAGAATGCAAGTACTGTATGGGATTGGAAATGAATCATTCTCCCAGTTATATACATTCGTACGAATAAAATATAACCTTCTACTCTACGATTACCGGGGTACAATTTAGAATGCCAAAGCAATGTTTTATAAACAAATTAGTACTGCTGCGATTATTATGCTATTTATTGAGTGGTGGTTACTGTTGGTTAGGAATACAAGTTGCAGCGCAAGCTCTATCGTCAATCCAGGGGGTGGAGGTGTTTGTTTAGTTTCGCTGGGCCGGGCAGTTTAGCACAAGGCTGCGAGCACGGCACTCACCCGCTTCGGAGTCGAACCACAGACCGGCACGACACTTTCGGAGCAGGCGGCGACCCTCACGACACTCGTAGAACCGTCTACAGTGATTGGGGTCCCGAACCAGACTGCCCTCAGCACGACCGACGCACATGGCACTGCTGCCCACCGGACTGTTGCTGGTGCTAGCAAAGAGATTCCTCAACGGTTTGGGAATCAAATTAATTAGCCCATCACTCGTTGACTTCTGGATTCGAGATGTCTCAGCAATGCAAGGTGGTGTTGTGGGCTGACGACAGGCGGTAGTGGTGGTCTCGGTACAGGGAGGTGGTGGTGGTGGCGTTGGTGGAGCGGGGGTTGTGCCTTTGCATGGTGGACGAGGAGTTGTTACATCATCTGGGCTAGGTGTCGTAGGCTTTGATTGACCATTGCAAGGTGGACGTGGAGTTGTTTCATCATTTGGACCAGGTGTCGTAGACTTTGATTCACCATTGCATGGAGGACGTGGAGTTGGTACATCATTTGGACCAGGTGTCGTAGACTTTGATGGAGAAGGTGGAGTTGTTACATCATTTGGACCAGGTGTCGTAGACTTTGATTGACCATTGCAAGGAGGACGCGGAGTTGTTACATCATCACTGCGAGGTGTAGATGTCGTAGCTTCGGTTGATGGAATTATAGGACCACATGGTGTAGTTGTTGGTGTGGTTGTCGTTGTAGTTGTTGTGGTGGTCGTTGTAGTGGTGGTCGTGGTTGTGGTGGTCGTGGTTGTGGTGGTCGTGGTTGTGGTGGTCGTGGTTGTGGTGGTCGTGGTTGTGGTGGTAGTTGTTGTGGTGGTCGTGGTTGTTGTAGTGGTTGTTGAAGTAGTTGTGGGAGCGCAAGTTGTCGTTGTAGTGGTTGTGGTTGTTGTAGTCGTCGTTGTCGTTGTAGTGGTTGTTGTTGTAGTGGTTGTCGTTGTAGTGGTTGTTGATGTTGTTGTTGGAGCGCATGGTGTTGTTAGTACGTCATCAATAGAAGTTGTTGGTATGTTTGACTCCGTGGATAATGATTGGTTTGGACCAGGTGTCGTAGACTTCGATTCACCATTGCATGGAGGACGTGGAGTTGGTACATCATTTGGACCAGGTGTCGTAGACTTTGATGGAGAAGGTGGAGTTGTTACATCATTTATACCAGGTGTCGAGGACTTTGATTCTTCATTGCATGGAGGACGTGGAGTTGGTACATCATTTGGACCAGGTGTCGTAGACTTTGATGGAGAAGGTGGAGTTGTTACATCATTTGGACCAGGTGTCGTAGACTTTGATTCACCATTGCAAGGTGGACGTGGAGTTGTTAAATCATCACTACGAGGTGTAGAAGTCGTGGATTCGGTTGATGGAATTATAGGACCGCATGGTGTAGTTGTTGTCGTTGTAGTAGTTGTCGTAGTGGTAGTTGTAGTTGTCGTTGTAGTGGTTGTTGTTGTGGTAGTTGTTGTTGTCGTTGTAGTGGTTGTTGATGTAGTTGTAGGAGCGCAAGTTGTCGTTGTGGTTGTGGTAGTGGTTGTTGTTGTCGTGGTTGTTGTGGTAGTGGTTGTTGTAGTCGTGGTTGTAGTAGTCGTGGTTGTTGTTGTAGTGGTTGTTGATGTGGTTGTAGGAGCGCAAGTTGTCGTTGTGGTAGTGGTTGTTGTAGTCGTGGTTGTTGTTGTAGTGGTTGTGGATGTAGTTGTGGGAGCGCAAGTTGTAGTCGTAGTGGTTGGGGCGCAAGGTGTTTCAATTGTTGTTGTAGTAACGATAACACAAGGTGGTTTAGTGGTAGTTTCACATGGTGGTGGTGGTGGTGGAGTGGTTGTCAGTTTACAGAGAGGTGCCGGGGTTGTGGTGATACCTTTGCACGACTCCTGTGGAAGCTTGGGCCTGGTGATTCTGTGGCCCGATCCGACGCATATAGCGGCAGAAGCCACAAGGGCCAGCAAAAGGAAATTTGCTGTAAGGAAATTTGTTAACCAAAGCCCACACACTTGCTTTTTCACGGTACTTACACAGATTCATCGAAAACTTCGGGCGGCGCAAAAGGATAACTAACTGCAGTTTGTTACTTTACCGCTTTCGCTTCGGTACTCTAAGATCTGACATTTGCACTTCACTTTTATAGTCGTGTGAAAGAAAATATTCCGTGTTTTGGGCTACGAAGTTACAAGTAAGTTACGACTTTTTACCTGATAACTAAGGGCCAATTTACAAAGTGCAGAAGTCTGATAACGTGTTCCGTTTTTACGAAACTTTTTTACTTCCTATTATATTAGACCAATGCAAATTTCTGTATTAACAAATAAATTTTTAGCTAGTAATGGAAAAAACCCAGGGTATTGCAAGTTCTTGCATATATTGCTTCATCTTGGTGAATTATGTCATTACATCTATTTGTAGTCATTACTGCATTTTCTGAAGTGCGGTCAGTTTATTATGTGCAATCTAAAAAATTATTGCAATCTGCAATTCCCGGCTTTTAGGGAATAACTTTTATTTGGTATCCTATGCCTTTATGCTTTATTTTTTAACCAAAGGAAAATGAAGACTACAATTAAATTATTGTTTGTGCATATTAAATAAGTTTATAAAATTTAATAATAAGTGTCATATTGAGATTTTTAAATAACCAAATAAAACAAACTGTTTATGGTGTTAAATACCGGTAACAAACACGCATGCCATGCCCAAAATATATAGTTTTTTTTTGATCACGAAACTATCAAAAATTATTTAAGTAAGATTATTTTAATATCCTTGCAGAGGGTATATAATTTTGGTCAAAAGTGTGCAAGACAATGAGGAGGACATCTGTGAATCTTTATATATATCTCTGACACTTCAATATATATTCTTGATTAGAATAACTTCCCGGGTAGGGAAGGGTATATTAATCCGCCTTTAGATCTGCCCGACATCCTCAATTGCTTTCTTTTTACATTATACTTACTGCCAATATGTTCATTGTGGAGGGCCAACATTTTCGTAGTTGTTCTTTTTATACCCTTGCAGGGGGTATTATAATTTTGGTCAAAAGTGTGCAACGCAGTGAAGGAGAAATCTCCGACCCTATAAAGTATATATATTCTTGATCAGGATCACCTCCTGAGTCGATATGAGCATGTCCGTCTGTCCGTCTGTCCGTTTCTACGCAAACTAGTCTCTCAGTTTTAGAGCTATGGAGTTGAAACTTTGCACACACCCTTCTTTCCTTTGCAGGCAGTATATAAGTCGGAACGGCCGGGATCGGTCGACTATATCCTATAGCTGCCATATAACTGATTGATCGGAAATGCCATAACTTTGGTGTTTTTTAAGTTAGAGGGTTGGGACTTTCCACACATATTATATTTGACCAAAATATCGTACCGTTTGACCAAATTGTGTACAAAATTTCATAAGGATCGGCCGACTATATCCTATAGCTGTCATAGAACGATCGAAATTGGCATAACTTTGGTGTTTTTTAAGTTAGAAAGATGGGATTTGGTACAGATTCTATTTTGGGAAAAACAATTCAATATGCCAAATTTCATAAGGATCGGCCGACTATATACGATCCGCTATATATCTAATAATATAAGATGCGTGGCGCCACCCAGCGGACTGCGACTGAACTGCAAGGGTATATCAACTTCGACTCCGCCCGAAGTTAGCTTTCCTTTCTTGTTTTTCAAAATAATTTGATTTTATGCCAAAAAAATTGACTTTTTTCCCATAGTGCGCTGGTGAAGACATTTTGGTCCCCAGAATATTCGCATTCTACTCTTAAATACGCGTCGTGGTACATCATATATTTTTATATAAATATATTAAAACGTGCTTTACACCGTTGAAAAGGTTTTCGAAATATCTATTTCACTTTCTTTAAGAGCCAATGTCCTACTAGAAGACAAAACAAGAAAGGAAAGCTAACTTCGGGCGGAGCCGAAGTTGATATACCCTTGCAGTTAAGGTTGTTCCATTTCCGATCGATCAGATATATTGGACGCCATAGGATATAGTCGGGAGATCCTTATGAAATTTAGCAGATCGGATTGTATTGCCCAAAATGGAATCCGTAGAAAGTCCCATCATTCTAGCTTAAAAAACACCAAAGTTATGCTAATTCCGATCGTTCAGTTATATGGCAGCTATATGATATAGGCGGCCGATCCTTAGGAAATTTGGCAAGTCGGATTATTTTGCCCAAAATAGAATCTGTACCAAGTCCCCCCCTTTGTAACCTAAAAAACATCAAAGTTATGCCAATTCCGATCGTTCTATGACAGCTATAAGATATAGTCGGACGATCCATATGAAATTTTTTACATAAGATATTTTGGCTAAAAATAGCGGACGGACATGCTTATATCGACTCAGGAGGTGATCCTGATCAAGAGTATATATACTTTATAGGGTCGGAGATGTCTCCTTCACTGCGTTGTACACTTTTGACCAAAATTATAATACCCTCTGCAAGGGTATAAAAATACCCTGAAAACAAATTTTTTGTTTTAAGAAAAAAATTATTTTTCAAAATTTGCTCATTTGAGCTTAATTATATTGCACGTGGAGATAGCTTTTGAGATGACGCAACTTTTTATATATCGCTTATATCTGGCAAAATTCGTTACCTCAAGATATAGTCCTATAAGTGCAGCTACCCATTTTGGGGAGCCACCTTGGAAGCTTGCTGTTACTTACACATGTGTGTGTATTTGATTGGTAACTTTGCTTTTTGGAGTCTGCATATATTTGGGCAATACCCTAGAAAATATCGAGTATATCTTTTCAGCTTTTATTTTATTTATTTAAAAATAAAATCCAAATAAAAAAAGGCTTAAAAAGTAAAACAGAAAACTAGTACTAAAACACAGACCCTCCGTCTTAGAAATTACAACGCTCTCCATTCGGCTAACCTCCTTGATGGCAAATTTTGATGTCATTCATCTTTGTGTTTTAGTGTCCCATGTCTTAATGAGAAGACTCACATATGCACAATTTAACAAGTAAAAAGCTTTATATGCATATGCCCCCACTGAGCATATAATGCATATAAATAAAACACTATTCTTTTTAAGTTACAGCCACCACCGTTTTGAGGCCATTACAGCCTATATGCGATTCGCTTATACCGAATTCATGCGGTATTTTATATTTGATCCAGTATATATATATATTTGTGGGTTTTATAAAATATATGAAACCTAGTCACACTTTTTTATTGGTAACAATTGGTAACAAACAGAGTTATTTGGCTGTTTTTACGCTAAGCAAGTTATTTAGAAAAAAAAAGCTCAAAATATTCTACAAATCTTTTCATTGTGGAGTTTCTCTTGTTATATTCACAAACACTTTAACTATTTAAAAACTTGGTAAGAAGAAAGGTGGGTAAAATAATATTAGTTTTGGGTGTAAAATCATATGAAAGTGTTTCCCCGAAAAAATGTTGGGTCAGAGAAGACATCTCCAACTCTATAAAGTATATATTCTTGATCAGGACACCTCCTGACTCGAGATATGTCCTTCATAACATATGTTTTAAAGCTTCGGCTCCGCCCGAAGTTAGCTTTCCTTTCTTGTTACCATTATAAACAGAAAGTCAAACAAGAATTCGTGCGTTTGTTTTAAAATTTGAGGGACGCCATGGCCTCTCAGAGTATAGAATCGTCGCAATCGTCGCTTGCAGCATTATAAATCGTCGAGGCCAATATGAGAGTGAATTTTTTTTTTTATTTTATAAAAATTCATTTTTTTTACGTGCTCTTTTTTTCATCGTTTTGTCAGGTAATTTGTGCCACAACGTGGATACGCAGGAAGGGCTCCAATTTGCCGGCATCAGAAGAGCAGAAAACTGCCAATGTTATTGCCACATTCAAACAGGCTCCAATGCGCCAAATGCAGAACCCTTAATTGTTGCGCAGACGTCGCAGCAAAAAACTTAACGGAATGCACCGCAGCCTAATCAGCCAGCAAATGCAGCACCTTCAGGGGCAGCAATGGCGGATCTAAGGAGGAAGAAACCAAAATGAAGAATCAGGGTCTTCCAAGAGAGTAATTGCCGCTCTGGCAAATGGAAATAAAGAAAGCAATGGCCGATCTCAGTAGAAAGAAACAAAAAAAAAATAATGCTGACGCCACCATTTCGGCAAGACAATCTAATGAAAATAACATGCATTTTTTTCTAAAAAAAGCGGCTAAGTTAAAAGAGAAAATTAGCAAAACTGATTTCAGTCCCATATCTTTTGAAAAAGCCCTATCCTTTTTCATGGAAAATAGTTTAACTAAACAGCAATATCAAAATATTAAAAAACTAAATAAACAACAGGGCTGCGATATCTACCCACCATATTCGAAAATACTGGATCAGAAATTAAAATGTAGGCCTGATGGAATAGTTTGCAGCGAAAATTAAGCTCAAGTCTCCTTACAAAACTTGTTGAACCATACCGCTTCCCGAATACTAATCATGCAAGAGGAAGTCTGTGAAACGCTTACGGATATAACTCAGTGCTTACTTATTTTCAGCTACGGTTATGATGGTTATACAGGTCATAGCTTATACAAGCAAAAATTTATTTATGAAAAAAATTTTCATAACTGAATCTGAACTTTAGATTACTCTCTTTTTGTGACCTTAATAATACCCATTAAAATGGTAGATCAAGCATAATAAACGAAAAAGAAAACTCAGACACTCAAATGTGTCCACATGCACTCTTATAAGAAAAAAACCCTTATATCAGTAAAATTTGATACGTTGCTTTGAATTTGTACTTAAATTATCATATAGGATCGAGCTAAAAAAAGTGGCATGTCAAAGGAATAGGCAAAGAAAAACTACAAAATTGCATATAAAAAATAATCTTGTTCGGCACGTGCAAGAAAAACAACAACAAAAATCAGTCACGTGCCGAACAAGAATATTTTTTATATGAAATTTTGTACACCTATGTATATAGCATATTTTCGTCACTAAAATTTAACTCAGATATTTTGGGTTTCGCATGCAGATTCGTCACCGGTACTTTTCCTCGTCAAGAGGTTTTTTTTTTATGTATAGTAATTAAAAATTATAGCATATTCTTCATTGACAAGACTTAATTTTAATAATTTATTGACGCGGCTGAGCAGGTATATAAAACGGGTCATCTTCAACGGGCTCTGCAACATCCGGGGCTCTTGCGATCCGAGGCACTAAAACCCATTCCATTTGAACATTATTAGAGGCACCTCCTGAAGGTGCTACATTTGGGAGCGGATTTGGCGGCGGTGCATTCCTCGGGGGATTTTGCTGCGACGTTTCCGCAACAAAGGGTTGTGCATTTGGCACATTAAACCCTGTTGGCCGACTTCTACGCGGATTCGGCTCACTTATGCCAACATGGCACATGGCCCCATGCAGCATTGTCGAATCTGAATATGGCAGTAACATTGGCAGTTTTCTGCTCTTCTGTTTCGGAGTAATTGGTGCCCTCCCGTGCGGGGATAGTAGTATAGTGGCCTCGTCGATTCATAATACTGAAGCGATGATTTTTTACTATGATTCGATAATCTGAAAGCTCATAAAAATAAAAGAAATTAATTAGAATAAAAATATAAGTAAAAAGACCATAAACCCTTAAATTCTAAAAAAAAACGTTCGAATTCTTGTTTGACTTTCTGTTTTACTATTTGTTACTATTAAAACAAGAAAGGAAAGCTAACTTCGGGCGGAGCCGAAGTTTATATACCTTTCCATTAGTCAGGAGGTGATCCTGATCAAGAATATATGTATGTATATACTTTATTGGGTTGGAGATGTCTCCTTCACTGCGTTGCACACTGCGATCAAACATTATTTCGGGGAAGCCGGGGAATTCGGGGAAACACTTTCATATTCTTTTCGCTTTTTTCACTTACCTTTCTTCCAATACTAAATAGTTGAAGGACATAAACTCCACAACCACAAGATTATAACAATATTTGAAGCTTTTTTTTCTAAACAACTTTCTTAGCGTAAGAACCGCCAATTGTTACCAATAAAAAAAGTCCGTCTGTCCGTTTCTAAGCAAACTAGTCTCTCAGTTTTAAAGCTATCGAGTTGAAACTTTGCACACACCCTTCTTTTCTTTGCAGGCAGTATATAAGTCGGAACGGCCGGGATCGGTCAACTATATCCTATAGCTTCCGTATTACTGATTGATCGGAAATGCCATAAATTTGGTGTTTTTTATGTAAGAGGGTTGAGACTTTTCACACATGTTATATTTGACCAAAATATGTTGTGTACAAAATTTCATAAGGATCGGCCGACTATATCCTACAGTTGTCATACAACGATCTGAATTGGCATAACTTTGGTGTTTTTTAAGTTAGAAAGATGGGACTTGGTACAGATTCTATTTTGGACAAAATAATCTGATTTGCCAAATCTAATAATATAAGATGCGTGGCGCCACCTAGCGGACTGCGACACAACTGCAATGGTATATAAACTTCGGCTCCGTCCGAAGTTATCGTTCCTTTCTTGTTTTTTTTATTAATTTTGTTTAATAGTTCTTAAATTGTGTTTATTTCATCAATGCATTTTAAAATATTTGATTATCTTATTTGTTTTCTCCTTTCTTCTTAATTTTCTCCTTTTTTTGCGGTAAAAATATTTAAAAGTTTCTTTATCCAATAAAACAATATATATATAAATATTTGATGTGTCTTCCAAAAACTCTTTGGTATGAAACCAATTTCCTGAAGCCATGTCAACGTGCTCTATCTCGTTTGCCACTAAATCGTATCAAAGTGAAAATTTTTTAATTTTTTACATTCGCTACGTAGAACACGTTTGAGCAACTATGTTCTGACTCTGTTATTCAAAGTCTGAATAAATGGAGCTAAAAACGGCTGATGATAGTTGCTATCAACAGTGGTACTGGGTGAATATCGTTTTTTTTTCCCCACATCGATATATCGTGTCCGTGTTATCATCCAAGAACAAAGTAAAAGGGAATTCTCTACAAAATAGACAATTTGCAGGCAGAAAATGGTGGTAAGTCAATTTGTGTCAATGTTGTGAAGTGTTTCCTTCAAAAGGTAACTTCGACATGGGGTCTTCAGTAAAATAGGAAATGATTGAAATAGTGATAGAGAGAGTTTCGCATGCACTTTGTTGTTATTTGTTGCGTATGCGCTTTTCGGAGCTTTGGTAGAGCTTTTGCGCCCAAGCTCATGTTTACCGGCCCACAGTGGTAGATTTGGCCTTTCTAGCAGAACAAAACTATTTACAAGAGACTGGTACGCTTATTGTTTATGAAAATATTTACTCAGGAGTTTTTGGCCCCGCTGATAACGAATCTGGAGTTAGATTTTCAAAAATCCATAATGGCGGACATAAGATTGAAAAACTTGATGGATTTTGATGAAATATTGTATCTAGGAGTTATTCGAGTCGATGATACCAAAGCTGAAGTTGGTCTCTTAAAATTCAAAATGGCGGATCCAATATGGTGGATACAACCTCGAAAAGTAAATGGATTTTGATGAAACATCGTATTGCCTTGTGTTTATCATTATTGAAGTCTTTTTTATTCAGAATGTTTCCAAACACATGATTTTCTACCGCTAATAATTTGCGACACTGTTTTTTTTCTTCGTACCACACCAAAAAATCTTCCCGTTTGGTCACAGACATCGTTCCTGAAAAGTACTTCAATATTTTAAGTTGCACAAAGTTGCAGACTTGCTTTGTCACTTCACGAGGGCAACAATCTATACTTACGTGATCAACAAAGAGTAGATCGGGCGAAGGTAGGCGTTAAAAGTTTAGATCTGAGAAAAGTTAGTCTCTGCGTCATAAAAAGGTATATAATATTAATATGTTATATATTGAATTCCAAGTACAACAAATAAGCACAGGTCACAAACATATTTTTTTTGGTAAAGTACACACCTTTGAAAAAAAAAATTTTTGAAAATCTAATATTTAGTTCGCTTCAGTGTAAGAAATGGCAGGGAAGCGGAACACGTTCGATACACTGTTCGTTAACAATGTCCGATAGATTACTGCAGCTCGATTATCGATAGAAAATAAAAATAATTTATATCGATATTATCAGTGAACTACTGGTAGCTATAATTTAACATAAAGGACACTTTATCGAAATATTGAAAATTGAATTAAACGATGCTAGATATGCCAAATCGACCACTGTGCAGCGCCTTGGCATGGAATCCACCAATTTCTGGCATCTTTCGGAACGAATCGAGGTCCAAGAGGCCTTTACAATTTCCCAAAGCTTGGAAACATTAGTTGGGTGCCTTTGTGCGACCTCCTTTTTAACGTCTGTCCACAAATTTTCGACCGGATGCAACAACGGTGCCTCGAGCCACGTCAAAATTTGGCGGATGAAAAAAATAAAATTATTAAAGATGAGATAGCCTATTGTATTTTCCGTATTTAGTTCCCAAGTAAAAGTCAGTTTAAGTTGATTCACTTTGATTTATATTATTTGTTTTTATGCGCGCACAACCAGCCTTGTCAGTAGAAAGAAAAAACAGTGAAGAGAGAACTTAATATCGATAACAATTCATAAAGTAGAGATCGGGCAGTGTGACCATTTGTGATGTTGGTTTTGATAACATATTCCAACACGCCCTCCTCAAAATTAACATTACAAGTTTTTTTATAAGTTCTGGTGCGCATTCTGGGAGTTACAATAAAATGATTCAGCATTTGCTGCATGGAATGGGGGCAAACCCAGAAAAACCCAATCAAATCATTATATAAGATATGGTAAATTATAAAATTCTTACTTCAGTAAACAATAACTACATTTTGGTACTACTTCATTTGGTTAAGTTAGATTAAATCATATATGTAGGATTTCCTTTAAAAATTTGTTTTCTTGAATTTAAATTAGTCCCATTTTGCTTCTTAGGGTGTTGAATCTTCCGATAGGCAGCGGCTTTGTAAGGATGTCAGCGAGTTGATTTTCTGTGGGTATATACTCAATAGAAACAATATTATTCTTGACCTGTTCTCGGGAAAAATGATATTTTATATCAATGTGCTTTGATCTTTTATGGCATGATGGATTATTAACAATACTTATGCAACCTCGATTATCCTCAAAAATTGTTATAGGTCTTTCTTATTTTATGTAAACGCTTTCTAGAAGTGTCTTCAACCATAAGGCTTCTCTTACAGCTTCAAACAAAGCCATATATTCAGCTTCAGTTGACGAAGCAGCTACTGAACTCTGCCTTTTTGTATTCCAACAGATTAAGTTGAAATCAAACATTTTAAAAATGTAACCTGTTGTACTCTTTCTATCGATTTCATTACCGCCCCAATCAGAATCAACATATCCTGTAAATATGTTTTCGAATTCTATATTTTTCTTGAATACTAATTTCATATCAAAGCTACCTTTAAGATATCTTAAAATTCTCTTTAGGGATTGCCATAACTCAGAATTATTTTTATTTGTGTAACGACTTAAAATATTTACTGCAGTGGCAATGTCTGGTCGTGTACATAACATAACATACATTAGGCAACCAATTAAATTGCGACAAGGTGCATCATAATTCTCCTCAGAATTCAATAATTCATAATTAAGTTTAATTGGGAGCGGTGTACTGACCGCTTTACAATCTTCCATTTTAAATTTATTTAAAATCTTTTTAATATATGCTGATTGACTCAAATATATTTTTTTTTTTTACAGAATTCCATCCTCATTCCAATAAAATACTTTATTTGTCCCATATCAGTCATTCGAAATTTGTTCATTAAATATGCTTTAAAACTATTCATCCTCTCTATATCTAATGTGGCTATCACCAAGTCATCTACTTATAGTAGTACATAGATGTTATTATTGATATCTTTCTTATCTAAAATATATATGCAGCGCTCAACAGGTGAATTTACAAATCCACATTCTTTTAGAGATTTCTCAAATACTTCAAACCAGCATATCGCTGCTTGCTTAAGTCCATATATTGCTTTATTTAATTTACATACTTTATCTTTGCTACATGCTACTCCTTCAGGAATTTTCATGTAAATTTCTTCTTTCAGTGTTCCATTTAAGAAAGCAGTTTTTACATCCATGTGATGTACGTTCAAGCCATATTGAGTTGATATTGACATTATGAAACGAAAACTTGAAATTCGGGCAACTGATGCAAATGTTTCTTCATAATCTATTTGATATTTTTGCATAAACCCACGTGCAACTAATCTTGCCTTATACTTTACAGGGTTTCCAAATTCATCGCATTTTAAAGTAAATACCCATTTACTGTCAACAATACTTTTGTTTTCAGGTCTTTTAACAATGCACCATGTATTATTCAATTCATGGGCATTTAGTTCTACATTAATAGCTTCTTCCCAGGCACGCTTATCACTTCTACTTCGAATTTCATCGAATGTGCTTGGAATATCACTAAAAATGCTGTGAGCATTTAATATACATTTATTAAGATCTGTTTCATCTTCATTATAGGATACTTTTGGCAAGTTCATTAATCTATTACTTCGTCTAGTGGAACCTTCAACAAATTGTTCTACGACATCAGTATTAATATGATATTCTTGTTTTGATTTTGATTCCTTACTTTCATTCTGGATAAAATCGCTGTATTTCTCCTTACTCTCATTCAGGACATCTGATTGGTCATTTTCCTTACTATCATTCGGGAATTTCAATTTATTTGAGTTTTCCTTACTCTCATTCAAGACCTGCGTATAGTCGTCTTCCTTACTATCATTCGGGAAGTTTAATTTGTTTGATTTTTCCCTACTATCATTCAGGACATCTGTATGGTTATCTTCCTTGCTATCATTCGGGAAGTTACATTGACCACATTGCTTACTCTCATTCAGCAATTCAATATCGTTCAGAACAGCTCTAGAATTTATCATGTTTGTTTCGTCAATTATTACATCTCTTGCAATAATAAACTTTTCCTTATTTAAATCCCATAATTTAAAACCATTTGTTTCATAACCAACTTTAAATGATTGCTTTAAATGATTTTTTATCAAATTTTCTCTTTCTGTTTTTATTATGAACATAAACTGTTGACCCAAAAATCCTAAGATTTTTTAAACTTGGCTTTCTATCATGCCACATCTCATATGGAGTTTTTTTCAAAATTACCAAGTGCTCTAGTTGGAATTCTTCACCCCAGAAGATTTTATCTAAATTTTTTTTCACCATTTACCATAGCACGCGCTTTTTCTGTGAGAGTCCTTATCATCCTCTCCGAAACTCCATTTAACTGCGGTGTATATGGTACAGTTAGATGGTAACTAATCACTCTCTGGACACAAAATTCCCGCATATCAGTTGACAAATATTCCCTTCCATTGTCTATATATAAATTTACAACCTTTAGATTAAAATGCGCCTCACTTTTTGCAACGAAATCTTTAAACATGTTAAATACATCAGATTTATGCTTAATTAAATAAGTTACACAATAATGTGTAAATTGATCTACAAAAATTACAAAATAATTCTTGTCATCAATTGAAGTAGGTGTGATGGAGCCACACACATCTGAATGTATTACGAAAAGTGCTCTTTTAATATAGTTTTTATTTTTTGTTTTGTTTTGCAAAAGGTAATCTAGCTTGCTTTCCATTAAGACAAGCTTCGCATATCTCTGTAATAGGTAGAACCTTGTCTAAAAGTTTATAATCATTAAAGAAATTCTTTCTTTTTATATCTAACAATTTCCCTTCACTTATATGACCTAGCCTTTCATGCCATAATTAATCTGTATTTTTGTTTTGCATATTTAATGTAAATGCTGCAAACTTAATAATAGGTATATTGTACATACCGGTATTCTCAGCAACTAACAACCCATTTTTGGATATTTTCATTCCGTTTTTGTAGAATTCCACTGTCATCACAGCCTCTTGGAGGCGTTTCACTGAAATTAAGTTGTCGGGAACTTCTGGGCAATAGAGGACATCTTCCTGTGTTATTTGTCGTCCATTATACAGACGCACTATTCCATGCCTTGTTGCATAAACAAATTCTCCTTGCTTTGCCACCGCAATCTTAATGGGAGGCTCCAATTGGATTGAATCCATGAAAAGGTTTTTGTCATTTACAATATGATCACTGGCACCAGAATCCAATATGAAGCTGACATTCTTATCGGAATTTGTCAGATTTTGATTTGCACGTTTAAGCATAAATGCAAAACCAGGCTGAGTTGTCGCGACTTTTGCTTGTTTTTCATTTTCTTTATTTTTATTTGAATTTATTCGTTTATAACTGTAGCAGTCCTTAACGTGTCCCTCTTTTCCACAGTAGTGTCACTTAATATTTGTTTTCTTAAATTGTTTACGTCCAGTATTATTTATCCCTTTCTTGTAATTATTTTTAAACGGTCCACTTCTAACATTCTTTCCGTTAAAGGAACTAACTGTATTCATTATCTTTTTACTAGTATCATTAGAATCATTCCTAATTTTAATTTCATGATCTAACAATCTGTGTTTCACAAATGCTAATGTCAAATTTTCTACAGCCAATGTTTCAATGGCAGTGATTACTATGTTATATGATGATGGCAAAGTCAGCAATAAATGCGATACTTTACCCATTTCATCAATTCGAGATCCTGCGGCCATTAATTCATTGACAATTTCATCGAATATTATAAAGTGATTTGAAAGTGTCATCTCACTTTTAAGTTTAAGAGATAATAATTTTTTTTTGAAGCCACAATTGCGATGCGCGACTTTTTCTCTCATAGGTATCATCCAAATTCTTAAATATTTCTCGCACAGTTTTGTCGCTTGCCGCGAAATTCAAAAATGAGTCACTTAAATGTTGAATTATTGTGCTTTTTTCACGTCTTTCTGCCTTTAACCAATCATCGTCAATTTCATGCGGTACTTCCCCATCTATAACTTTTAAGACCTCTACCTCTTCCAGGAGTGCTCTTACTCGAAATTTCCATATCCCATACTTTTGCCCATCAAACGGTTTTATATTATTCTTTGTCTTATCCATACCCAGCAGTACTGAAATTCCTGGCCCCGACTTTTCCGGCCCGAATGTCAAATTTCGTTCGAAAAACAAAAACAATTCAATAAGGTTTGCTCTTCGAACGTTAAAACAAAGTAGGCGAACTAATTCTGCCGGCCCTCTGCTGCTGCTAGAGTTCGAAATTATGCATATTCGATATTAGTTATTAATCACTAATATTTTCTAGTCATTCTAAATATTTTGCCCGGAAAACTTTCACCCCATGGTTCAATGATTAAGGTGTCTGCCTGTTAATCGTAAGGTCGTGGGTTCGATTCCAAGCGGAAAAGTCTTTATTATGAGTTGATTTTTGTTTACTTTCATTTTATTTTAATATCGCAGTCTCAAAATAAACTGTTATATTCAATACTTTTTTTTTAACGGGGATTCTTAATAATTGAGATTGTTTTAAACATGCAAATTTGTAGAGGTATATTATAGTCAGTCACAAAGCACGCGCGATTCCTTGATAGCTTAGAGGCGTGCATGTCGGTCTAGAATACAAAAGCACTAAAGTTCGAATCCCAGGGTGAGTAAGTATTAAATATAGTTTTCAATATTAATAATGTAATGTAACTTAACATATTAATTTAGTTTACAACATAAATTAACAGCAATTTTTAAGGAATTCATAAAAAATAATGATTATCAAATTAGAAGATTTAAAGGGGAAATTTTTTTCTTTAATTTTGGGTCATGAATGCGACTTGATTTAGCCACGATTTTCAGCGCGGAATCATGCTTTCTTTTCGGGCCTGATTTCGCTCTGAAATTCAGGTCTGAATCAGGGGCGATTTCGAGACAATTTTCACGCCGGAATCCGGATTCGAAATACGGGCGGATTCTGACCTGATTCATGCCTGAAATCAAATTCCGGGCCGAGAGGACATTTTCAAAAATTTCAGTACAAAATTCCGGGCCGCTTGTTCTAGCTTTCCGGTTGGATTCCGGGGTGATCCGGGGTGAATCCAGGGTGATTCCGGGGCGATTGGTACTGCTGGGACTCTATTTCATCAGATTTCAAAGAACTGAAAAAATTAAGTATGTATAAATGTATAAGTGACTTTCACAACAACTATTATATTCTTCAGATTATTTATACTTAATAAGATTATTATATTTCACAAAACTTTTATATTTCACCAAGAATACTATATTTCACAAGACCTTTAGAACCGTCTCTGTGTATGTGTGAATTTCACAAGAATCAAATTAATATATTAGGTTTTTTTATTTTAATAATCTTTAATAATATGTTTTAGTGATGGCTGGGCCCATAACCAATTGTAATTTCCGTATTTAGTTCCCAAGTAAAAGTCAGTTTAAGTTGATTCACTTTGATTTATATTATTTGTTTTTATGCGCGCACAACCGAACCGCGAAGAGAGAACTTAATATCGATAACAATTCATAAAGTAGAGATCGGGCAGTGTGACCGCATTTGTGATGTTGGTTTTGATAACATATTCCAACATAGCCGAAGTAGAAGTGGTGGAGCAACTGCCACAGTCGACTTGTGGACGGACAATAACGTCCGTCGCAACTTTCTTCAACTACAACAAACGTTTTAAATAAGTTGAACACTTTGCTGAATTCGGCATATATAATTTGGACCAAATGAAGTTCGTTACCGATCGAGAACGAAATGTCGTCAAAGCTTTGGAGAACAATATTAGGTTAAATTGCAACAGCCATTTGCTTGCCAACGTTTTGGAGAATTCGTTTGAGGAATCGATAGAAGTTTCCGAGTTAGTAGAAATGTGCAAAAAAATTGTCAAATATTTTAAGAAAGCTAACTTACAGCATTATCTACAAACCTCTCTTAAAAAACCAATGCCCTTCAAGATGGAATTCAAATTTCACAATGTTTAAGTCTATTGTGGACAAATGGTTCAGCATTAATGAAAAAAAAATGGATCGGACTCGAGTGGAATTAAAATCTAAAACGAAAATGTGAGCGCATGCAAGTTTGATGGGCTGATCCAAACAGTGCGATTATTCGGCTGTTGAGTTTTTCATTCACCCGAAGCCGTTCTCTGATATGAACCGTTCTTAACATCAACAATTTACCGAAGAAGCAGTTACAAACTATATCGGAAATAAAATTTGAAGCTAGAGAATATATGTAGTTCATTTGATGACTCGGGAAAAATCAGAGAAAATCGGTTGAAAGGAGCCCCTCTAATAAATTCAAAAGTCATAAAAAAGAGAATTCGGGGAAGCTATGATTATGCCAAGATTAGCAATGATAGTATTATGTTTGTAAAATGGCACGAAAATTAAGTGGCCTGCATTGTTTCGAACACTGCAAGGGTTTTGCCTGTTCACACAGTGCAACGCTATTCTCGAAAAGAAATGAAGATCGTGCAAGTTGAGCAACCACACCTTATTAACCTTTAGTATATGGGAGGCGTGGATAGATCGGACCAAAATATAAGCCTCTACAGATCGTCAGTCAGAGGAAAGAAATGGTACTGCCCGCTTTTGGTACATTGTATTGACATGGCCCTTCAAAACAGTTGGCATTTACATGGGCAACGAGGAGGTAATTCGACCAGATAGGTTTTAAACGAGTCATAGCCAAAATGATTCTGCAAAAAAACAAAAAAAGTGTAAAAGTTAAGTTTATGGATGTTTTTCTTATTTAATTTTAAGCTAAATAGACCAAAAATTAAAATTATTTTCCGCTGAGCGAGATATAGGTTTATCTGGGTTAAGTCCGAAAACGTTTGGATATCGGTCAACGAAACAACCGATAAGCAAGGCCGTTATGTCGCGAACTTAGTTATTGGAATCTTAAGCGAAGAGGAACACTCAAACTCATTTTTATTAGCGTGTAAACAACTGGATGAGGTCAACAACGCAACAATATCTCGTTTCGTTAACGACAGCATCCGATTATTGTGACCACAAGGCAATGAAGGAAATGTTTTGCTGCTGTTAACAGACGCTGCAGCATATATGATAAAAGCTGAAAAAAATTTAAAAATATTTTATCCAAATCTTATTCACTTAACATGTTTCGCACATGGCTTAAATTTAACAGCGGAAAAAATTCGAGCATCGTTTCCAGAAGCAAACGCATTTATAAGCTGCGTCAAAAAAATATTTAAAAAAGCTCCTCTTCGAGTTCAAAAATTTAAACAAATTTTAGACATGGAATTACCCCCTGAACCTAAAATAACCAGATGGGGTAGATGGTTGAAAGCGGCATCATATTATGCAAATAACATGGAATTAATTGCAGAGGTTCTTAACACTAAACACAGAAGACGCTGAATCCATAGAGCAGGAAAAGAGCTCTTGAAAAATCCTCAACTACATCGGGATTTTATATTTATAAAATCGAATTTTAATAGAATTGCCGAAATAATAACTTTTTTGAATGCGACGGGCCTTCCGTTGTTGAGAGCAATGAAATTGTTTGAGTAAGCAGCAAATATTATAAAGAGCGTTTCTGGCGATTTCGGAAAGGAGCTGAATAAAAAATTGGATGCTGTTTTAAACAGAAGTTCAGACTTTCAGATAATTTAAAAAATCAACGGCATTTTAAATTTTAAAGCTGATTTCTCTGAGCTTGGGAATGTGCAAAATAAAACAAGAAAAGAAAGCTAACTTCGGGCGGAGCCGAAGTTGATATACCCTTGCAGTAAGGTAGCAGTTTATATTATTATATGTATATATTTATCGGATCGTATATAGTTGATCCCTATGAAAATTCACCATCAAATCAGTTTTCTACAAAAAATGTTCGGACAGGACAGACGGACATGCATAACTCAGGAGGTGATCCTGATCAAGAATATATACACTTTATAGGGTCGGAGATGTCCCCTTCACTGCGTTGTATACTTTTGACCAAAATTATAATATCCTCTGCAAGGGTATAAATATAATTAAATATAAATATGCTCCAACTACATCTTGTGATGTGGAAAGAAGCTTTTCAGCGAATAAAATGGTTTTTGGTGATAAACGCCAAAGCTTTTCAAGTAGCTCTCGAAAAAAAAATTATGATTGTCTACTGCAACACAAATTACTTTAAATAAAAAGAACTATTAATAATAATCATTCAAATATTTACCTTTTTCTATTTAAGGAGAGTAAATAGATTTCATTAAATATTTTGATATTAATAACAATATTTTACAATATTGCTGATGATCGCAAGGTCTATAATTTTCGGTTGCAGGCTGCCGTGTCCATCCAGACCCAGAGAGCGCTCGAGCCAGGCGTCAATAGAGGGCGAGAGTGGAGGGAAATTTCTTTCCGAGATTGCGCGGAGGCACAACTTTCAATTGCAGGATCGGGAGCCTTAACGGCTGGAGCAGCAGCCACCTTGGCAGCTACAGACGGCGGCAGAAACGAAGCGGGTAACCTCCCCCCATTGGAAGGGTGCGGGTTAGGGTCCAGAATGGAGTCAGACCTGGGCGCTGACTTAATCGGCAGCGGTCAAAATAAACAAAATCCCTGGCCCGATGAGGCCTAATCCGAGAAAGCAATGGCCGATCTAAAAAGGAAGAATCCATACAAGAAAGCAGTGGCCGATCTCAGTATATTTAACAAATTAAGTTTTAAATAAAAATTCCGTTCGACAAACGAGGTCTTCCGAGAAAGCAATGGCCGATCTAAGAAGGAAGAAACCAAAAAAGAAAAATCAAGGTTCACCGAGAAAGCAATGGCCGATCTCAGTAGAAAGAAACCAAAAAAAAAAAAGAAATCACCGTTGAACTTTTTTGATTCAGAAATGATTGCAATAAACAATAAATTTTTTTAAATTTTTGTTTTTTAATTAATTGATTTTGGTTTTATTAATTTTGTTTTATAGTTTTCGAATTGAGTTTACTTGATCAATGCATATTAAAATATTCGATTATCTTAGTTGTTTTCTCCTGTCTTTCTTCTCCTTTTCTTGCGGTAAAAATATTCATAAGCTTCCTTATCAAAAATACAATATACATATATATAAATATTTGATGTCTCCCAAAAACGCTTTGGTATGAAACCAATTTCCTGAAGCCATGTCAACGTGCCCTGTCTCGTGTGGAACTGAATCGTATCAAAGTGAAAATTTTTAATATTTTTACATTCGCTACGTAGAACACGTTTGAGCAACGATGCTCTGACTCTGAAATTCACAGTCTGAATGAATAGACCTAAAAAACTGCTGATGATAGTTTCTGTCAACAATGGTACTATCGATGATGTGGGCTCTGGGTGACTATCGTTTTTTCAATCATCGATACATCGTGTCCGTATCATCATCAAAGAATAAAGTAAAAGTGAATTCTACTACACAATAGACAATTTAGAGACAGAAAACGTTGGTATGCCAATTTGTGTCAATGTTTTGAAGTGCTTCCCTCAAAAGATAACATCGACATGGGGTCTTCAGCAAAATGGGAAATGATTGAAATAGTGATACATAGAGTTTCGCATGCACTTTGTTGTTATTTGTTCCGCATGCGCTTTTCGGAGCTTTGGTAGAGCTTCTGCGCCCAAGCTCCTATTTATTGCAATTGAGTTTTGACATTAATAAGAAATTGAAATTGACTTCAAATTGTTTAATAGGCCGTTTGGTTTTTTAATCAAAAAGCTGCAGGCGTTACAAATCACTGTGGACGGCAGTCCGCGAGGTGACGACCTGCATGCCTTTGCGTGCGCGAGGAGACTATATATAGCCGAAGAAATAAAAATGTTCTGTAGGCATCCGATCTGAATAAAATTTACACCAATCGAAAATTATTGTTTTAATTAGATAATTTTTGTCCAAAAATTTTCCAAAAGTTGTTTGGTTTGGGAGAAATTAGGATAAAACTAAAATTTTTAATCACTAAATTGGGGCTGGTGGAGACATTTTAGTCGCCAGATTGGTACCTCAACCGATCCGATCCGACATTTCTTTGGAATTTGGTTAGTTAAGAAACATTTATAAAAAATATTCTTGTTCAGCACGTGCAAGAAAAACAAACAAAAAATCAGGCATGTGCCGAATAAGAATATTTTTTATATGCAATTTTGTAACCTATATAGCATATTTTTGTCACAAAAATTAATATTAGATATTTTGAGCTTCGCATGCAGGTTCGTCACCGCAATTTTACCTTGCCAAGAGGTTTTTTTTAGATAAGATCATTAGTTTAAGGACTTATAAAATTTAAAATTTGTGACACAAAAAGTTTCCGTTGGCCCCATACTGCGGTTATGGCAATAACCTAGATTGGCAAAGTTAAGTCAACGAATTCAGAAATAGTATTATTTAAATATGAGTGGCATACATTGGGATAATTATTTTTATTCATTTACGATGAACTGTGCGGTCAAAATCCTATATATGTATGTTAGATTTTCATCCATGGCATTACGAGGCCACTACCGGCCAACTTAAATTCTCTACCGGCAGAAGGAATATTTCCTGGAAACTTTGTATCCTATTAAAAGTCTGACTAATTTGTTTTCGCGCTATAGTTTGTCACCTACGATGAGTGAACATTGATAATTTGTATACCCTTGCAGAGGGTATTATAATTTTGGTCAAAATTGTGCAAAGCAGTTATTTTTGTTTTTTGTATTATTTTATTAAGTGAAGAATCTGTACATCAAATAAGTAGCTTAACATCACATGAAATGCCTAACCAAAATATAATATAAGGATTATTAATTTCTTATGTATGTTTTAATTAAGTGATCTAGCTGGAAGTAAATTTCTAGCCAGTAGGCTGCGATGTCTTACAAGTTTGTCGCTGTAACGGCTTATGTGTCTATTTATCTGTTCTTCCACAGTATGTACATTAAGGTCTCTATAAAGAGTGGAGCCGCGCATGTACCAGGGACAGCTTGTTATGGTTCTTAGCATTCGGTTCTGCAACACCTGGATGCGCTTATAGTTGGATTTGGCTGCGATCCCCCAAATTTGTTTACCATAAAGCCACATTGGCAGGGTGCAATGAACATATACTGCCCTTTTGCATCTAAGCGGCATGTTGCTTTTTTTACTCATCAGCCAACGCAGCTGCTGAACCCTCATATTACATTTTTCAGTCGTTGCCTTCAAATGTGGCCCAAAAGTAAGTTGCTTGTCCAGAGTAATACCAAGATATTTTGATTCGTTTTGCTGGTCTAGGGTAACTCCCTCTAGTTGAATTTGAGGGGTATTAATTATGAGCGTTTTCAGTGTAAAGCAGACGTAAGTTGTTTTCTGCGGATTAATCTTTAGGTTTCATCTTGTGCACCAAGCTGCAAGAGTGACTAGATACTCCTGTAATCCATTGGAAGCTTCTCTATGACATCTGTAGTTGTAAATGACTGCAATTTCATCTGCATAGGTCGCAATAAGTGCTTTATAGGGAGCTACCATATGTTGGCTGTTCGGGATAGGTATATCTGCCGTATACAGTGAATATAGCAACGGTTCAAGCACACTACTAAGTGGAACTCCTGCTCTCATTAAGAAGTTGTCCGAGTACGTATTTTTTTACTTTTACTTTTAACTCTCGTCCTTCCAAATATGATCTAAATAGTTCATAGTACGAAGCAGGTAAAAGATTTTTAATTTTGAGCAATAACCCATCATGCCACACCTTATCAAAGGCTTGCTGCATATCAATAAAAACTACGTTGGGATACTCCTGATCCTCAAAGGCCTGCAAGATATTTTGCACCAGTCTGTGGACCTGTTCCACGGTGCAGTGTCCTCCTCGAAAGCCAAATTGATGATCTGGCAAGATATTGTTTTCAGTCATAATCCTTTTAACTCGATTTGCAATAAGTCTCTTCCACAATTTAGACAAAGAGGGTAAGAGACTAATTGGACGATATGACTCAGGATAAACATCTGGTTTCCCTGGCTGGTGGATCATCATAATCGCCGCCTATTTCCACTGTTTTGGGAACACTTGGATCCTAATAATTGCATTAAAAATTAATGCTAAGAAAAGAATCGCTCTTGTAAGCAAGGCCTTTATCGTAGCGTGACAAATTCGATCAATACCCGGAGCTTTGTTTTTGGGAAAAGATTGTACGACATTAGATATTTCCTCAACTCTTATAAACTTAAAAGGCAATGACATCTGCAATGGAGTCTCCAAACTCTGATGGATCTCTCTAGTCTGTTCTACCGATGCAACGTTAAAGGGAGTGAAGCGATCCTCTAGATGCTGGCCAAAAGCATTAGCCTGCTCCAATTAATTTTTTGCCAGTTGTAACAGAGGCAGGCAGAGATGGTCGAGGTGGCAACGCCGAAAAATATCGATAGGGGTAAAGTTACAGGAGTTGGCAGCCCAGCGACAGGGGGGATCATGTACGATCGAACGGGTATGATGTGGGTCCGAATGTCGGCGTGAAGCTTTCGTTCTTTCCCACGTGAACCGGCGACACCGAAGGTATCGACACCGAAAGCTCTTTCATCATTGCAACAACTGGATGAAGTGGTGAGTGAGAAATATAGTTAAATTTCCCCGAAATAGAGTCATTCGTTGCCGTCTGCATCCTTTGGACAATCCTAAGCTCGGGCATGATCCACGCGTTGAATCTACAGCGGTAGCTTAAATCAGATCAAGCAAATAAACCAACATATCACTCCCAAGCTCAGGGTCCGGAACCCCGATTCCGTCCCACGTCCCTCGCGCGAACTTTCTCACACGGGCATGCTTGTTAGCGGGTGTGAAGACAACCCACTTTTCTTTATATTTTTATTGTGCATCGTAGAAATTAAGATTCCCTAACGTTTGATAACACAGGCCAACAGCAAAAAATCTCCACGCATAATTTTACCTGCTCCATAATCTTTAGGCTCCCCTGAACCAAAGTCCAGAACAAACATAGGTTCTATCACCCACAGTTTCCGCGGTACACCTAAGAGAAGAAATTGATCAAATTGTACCATATATTGAATTATTTAGGCCGTGTAATGGCGATGACCATCATTGTTTCTAGTACATATCATATTTGAAATGTATGTGTACCAACTAAAATTAAAAAATGGTATCTAGCAGTTACCATATCTTTGGAATACGCATCCAAAGTTGAAATCTCAGATTTTCTACATTAATTTTTGGTCTTCTATGATATTTCCCCAAACATTTTTCTATGGAAGATTTTTATTTTCTTATTGAAATCAGTAGATCATACCATGTTTTAATTTTGGATTCAAGGAAAAATTTGAAATAATTTTGTATAATTTATTATAGGTGGTTAAACAATATTTTCGTCAATTAAATTGGAGTTTTTAATCTCATATTTTCAAAAAGTCATGGCTATCTAAAACTGTTTCTATGTTCAAAACGTATCTATTGTTCAACTTGTTTTGTAAAAGCTTACAGAAATTGTAGACAGCCATGACTTTTTGAAAATATGAGATTAAAAACTCCAATTTAATTGACGAAAATATTGTTTAACCACCTATAATAAATTATACAAAATTATTTCGAGTTTTTCCTTAAATCCAAAATTAAAACATGGTATGATCTACTGATTTCAATAAGAAAATAAAAATCTTCCATAGAAAAATGTTTGGGGAAATATCATAGAAGACCAAAAATTAATGTAGAAAATCTGAGATTTCAACTTTGGATGCGTATTCCAAAGATATGGTAACTGCTAGATACCATTTTTTAATTTTAGTTGGTACACATACATTTCAAATATGATATGTACTAGAAACAATGATGGTCATCGCCATTACACGGCCTAAATAATTCAATATATGGTACAATTTGATCAATTTCTTCTCTTAGGTGTACCGCGGAAACTGTGGGTGATAGAACCTATGTTTGTTCTGGACTTTGGTTCAGGGGAGCCTAAAGGTTATGGAGCAGGTAAAATTATGCGTGGAGGAAAAAAAAAGTTGGAAATTGTCGGCCTGTGTAATTGAAGTTTTGTCGTAAGATTTAAAAGATATTGAATGAAGTTTAGCAGTTAGGTTCAGATTGTAAGATTAGGAATCAAGGGAATATAATGTGGATTAGAATAATAAAATGTTTATAATGTGCTAAGAGAATACAGCCGAGTCTGATTTGCAGCCGCCATGGTGTCACCTGATCGTTCCTGGGATGCTACTTTGGACCGCTTGCGGGCCGAAAGTTTTTAGAGAGAATAGATTGGTAAGCCTGCGCTGTTCGACAGGCGAGGCACGCATTCGATTAAATTCGAGATTCAATGATGGACAGCAAGGATCTTGTGGGGAGAGAGGGGAGTTTCAGAGGGACCCACCCACTAGCCGACGAGGTCTAGGCCGCCCAGTCGGACTTTTCGGTGCTAGCAGCGTTTCGGTGCATTCCGGCAGGCATCTTTCGTACCTTGTTCTCACGCACCCCGAGTTGAGAGAGGGAATTTGCTCTCTCAACATAGATTTCGCTCTCAAAAAACTGGACTTAGAAAATTTTTATCTCGCTTGGGACTTAGAAAAATTTATGCGTGGGACTTTTAACTTAGAAAAATTATTTCATGAACAATTCAACGTATATTATTTAAGTTTACCAATTTATGTTCTATAATAATTTTATTGAAGTACAAAATTTAAACATAGCTCAATATTTAATGAAAAATATTATTTATATAAGGAATTTTTTTTTTTACATTAACTGATGGCAGCAAAAAAATAATCTCGCGTAATTAGTGTGCGTTTTGTGCAGCGTTTTTAAGCTAAATCAACCCAAATCGAAACGGTCACATAGGGTTGTTAGTAGTGAGTCGCATTGGTTTATTATTGTGAAATGGTAAGTTTACTGCTGCGTTCATTCAATTATTTATATTTTATTGTGTTAATAATGATGAATAAACGCTATTTCATTAAACAAATATTTTCAGTTCTGGCTGTACTAGAAATTGGGACATCTCAATATCTTTATTTGTAAGAATCTTAAATAATTTGTTTTTCTTTTTAATTTATTTTCAGCTTTTTGTTATTTCTTTTTTTATCTTTTCAGTTTTATTTTTTAAGATTAATAAATAATATCCTATTATATATTTATCCTATAATTAATAATAAATAAATATGACAAACGCATTTCGAATTTAGTAAAAATCAATGGGCATGGTTGGGAAAAACAAAAAAAAAAAAACCAAAAGCAAAGCAAAAAGCAAGGGAAATTTTTTTTCAACCAGAATTTCCCTGGGTGAGATTTCACGCCGATCTCCCCTAGCCGGTAAGCTTGCGGGTAGGGGAGACCTGCCTTCTTTTTCCGATCGCCAAGCATATTGATACTCGCTCCGCTGGGTGAGAAAAGCGGCCACGCCAATGTAAATCGGAATGATGGTTTTCCGCAGATGGGAGTGCGCCGCGCACTCCCATTTCCTACCGCGGGATGCGCGTTTGGCGAGCGCCAGGCACGACTGGGCGGCAACAGCGTGCACCTCCCGTTCCACCCGAATCTGTCAGCATAGGATTCTCGCGCCATGACTGTTCGTTACACAGTTCACCATCTACGTGACCCAGTATCTCAGTTTTAAAGCTCACTTATTTTCTCACTCACAGCATGCGTAATATGTAAGTCGGATCGGTCCACTATTTCTATAACTAATTGATCGAAAACAGCATACTTTTGGTGGTTTTGAAGTTAAAAGATCGTGACTTTATACAGAATATATATTTGATTTGCTTCATAATCGCTATAACCACTTTCTTTCAGAAAAAATAAATCCAATATAAATAAAACAATAAAATGTTTTTTTCTAATTTTTATCTAAAATATATAATTCAGCCAAATCGGCAGATTTTAAACGAGTAATTCATAAAATACTTGTTATTCTGCATGCCCACTTAGTTGTTCCAGTTGTTTTTTCCAAAATATACGTATGTGTATGCAACAAAATTTGGTTTTTTGGAAGTCCATACTCAAAAAGGTTTATTAAAGTATCGTTAAGTCGGGAACTCGACTATAGACGTCCTGTCTTGTATTCATGTATTTGTAACGAAACACACTAGAACACACTCCTTGTAAGAACGCGAAGATTACTTATACCCTTCTTAACATGCGCTTATATTATATTATGATACATCCAACCATGATTATATGGATTTGATATATGTATACATACGTTTCGATCGATACCCAATTGGTTGAGTATCAGACATTAGCAAAGTAGTGAGACTTAAAATTTTAAAATGCAAAAATCGTTTATTTGCTTAAAAGCCGTTAAAATGTCGAAACGGCATTCGCCGCGCGGATGGGACGCAAGGGGAATCAAATGATGTAGAAACAGCCTGACTCGGCCAACGCAAACATAGCCATTTGTTGCAGGTCCAATTTCAGTAGATTGCTTACGTAGATGGGCTTGAGGGGCACGGGCCGAAGATGAAGAAGTTGTTGGTGATATTTGGACGTGCAGTGGAGCGCAAAAAAGAACACAAACCCTCCGCCTATCTTTTCAAGACATTCTCCCAGACAAACATATGTAGAGCTCACATACAAAAATTATAAGGATATGTGAAACGTGCAGTCAATAAATAAAACAGTTGTGCAGTTTTTCCTCAAAAAGCCATGCTTGGAGCAGAAATGGAAACGGGTGGCTGCAGGAAACGTTCGATTTAATACAAATGCGCTTCGGAGTGGGCTAAAAGTTCCTCCAGGGTACCCAGGTTCCAGATGGATTTATGTAAAGCGTCCCCTTAAGTCTTCGCCGCCAGAAACAGCTGCTCCACAAACCCAGCTCCACCGGGTGCCTGTGGAGAAATTTTGCTGCAACAGCTGCGCTTACAAATGCGCAACAATAAACTCCGTGCAATTGCTTTGCCAGCGTTTCCGCAGCATTTTTTTAAGGTTCCCTATTTCGTTACGTTAAAGCTATAAATACATGATTGAAATTGCCCGCAAAGCTGAAAAAAAGGATTAAGAGCTCGCTAAATAAAAGATATTAGAAGAATTGTCTCTTGTTCAGTGGTGGACAAGGGATATATATGACCCATATATACCCATTTATTCGGCCTGGTAACCGAAAACTATATCCAAATATAGTGAAATCGATAGCTTTGAATCTGAAAAACTGATTTGGCGAGGTGATGCTGATCAAGATGACATGCGTGTTAAAGAGTTCCCTGCGTTACAACCAAAATTTATCCTTCTGATATAAAAAAACCAATATGATCATACTAACCTATTTATTGTTTTAGTTCCAAAAATTAAATTTTTTTCTATACCAGTCTACAATTTGCCATAAAAAATTTTAATTAGTTTTGGGGTACTTGCAACATAAATTCTCCCGAATATGTGTTAGAACAATTATTTGCTTCAAACACAATACAAATAAAATATACACATAAAATAATTTAAGATTCACCTAGGTGAAATTATTTTAAGAGTCCATTTTTACGTTGTAAAAATTAATAATAATATTTAATGATTTTTCGACAAGGGTTGAATAATTTAAGTAATTTAAGCATTGGGTGAATTGGTTTGATGTTAGCTGTTTAGATTTGAGAAGAGTACAAAATGTTTATGTCCTTAAATATTTACCTGAACTTCTATTTCCGAACTTTGGAGTCCAAATGCACCTATGGCCGGCGGGAGACGTGGTTACTATGGGTAGCACCAAAAAGTGATAAAGCCTGAAGAATTGTAAAGAAGGGACTCCGAAATCTCCGGGTATATAATTCAATCAGATTGGATGCCTACAGAAAGTTTTTTATTTTTTCGGCTACATATAGAGTCTTCTTGCGCACGCCAAGGCATGCAGGTCGTATCCTGTGGACTGCAGTGATAACAGTGACAAATCAATTGTCCACAGTGATAAATTAAAAAAATGAAGTTTCACTGTTTTGCATGAGGAATTAAATGTTTCTACTGATAATAGCTCCCACATACAAGAGTCCCAAGTATCTTTAAAAATACCAAGTCATACCATGTTACATCCGATCGTTCAGTTATTTGGTAGCTATAGGATACAGTCGGCCGATCCTTATGAAATTCGATATATCATATTAATTTGATCTGAATTATATACACAGTATACAGATTAAACCCACCTATCTTCGATCTGCAAATATTGGAAATACCGGATACAGTTGGCCGATCCTTATGACGATTTTATTATAAAAAGAATTACTTATAATATGAGTTTTGGAATAAGTTCCAAGCTTCTATCTAAAACCACGTAAAAGTTGTGTCCAATCGTTCAGTTATATGGCAGCCAAAGGACTTCATTTAGTCCGCTGATCTGTATGAAACTAGGCAGATCAGCTCAGTTGGCTATAAGTAGAATCCAAAGCCTCCAATTATCCATAGTAATCATTGTATCAGGATTTTAACTTAAAAAACACAAAAGTTCTTGCATTTCCGATAAACTAGTTTTATGGCAGGAATAAGTTATAGTAGACCGATCCCGGCCGGTCCGACTTACATATATACTACGTGCAAAAGAGAGAAGGGTGTGTGCAACGTTTGACTATTGGACTTATTGAACATTTTCACGTATTCTTGTAGAGCCAAGAAAAAGATTTAGTGCTTCCTCCAATAATATCCACGGTGCATACGATATAAAAGCCCCACTTCAACGAGCAGCAAACGAGTTTCTCATGGTCAGAAACTGAAAGAAGTGAAGAAATTTCTTCGACTCATCCGTTAGTCTTATAACTGTTAATCACTAAGTAATGTTTTTAGTTTCAAAATCATTGTGGCGACATCGCTTTGAGCTACTGGTTGAGTAAAATTTGCGACACCTAGCATCGAAATAAACTCTGCCAGAGAAACAAAAGCAAGCACTCTCGGCGGTGTCCTGAAGCGTACATTTGCATCAGTTTAAATGTCAGCCAGGACGAGGACAGTACTCAGGCTGGTAGTTCAGCAAACTGAGCTCTGCGCTCGGCCATGTTAAGCCCAAAATCGGAAATCCCTTCCCCGCCGCCAATAGGCTGGAAGCTGGGCTGGTGCACAGAAGGCTGGTAGCAGCGTTGGTGGCAAACTTGGCACTTGGCCAGAACACAATTTTTGTGGCATAATGTACAAAATATTTCAAAGTGCCTGACTATTGGCGACCTGTTTCCCCTGCTGGTGCTAAAGTCCTGCGTCCCCCAGCTCCCAGATTCCCTCCATTTGAGGCTTACTTCTGTCCGCTTGACACTCGCAACACGAGCAGAAGAACTGGTGTGCGAAATTCGATGTGGCATCCGACTTTATTGCCCATATTTCGGGCTGATTGAGAAGGCAGGGGCGGCTTGAAATGAGGTTCGTCCCATGCGCCAATTAATACCCTCTCATCTGCCCGATGGAAGGACCCTTAAGAACGTGTAAGAACTTTGAATAATGCAAAGAAGCAATAATTATGAATTTATGTGATAAGTTGGGCAATAAGCTCTATATAAAGGGGTATTCTGTTCACACAGCTTGAACTTTCCTTCCAGCTTCCCTATCTTTTTCATTTCATTGGTGGTATGCATATCAATCGTTGCCTCACTGCCAGATCCCTGCAGGCAACTTGGGAAAATGTTGTGCAAAAGTTTTTTTTTGGTTTCAGCGCTTGCACGCATCCGCGGAAATGACACTGCGAAGCATGAATACTAATTCTTAATTTCGTTACTCCGCCATCTAACATGGCTGCTTCGTGTGGTGGCTGCAACACGTTAAGCCGCCTCCAGTCCTGAGTCTCTTCATTCTTGCACTCTTAACCCTGCCACTCCGGAGTCCGCTGCACTATGGGGCATTTGACCACTTTTTCTGGCCAAAACCCATTTTTTAAAAGTTAAAAATATTCCTTTTTTTTAATTGGAATGTATAAAAAAATGACCAATCTTTAATGTTTCATAATTATAAATTTAATAGATGGCGCCACTAATTAACAATCAGCTGTTGAAGTCAGCTGTTTCTCCTAATAAAAAAACGAGTTGAAAAAGTGAAAAATTGTCGTTCAGGTTCAAAGTGGAAAAAGTTTGAAAATTAACAATTTAAGAGCTATTTTTGGAATGGAGTCCAATAATCGTGGTTTTTAATATGTGTTTGTGAGCGTTAACTGTGTAAATTGATTGTGATGTCCAAATAATCTTGTGTAAGTTGTAACCTAAAAAAACTAAAATCCGGTAGTGAAATTTAATTTTTAAATAGAGCAACAAAGTGATTGCAGCACTTTGCACCTCTAGAATTTGTTACATGTCGTAGAGCATTGTATTCTTCTTATACTCTGTTAAAATAAAAGTGCACTTTTGCGCACTTTCTCTGAAATTTAACTTTTTAGGTCCCAACCTCACATTGTCAAACAGCAAGTTAGAGTTCATAAAGGAATCTAAGGATTTGATAAATAAAGAAAATAAGTCCTTAAAAGATCAGATAAAGAACTTAAAACCATAAAAAAATTTTTTGAATCATCGAGAAATCGGACATTTGTGGAATATGGCGTTGGAAAACAAAGACCAAGAACAATAGCTGGAAAATATTCTTTTGGAAGTTATCCAGCGAACAAAAATGGTGGGACCACGCCCATTTTTTTTAAATTATATTATTTTTCAATAAACTTTATAATTTAAAAAAAAAAAAAAAATTATTTTAAAAAATAAAAAATAAAAAATTTTTAATTTGTTAAAAAAAGGCGAGACCACTCCTCTTTTTTTTTAAATATCTTCCTTTTATTATCATAAACTTAATTCCAAAAACAGAATTTAAAAATGTTGGTTACTTTTTAAGTTATTAATTAATGCCACAAAAAGTGGTCAAATGCCCCATAGTGCGCTGTCCGCAATCCGGAGCCCCGGCTACGAGTTGCACAAGAGCCAGTCACAAGAAAATTTAAATGTTCCGCACAGAAAATACTCGTGGTTGGTTGGCCAAAATGCTGGAAACGCTTAAAGGCGATGGAAAGGGTTGGATAGTTTCGCTGCACTCGACAAAAGTTATGGGTTAGCATTTTCTGTCAAATACAGAAACCATCAAAGCGGAAGCGAACTGGTCAGATTTAGGAGCCCACAGCTGTACTTGACTTATAATTTTGGGAACAGTGACATATCTGTTTAGGTCCAGAATCCACTGCTATCTACGCAAAACAAAACCTTTGATTACCCGCCGTTTATAGTATAAGATTGTAAGGAAGCTATTATAGGTAAAAGGGCATACGGGTATTATGAAGTTATACCAACTATAATTTCATACAAATTTGATTTGTCTTAATACTCGTGTATTTACTATAGCTTGCTTGTACATGTATCCAAATAATCGGAAATGAACGTATGAATGAAGAGTATTTTTTACCATAATTGAGATTTTAAAGCGAAATTGTTATACAATATGTGTTTGATTTGATTTCTGTTCTATTGTCTAGTTCACTAGTCCTTTTTAGTTTTTGGTGGAGGACAAATTAATCTAAGTCATTGTGTAGTTTCAGGGGCCCAATCTTTTAAGATACAAAGCTTAAATAAATAAATAGAGCTTGATAGATATCCAAGAAATAAAGAAATCCATGTGTTAAAGTGAGCTCCACTGGAAGTAATGTTACCTCAATAAGTTCCTTTTCCAAACTGATTTTATTTAAAACAAAACTCTTATAAGAAAGTTACATGAACATTTTAAACCTATTTAAACCTACTTATCAACGCGTTGCACATGACATGTTAAATTACCCTTTCGTGAGTGTGCCAAGTGCATCACTTATGCATGTTTATGTTAGACTTCAACGGATGGGTCATAAACTTTATTCTTAATTGCTTCTTTCCATGAGTCCGATCATTTAAAAATCTATCTTTAAAACTCTATTTATTTTGTGTCTTCAATGCTTGAACGCCAAATAGTTTTCAACAATTTAATTAATGACAGGATTATTTGGTTTTTCTAAAAAAATCAATAAAAAATAATTTTCAACAACTTTTTAAGAATAATATAACCTTCGCCGATTCCACAAGAATTTTTCTAACTAAATATGGAACCTTTAGTCCGACCAAAGTCAAGAATGAGTTTTTAAAAGGAGCTTTTGATTTTGCTGCAATAATTCAGAGTGACAAAAATATCATGTTTTCAATTGTTTGGATCCTCGAACCTTCTACAGAGCTCATAACTCATCTTATACAGCCACTCATTAGAGGTTATTAGAGAATAAGTTTTCCCATTTTACACAATATAAAATTGTTCAATTGTTTGGGTTCCGTGCAAGTTAACATGTGTACTTACATATCCGAGCAAGCCAATAAAGGAGGGCGAAAGGGTAGGCGTCATTTTGTTTTAGCGGTGACTGTGCTTTTTCCTTGGCTTGCATCTGATGTTTTTACATATTCAGTGCAATGCTTTGAATTTTCGCATTCGCCCCATCAGCGGCCGCCCACACATTCCGCCCCGGCCCAGTCGTTTGTTTCGCCGCTTCTCGTCTTTTTGTCAACGGCTCGAACGGTGTGTGAGGGCTGCTTTCGGCCGTGTGGCCTAATGTGCAGTCGCATTCGCTTAGGCCTGTTTTCCAGTCCGGGCCTCTCGCTAAAAGGCAGCTCAGCGGCAACGGGGTGGGGCGCAGGCGTCAGCAGCAAGCGCCTATTTTCGTGCAGATTTGAATAGTTTATTTGACTATTTTGCCATCGTAAAGCTGTCAGGTTGCAGGTTCTATTTTGAGGTGGGCAGATTGGCCCCCAAGCCATACTCTCCCCCCCATCCAACCTCCCCGACCTCTGATGGCGATAATCTAATCCCGAGCACCATCGCTCTGACGGCGAATTCGCTTCCCCTCTCCTGAACCAGAACCCACATTCACGCCCCCACTCATGCCCATAACCTAACCCGTTCCGTATTCCCGGCCGTGTATTTTCGATTTCTGCCGAGTGGATCCGGCCCCCAAGACCCTGCTCCTGCCCCAGAGCAGTCGCTCGGAACCGAAGTCGTGTTTTGACTGCTTCATTTCCATTCGTTCCCTAGTCGTCCGCTACTGCGAGCGAGTGCATCCTGGTCCTTCAGTTGTGTGGCAGTAGCCGCTTGGCGAACATTCCTGTTCTTCACAACGCGCGCCGTTCTCTATTCTTCCGGTGTCGGTATTACGAATTTTTTATCGCCCGCGTACTCCTGCGTACTGCTGCCCACCGCTGCCGTCGACGCGTCCGCCAGTTTTGCATCGCCCGTCACTCATCCGGAGAGTCAAGTGTTGATATATTTGGCCCACAACTTTGACGACAGTCGAAGAGAAGTGAATTGGCCCTAGGTGCATGTGAATTCAGTGAAAGTTGCGCCCCGAAAAGCCTCAAATATATTTTTGAAAGCAAAAGTATTTTAAAATATAATTGTAACCACCGAAACGTGAATTTGTGAAAACATGTATATTTATGAGGAAAATTTTGACACCATTTGTAGCTGATATTATCAATATTAAATTAATGATAATAATTGTAAGTCCTTACTTTCAATATTGATTACTGAGCATAGCTCTATAGGAAATTTTATCCGGAAACTGTGTCAAAATCAGTTACCTTTTCGTTGCGATGGAAAGGCCACCTGTTAATCAGGACATCCTATAAGTGCACCCACATAATTCTGGATTGCACTAAATAAGGTACCTCTCCCGTGTACCTCAAACCTTTTCCTGACCCTGAATCGTGTTATATGTATGTGTCGTAATTGTTCGCTCCCCCACAACCTACTGCCCACTAGCATTATGGGAGTGTGAAAAGCCACAGGAATATTTTCTTAGCTTCTTGCTTCTCCCACTCCTTCTCAGTCTCCGGGCACATAGCTGGCATAGAGTTCAATATCCTGTATATGTGAGGAGCGCTAAATGGAACGGGACGGCCCAGCCATACATGGAAAAATTTAATGTTAAAGCAGTGGAAATATCAAGTTTTAAGCCAAGTCATTGGGTTTCAACATTCAACTGTTGCATACATTTTCTCATACTGAAGCTATTGCGTAGCTGTAATCCCTATATTGATCGGATGGGATTTATGCAGTAGTTTTCATTGGTAAAGACAAATACATATGTCAAATAAACGCCCTGGTAATATTAAAGCGAAGCAAAAAGAGAATCCTTTGTCTCCAACTCCACCACCTGTTGCATTCAGACGTGAACGTTGTGTTCATGAAGACACTGCCTTTTACATCTGAGTAATTGAAACTCGATTCGTATATTTATTGATTTTTGCAATAGCTGATGGCAGCTTTAGATTTATTATTTCTTGGTAGTTTTGTACGATGTTTCTCCGGAGAGACAAAACTTAAACAGGTTAAGCTTACTGGCTTTATTCAGCGGTGCGCATTTTTTGAAGTATGGTCTTACTCTATCATACCAGAAAAAAACTTCACTTTCTCTGGTACTTCCTATACTTTCCATACAATGCACACACATTTTTGGGTAGCCTATTGTTCAAGTCAAAATTGTTGATTAAATTTTAAAGGGTATAGCATATTCACCTACACCCAAGGATAACTTTTTGTCCTTTTATTTATGCCGCTTGCTCATTTTCAGTTTTTGTTTTGCATTTGCAACGAGGCCAAACCGCACACACGCATTTTACATGCAAATAATATCGCGTACGAGTGGGAGCATGGGGAATGAGGAGGCCAAGGCGTGACAAGTGCAGGATTTATCCGAACATGCACTTCCACTCTCCCCATCATGGCTAGTTTCAAGATAACCCCAATGAAAAAACCCTAACTTCAATAAAACAGAACCAATATACCTTACCCGAATTGCGGTATTTAGAATTATAATTTTATAAAGAAATAAGGTAGTGGAAGCCATTTGAATTATATTAATGCATAAATTTATAAAAACATACGAGCAAACAATGAAACGAACCCTATGTACGTATAGGCAGAAGTAATAGGTATATAAACATAAATTGTGGTCCTAATTTCTTTCTAGCAGGACATTTTTCCTAATGCATTATACATGTAGACTGAGAACAGAAAACCTTCTCAGCAATAAATATGTTTGTTATGACTCTAGGCATTATATTCACATGTTTTAAAGTAAAATGAAAAGTAATCCCCAGATCAAGCACGCTATTATAGTAGGCGAAAAGAATAAGCAGTAGCCACAATAGGGTTTCTGTCATATCTTGCAATTAAAATCTAGTTTTATATCATTTAAATCATCTAAACAAACTTAATAATTTTGGATGAACTTAAAAAGTACAATATTTCATAATTTTAAAATTTTATTTAAGTTAGATTTCTAATCATGATGGGCGAAAAAGTTCACATAAACATTTAAAGTGGCTGATAATTCTTTTAGCTGATTTACGAACATTTGGACTCAACAAGTACCAGGCAAAAATATAAAATATGTATGTAGCGCATATAAAATATAAAAAATACAGAACATTTTTTAAGAAATTTAAATATTTCATCAAAATGAGTTAATATATTGTCGTAATATGGTTGATTGGATGGGCAATGTTATCTTCAGATTCTCGTAACATTTTTGATGTTTGTTCTGTCAGGGTTGCAGGCACTTAACGTTTATTTCAATTGTGGCTACACTAACTTAGTTTTATCTCTTACTTGTATCTATGACCAATTAGTTATCAGTTTTTGAACGCTTTTCGATGTCCATACACAGTTTAAATAAGCTTCCACCGTTAGCACTAGTTGAGTTAATTACTTTCTACTTTTATTTGTTAAATTGTCAAGGTCATTGAGAAACCAAATATGTGTTTGGATTTCCCTGTTTTTGGAAAGCAAATTGGCTATAAAAAAGTTAAAAATTAACCTCTTATAAGATCCTTCCATATAATATGTATTTCCTTTGTATCCTTGTTCTCTTCCATACAGCTAAAAATTAATTATTTTTAAAATAAGAACAATTTTATATTGAGTTTTATTGAGTTTCGGGCAGAGCCGAACCTAATACATAGGATATAGTCGACTGATCTTGTCCCACTTATATACTTCCTGCAAATAAAAGCAGAATGTGTGCAAAGTTTCAAGTCGATAGCTTTAAACCTAAGAGACGGACTGTGTGCAATATACAGACAGACGGACGTGCTCATATCGACTCAGGAGGTGATCCTGATTAAGAATATATAATATATTCTTTATAGGGTCGAAGATGTCTCCTTCACTGCGTTTTACACTTATGACCAAAATTTTAATACCCTCTGCCTTTTAGAAAAATATTTATTTATTTATAAATATTTAAGTTGCCTCGACAATGTTATCCGGTAAAGATACAAAACACTTACGGCAACTGTTTTCTTTGTCAATTTCATAAGTACTTTATACCGAAAAGTATAGATGTGTGAATCAGGATATTATCGAGGGTCAAAATCTCGATCCTTTGAAAAGGAACTTTTTTGAAAAGGAAAGGAAGTAGAACTCGTCGAACTCGTAGGCGATAAGAGATAGAGCTATACGATTTAGCATTTAACCTCCAAAAATACTATAATACCTTAACTTTGTTTTGAAAATTTGGCCATGCCGCCTCTTACCTCCAGAAATCTGTAACGCCAGTTCAAACATGCCAAGCTATTACATCGGATGAAAAGATAAAGATAACAAACACTTCAGCCAAAACGGATGACTTGTATACGAGTTAAAAAATTTTAGTCCTGAAACACGCAAAAGTCTGAACAAAAATATGATTTGATAATCTAATCATGGAAATATTAGTGTAATTAAAAATATATTTTAAAATAAGAATGTTATGAAATTTTGTAGACAAGATATTTTGGCCAAGTGTGGAAAGTCTCAACCCTCCAACCTAAAAAACACAAATGTTATGGCATTTCCGATCAATCAGTTATATGGTAGCTATAGGATATAGTCGACCGATCCCGGCCCGGTTCCGACTTAAGTTAAAGGGTTGAGACTTTCCACACATGTTATATTTGACCAAAATATCTTGTGTACAAAATTTCATAAGGATCGGCCGACTATATCCTATAGTTGTCATAGAACGATAGGAATTGGCATAACTTTGTTGTTTTTTAAGTTAGAAAGATGGAACTTGGTACAGATTCTTTTTTGGACAAAATAATCTGATTTGCCAAATTTCGTAAGGATCGAAGGTATGTAAACTTCGGCTCCGCCCGAAGTTAGCTTTCCTTTCTTGTTTCAAAAATTTTTAATATAATAGAAAATTATCTCAGGAATATCCTGTGTCGAGTTTCATTGATAGTTTTTGAGTTTTATTGATTATACTTTTCTAGTTTCTTTCTATCCATATACTTTCAATTGCTTTTAAAACTATAGACGCGTTTTTCTCAAAACAACTTTTTCTTGTCGGTGCGTAACGTAACTCAAAAAGTAATGCTGGGATCTAAATAAAATTTTTCACACATCTTTAATACAATAAATACTTGCGGATAAACGAACGTTTTTTTTTTTTAATTTTTTTTTACCATTTTTACGGGCAATAATGGGTTAATTTTTATGTAAAAATGGTAAAAAAAATTCCTAGATACTCTCCAAATATAGCCATGTATCGTGTAAAAAAATTGAATAGTTATATTCACTCAGAAATAAAAAAAAAATCGCAAAAATCTGTTTTTTTTCAGCCTCTGAAACCATCCGGCCCCCTTAAATAAACAATAAAACTATTTATAGATCGTTATTTAATTTTTAATGAGGTCGAATTCAAATGGAACTACTTTAAAGAAGCTCAAATAAGGAACCCTGGCATTTGAAATTATGTACATACATAGATAGTAGTAGAGAAATCGTAAGAATTTCTGAAATTGACCGACCGATTCATTCAGATACTTCAGTCAAATAAGGGTCAGGTATAGACTTGGAAATGCAGTAGACTCTACTCTATTGAGTTGTGCTAGCTGACCCTTAATTACTCGCGCACCTGCGGTACCAGAGCTCATTTTGAGAATTTTCATAATTACTCGTTTTTCAACAACTTTTTAAGTCAAAGAAACAAGTTTGGGGGGAATACACACGAAAAGTCAGTTACGCCTCGCGGACGTTTGCGGACAGGGATCCAGTATGTCGATGCAGTGCCTGGCTAATGGGTATGAGACGGATACGCAACAAACAAAAAAAAAGCCAGAGAACTCTCACACAGAAACATTAATAAATATATTTATGTGGGTGGCTTCACTTGAGCACCTGCCTTATGGGGCTGTTAAGTGGATGATGGGAACCGAGGAGATGCGACAAGCCAGTAGCTATGGGGCCGTGCACTTGAAACTAAAGGCTAAGTTGCAGAACTCGAACAAACATTCCCACACAAGTAGAACGCCACAGCAACTCGACCCATCTATGAGGACGAATATGGGTTAGAACTTTCGGTATGCGCAAAATTGGAATCACTTAAAAAAGTCTTTACATAATCCTGCCCTTTTTATTTTAATATTTACTCAAATTATTACTAAAATTATTTTATTTTTTTTCTATGGTTAGGATGGGCAACTAGTATACATATTTCTTTTAAATTTGGGTAGACATCAGAATGGGTTATAACAGAATAAGTTTTAATATAAGAGGAAAGGTATGCTAACTTCAGTCGATGCCGAAGTTTACATACCCTTAAAGGTAAATGTATATTATAACCTATATATTCGTTAAATACCGGATATAAATTGACAACCCTTGTAAGGGTTCCATAAAAAAAGGCATAAAAAAGACCATAAAAGTCCAAGCTTCTATTTTAAAAGACAAAAGATAAAATTTGGAGTTCTTTCAGATATATCCTAAAAAACACCAAAGATATGACATTCTTGGTTATTCAGTTATATGACTGCTATAAGTTGAGTGTTCCCGATCGTTCCGACTTTTATACTGCATAAAAGAGTAAAGAAGGAGGGGTAGAAAGTTTGGAGTTAAAAGCTTTAAAACAGACAGGTTTGCATAGAAATAAACGAACAATTGTAATTCCCTTTGCAAGGGTATAAAAAGGTCGAGACTTTTAGTTTTTGGTATATATTGCTATTACGGTTCGTTCAAAGAGAAAAGGTAGGCACGTTTGCTTTAAAAAAGTTTCTACACTTCACTTTTTTTAACTCAGTAAATTTCTTTTATACGCTTTTTGTTTTTCTGCTTCTGTTTGTGTTGCCTAAAACTTTCAGGGCCATTCAACCAAAACAGTCCTGCTGGTTCAAATAAAAAAATACACAAAGTGGATGCGTTTGCAATGGGATTCATCGGGGGGTGTGCTGTTTGTGACCAACAGTTAATTAAAAAAGGGTTTTCCCGAATCAACTCAACATACAAATGTGTCATATTTAAAACTCCTAATATCAAATGACTATTTAGAAACGACTATCTCTTAGGCATAAATCGAAAAGATTTTGTATATATCTGGAAGATTTAGAACTTCTATATGGTATACATATATGGAAGATTTAGACTTCTATATGCTCACGCAGTTCAAGTTTGCAAGTGGAACATTGTTGTAGAGGCAGTACAAGAAAGAGTTCTGAAATATTTGATGCATATAATTTCTATACCATATAACTGTATAGCTATTAATATATTTATATAGCAAACTAGTCTCACAGTTCAAAAGTTGAAATTTTTCTCACATCCTTCATTCCGTTGCATGCAATATTTCGGTTAGTCAGAGCGGCCGGAGTCAATAATGCCATACCTTTGATGTTTGTTAAGCTAGTGCGATTTCCTTCTTTGAATTTTTAATGATTAGTAGCTATTTTATGTAAGATACATACCTCAGGAGGTTATATTAATCAAGAATTCTATATTTCACTTTTTGAACTGTGACAGCTCAAAAAGCAATTGCTTGTTAAAGAAATAATCATAAGGCGTCTAATACCAAATAATCAGGGTTTCTTTCAATTCTTGCAATATTTAGAAGAATCCGCATGCCACGCCCAAAATATCTGATATCAACTTTGGTTCGGCACGCGGAACAACAAAAATAAACCATATAAACACGTGCCGGGTAAGAATATTTTTAATATGTAATTTTGTATACATGTACACTGCCGCTCAACTGAATAGGTTTGACTTCTTTTTTAGACTTAGAACATAATATCTTCATAACGAGCACTCGGATTTAAACCAAATAATTTTTTTTAAGTAAAACGATCAATTCTTTATAAAATACAAAAGTTTTTTTTTTTTTGGTTTGGTTTTTATATTTTTTTTATTTTTTTTTCAAAAACATAGCTGAAAACCTACATTATTTTTGGCTCAAGTGAATAGGTTTGACCAACAAAACTATTAAAAAAAATTATTCACAGCAATATTTCATGGTACTTGGTAACTTAAAGAATAAAAGACATTATTTCTGAATTATTTAATATTTGGTATGACCCCCCCTATTCTTAATTATTCCAAACATTCGATTTGATAAGGAATCGTAATATTTTTCAATTTCACTCAGTGAAATAGTTGCCCAGGCTTTTTTAATCGCTTCAACCAGGGTTGCCGAGTCTTGAAATTGTCTTCCCCCTTCATACACTCTCCTGGATAAAAGTCCCCAAATGTTCTCGATAATATTTATGTCTGGGGAGTATGGCGGCCACTCGAGCAAGTTCACATTCTGGTCCTTAATCCACTGTTTTGTAACCCGGGCTGTATGGATGGGGGCGTTGTCTTGTTGGTACGTCCATTGAATAGGTCCAAAAATTTCGGAAAACTGGGGAAAAGCCTTTTGGAGCACAGTCTTGTAGACATTTGCATTCATCTTTGATGAAACAAACTGCAGCTCGCAAGTTCCATANAACATGGTATGAGAGTACCAAATTTCACTTGGTTGTTTCTAGGACTTGAGCCCTCGCCCCCGATCTTAGGCGACCATTGGGTGACGCATGTCCTACTAACTCGGCTACAGAAACCTTTAAAAACTCTAGGAAAAATTAAAACTCTGGGGTATAGAAGCGTCTAAGTTATCTTTTCCTTTTCGTTTTGTATTGAATGAGTAAATTAATAAAATATAATTTATAAAATGATCTATTTATTTACTTTCAGGCAATATAAAACAAACAGAATCCAATATTGTTGTCTATTAAATATATAATAAAAAAGAACAACTACGAAAATGTTGGCCTTCCACAATGAACATATTGGCAGTAAGTATAATGTAAAAAGAAAGCAATGTTAATGTCGCGCAGATCTAAAGGCGGATTAATATACCCTTCCCTACCCGGGAAGTTATTCTAATCAAGAATATATATTGAAGTGTCAGAGATATATATAAAGATTCACAGATATCCTCCTCAATGTCTTGCACACTTTTGACCAAAATTATATACCCTCTGCAAGGATATTAAAATAATCTTACTTAAATAATTTTTTATAGTTTCGTGATCAAAATAAAAACTTTATATTTTGGGCATGGCATGCGTGTTTGCTACCGGTATTTAACACCATGAACAGTTTGTTTTATTTGGTTATTTAAAAATCTCAATATGACACTTATTATTAAATTTTATAAGCTTATTTAATATGCACAAACAATAATTTAATTGTAGTCTTTATTTTCCCTTTGATTGAAAAATAAAGCCATACCTATCAATAGGCATAGAATACCAAATAAAAGTTTTTCCCTAAAAGCCGGGAATTGCAGATTGCAATAATTTTTTAGATTGCACATAACAAACTGACCGCACTTCAGAAAATGTAGTAATGACTACAAATAGATGTTATGACTTAATATTGACATAATTCACCAAGATTAAGCAATATGGTATATGCAAGAACTTGCAATACCCTGGGTACTTTCCATTATTAGCTAAAAATTTATTTGTTAATAAAGAAATTTGCATTGGTCTAATATAATAGGAAGTAAAAAAGTTTCCTAAAAACGGAACACGTTATCAGACTTCTGCACTTTGTAAATTGGCCCTTAGTTATCAGGTAAAAAGTCGTAACTTACTTGTAACTTTGTAGCCCAAAACACGGAATATTTTCTTTCACACGACTATAAAAGTGAAGTGCAAATGTCAGATCTTAGAGTACCGAAGCGAAAGCGGTAAAGTAACCAACTGCAGTTAGTTATCCTTTTGCGCCGCCCGAAGTTTTCGATGAATCTGTGTAAGTACCGTGAAAAAGCAAGTACCATAAGTGTGGGCTTTGGTTAACAGATTTCCTTACAGCAAATTTCCTTTTGCTGGCTCTTGTGGCTTCTGCCGCTATATGCGTCGGATCGGGCCACAGAATCACCAGGCCCAAGCTTCCACAGGAGTCGTGCAAAGGTATCACCACAACCCCGGCACCTCTCTGTAAACTGACAACCACTCCACCACCACCACCACCATGTGAAACTACCACTAAACCACCTTGTGTTATCGTTACTACAACAACAATTGAAACACCTTGCGCCCCAACCACTACGACTACAACTTGCGCTCCCACAACTACATCCACAACCACTACAACAACAACCACGACTACAACAACCACTACCACAACGACAACTTGCGCTCCTACAACCACATCAACAACCACCACGACTACTACAACCACGACTACAACAACCACTACCACAACAACCACGACAACAACAACCACTACCACAACCACAACGACAACTTGCGCTCCTACAACTACATCAACAACCACTACAACGACAACAACAACTACCACTACGACAACTACCACAACAACAACCACTACAACGACAACAACAACTACCACTACAACAACTACTACAACGACAACCACGACAACAACTACACCATGCGGTCCTATAATTCCATCAACCGAATCCACGACATCTACACCTCGTAGTGATGATTTAACAACTCCACGTCCACCTTGCAATGGTGAATCAAAGTCTACGACACCTGGTCCAAATGATGTAACAACTCCACGTCCTCCATGCAATGAAGAATCAAAGTCCTCGACCCCTGGTCCAAATGATGTAACAACTCCACGTCCTCCATGCAATGGTGAATCGAAGTCTACGACACCTGGTCCAAACCAATCATTATCCACGGAGTCAAACATACCAACAACTTCTATTGATGACGTACTAACAACACCATGTGCTCCAACAACAACATCAACAACCACTACAACGACAACCACTACAACAACAACCACTACAACGACAACGACGACTACAACAACCACGACTACAACAACCACAACCACTACAACGACAACTTGCGCTCCCACAACTACTTCAACAACCACTACAACAACCACGACCACCACAACCACGACCACCACAACCACGACCACCACAACCACGACCACCACAACCACGACCACCACTACCACGACCACCACAACAACTACAACGACAACCACACCAACAACTACACCATGTGGTCCTATAATTCCATCAACCGAAGCTACGACATCTACACCTCGCAGTGATGATGTAACAACTCCGCGTCCTCCTTGCAATGGTCAATCAAAGTCTACGACACCTGGTCCAAATGATGTAACAACTCCACCTTCTCCATCAAAGTCTACGACACCTGGTCCAAATGATGTACCAACTCCACGTCCTCCATGCAATGAAGAATCAAAGTCCTCGACACCTGGTCCAAATGATGTAACAACTCCACGTCCTCCATGCAATGGTGAATCGAAGTCTACGACACCTGGTCCAAACCAATCATTATCCACGGAGTCAAACATACCAACAACTTCTATTGATGATGTACTAACAACACCATGCGCTCCAACAACAACATCAACAACCACTACAACGACAACCACTACAACAACAACCACTACAACGACAACGACGACTACAACAACCACGACTACAACAACCACAACCACTACAACGACAACTTGCGCTCCCACAACTACTTCAACAACCACTACAACAACCACGACCACCACAACCACGACCACCACAACCACGACCACCACAACCACGACCACCACAACCACGACCACCACTACCACGACCACCACAACAACTACAACGACAACCACACCAACAACTACACCATGTGGTCCTATAATTCCATCAACCGAAGCTACGACATCTACACCTCGCAGTGATGATGTAACAACTCCGCGTCCTCCTTGCAATGGTCAATCAAAGTCTACGACACCTGGTCCAAATGATGTAACAACTCCACCTTCTCCATCAAAGTCTACGACACCTGGTCCAAATGATGTACCAACTCCACGTCCTCCATGCAATGGTGAATCGAAGTCTACGACACCTGGTCCAAACCAATCATTATCCACGGAGTCAAACATACCAACAACTTCTATTGATGACGTACTAACAACACCATGCGCTCCAACAACAACATCAACAACCACTACAACGACAACCACTACAACAACAACCACTACAACGACAACGACGACTACAACAACCACGACTACAACAACCACAACCACTACAACGACAACTTGCGCTCCCACAACTACTTCAACAACCACTACAACAACCACGACCACCACAACCACGACCACCACAACCACGACAACCACTACCACGACCACCACAACAACGACAACCACACCAACAACTACACCATGTGGTCCTATAATTCCATCAACCGAAGCTACGACATCTACACCTCGCAGTGATGATGTAACAACTCCGCGTCCTCCTTGCAATGGTCAACCAAAGTCTACGACACCTGGTCCAAATGATGTAACAACTCCACGTCCTCCATGCAATGGTGAATCAAAGTCTACGACACCTGGTCCAAATGATGTACCAACTCCACGTCCTCCATGCAATGGTGAATCCAAGTCTACGACACCTGGTCCAAATGATGAAACAACTCCACGTCCTCCTTGCAATGGTCAATCAAAGCCTACGACACCTAGCCCTGATGATGTAACAACTCCTCGTCCACCATGCAAAGGCACAACCCCCGCTCCACCAACGCCACCACCACCACCTCCCTGTACCGAGACTACCACTACCGCCTGTCGTCCGCCCACAACACCACCTTGCACCGCTGAGACATCTCGAATCCAGAAGTCAACGAGTGAGGGGCTAATTAATTTGATTCCCAAACCGTTGAGGAATCTCTTTGCCAGCACCAGCAACAGTCCGGTGGGCAGCAGTGCCATGTGCGTCGGTCGTGCTGAGGGCAGTCTGGTTCGGGACCCCAATCACTGTAGACGGTTCTACGAGTGTCGTGAGGGTCGCCGCCTGCTCCGAAAGTGTCGTGCCGGTCTGTGGTTCGACTCCGAGGCCGGTGAGTGCCGTGCTCGCAGCCTTGTGCTAAACTGCCCGGCCCAGCGAAACTAAACAAACACCTCCACCCCCTGGATCGACGATAGAGCTTGCGCTGCATCTTGTATTCCTAACCAACAGTAACCACCACTCAATAAATAGCATAATAATCGCAGCAGTACTTATTTGTTTATAAAACATTTCTTTGGCATTCTAAATTGTACCCCGGTAATCGTAGAGTAGAAGGTTATATTTTATTCGTACGAATGTATATAACTGGGAGAATGATTCATTTCCAATCCCATACAGTACTTACATTCTTGAATAGCATCAACAGCCGAGTCGATATAGCCATGTCTGTCCGTATGAACGCGTGGATCTCAGATACTGGAGGAATCGCAGGTCAGGTTGTTTCAAATTATAGCCACGCCCCCAAAAAAGGGAAAATTTACCGCGTATTCAGGAAACTTTGTTGAAAAACCTTGGTGCCAAACTATTTATATATCCAATTTAAATCTGAAAAACAAATTTTACCAAAATCGGTCAACTTTCGAGTATCGATTCTGCTTCCCTACTGGATTGTTTTGTAACTCCTGAGAAATTGCACAGAGTTGTCAACTTTGCTTTAGAAGCCTTAGAGAAGAAGGAGTATGCAGTTGCTGCCTTTCTTGATATCTAGTAGGCATTTGACAGAGTGGCCACAACTTACGCCACAACTGTTCCACACACTTTCCACGTATATGCTGATGGATATAAGTCGTCCACCAAACCGATCTCTGCCGGAGCTAAATAATTGTGCACACCTATTGGAAAGTGAAAAGCACCCCCACCCTCCCTCCATAATGTTTAATTTAAAAAAAATTTTTTAATTTAAGAAAAAAATTGTGTTTAAATCCAATTTTAATCTATATTTTCTTCATTATCAATTTCAATATTATATAAAACATCATATTCATTATCTTCCTCATATTCATCAACATCTAAAGATTCGTCGCCAGGTTCATATTCGCATAATAATAATGCAATGACTTCTGGTGGAAGGGAAAGTCGCTTATGCTTTTGGACACGCTTCTTTAAATTCATTGATGAAATTATGGGGTCTGAAGTATCCATGGCTCTCTGGAAAACATCTGTGAAGTTGGAGATTCGGCTGTGCTTTCTCGCATGGTGAAGTCTGTCCGATTTATAATATTTATTTCTGGACTCTGCACCCTCTTCGCCAAAACAGCCGACTGGAAGAACGGTTTGCTCCAAGATGAGTCTAGAGTGGACTAAGATCTTGTGGACAGTCGACGTCATGGGAAGCCATGGATATTTGTCCACAATAAGATGCCCAGTTTCTTGACAAAGTTCCTCATACTTGTCCAGGTTTATAGGCAATTGACATGATAAGCATATTAATATGGTTCTCATGTTTAAAATGACTTGCATATTAATGCCAGTTATATTTGAGAATTCTATGTAGCTGCTAAATGCACGGCGAGCAGTATTTCCGACATTTGAGCTTCCAAATCCACCTTGCTTTGGTCGATCAACCTTTAGCCCCAGCTTCTCCCAAAACATACGTTGAATATGTTTCTTTTTTTCGGAAACCATGAATTTGTCAGCTTGATTCATTATTTTCCACTTTTTTATATCAACTTTGTATGCGGCATGGAGTATAAATTCAAAAAATCGAATCCAGCAATGTAGTGGACTTACACCATATTTTAAATTGTCCATAATAGGAAGAAACTGAAAACATTTAAAATTTTTTTTTCCAAGGAAGTCCTTTGGAGTCGCTTTGCATATGGGAAAAGCTTGGAATGATTTGGTTTCAGTTAAGGCATTAAGAACCTTGCCATCAATTAATGTTAAGTGCAGACTGAACTTTACGTACAAGCACTGATTGTTATTTAGGATTACTTTGCACGGTTTTAAATCTTTTATTTCAGCTTCTATTTGTAAATGCTCTCTCTTAATGACATTAACTGATTCTTTTAAGAACTCCAACTTCAACGGACGACAAAATCGTATACTCTGAGGAGTAGCATTATTCCATAAAACATTGCCTGAAGAATCTATGAGGCAAAGAGGCATTACTGTCGTAGCGAAAAGTGATGCATCAGCTTGATCTGAAAGGATGTCAGTGTATGCCTGATTGAAACTCGCCTGTCCCGTGCATCCATCAAAGCCGTAGCTTAAAATGAGTTCTGCGAATAGGAAATTTGATTGCTGATTATTCATTGTCGCTGCAATAAATTCTGATTGATAAGCTACGGTATCCGAGCTACGGTATGATCCAAAAGATCCTGTAGGAAAACTTTCGCTACTGTTTCTGAAATATCAATATTAGCGGGTCGGCAATCCTTTTTCTTTTCGGCTACTTCTTTATAGTTTGGATATATGTCTGCGTTCCTGCATTTGGCGTCCTCTCTAATTGCACAATACTGCGCTTTGCTGAAGCCTTGATCCAGAATTAAAGCTAATGCCTCCTCTGTCGAAGATCGCACAGGCTGCTCAACAGGATTGCTTAGCAGTTTCCTAAGCATTTTGGCTTTTGCAGGATTATACGCTAGTAACTGCAATATAAATGCAAGATCGTTGAGCTTATTTCTTTGAGCTGCTACTCCTGCTGCTTGAACCAGCAAACCAGCATTATGCTTTTGGGCCGCTGAGAGACAGTTAGCATCATTACGTATCCCTCTTGCACCTTTTAAGCAAAAGGACATTTTTGGACGTCCAGCGTTTTTTTTCATTGATTATCCTTTGCTTGCATTTCCAATCAAGTTTAAGCAAAGATGGCCTTCCATCCACTTTGAATATTTTGTCGTAAACTTGTCCATCTTCCTCTGGCATTTTCGCCAGTTTCGTGATAAATTACGGGGAAAAATACGGGCTTTTCCATTAAGACCCTTTGATTTAATTCCAAAATATTGGGATCAACTTGCTCGCTTACAAAAGTTAACACAGCATGTTCCTTTTCTGCGAAACCCCTTTGTCGACGCCATACATCCAGCAGGGCTGTGTTGCTGATTGAGAGGTTGGTTTCTAAAAAAAGAAATTTTGCGAAAAGTCGCGCCCAGCGCACAATAAGACAATATGTCCCGAATTCACAATGAATGACTCTACAACATGGATATAGACACTCACTGAACTATTTTGAACATTTTTTTTAAACTCTATTGAAAGTTGAACTTTCTTTCCAAAACCCAAACAAAAACATCACCTGCTACAGTTACAAATTGTTAGAATTGGACGCACATATTAAGCAAAATATTAGTATTTACACAAAGTACATACCTGAAGAATTCAAATTCATTTTAAATGTCACTGTTTTATTGTGGTTTCTTCAAGAACTTAAGAATTGAAAATGAGCTTCAAATTTAAGCCAAATGTTATCGATCAACATGCGGTTGCAACATATGGCTTTAACAGTTGGTATTTAAATACTAGACTGTTAAGTTAACATTTCCGGTATGTTAAAAAAAAGTTTGATGTTTTTTTAATACATTAAAATAAAAAAAATTAAAATCGGCATACTTTTAAAAAATACATTTATTCCACAAAATCGGGCAAATTCCCCATAGTGCACTGCTGCCCTGATCAAAAGCAGTAGTATTTTTGGCTGCCACATTTGCATTGCAAGAGTATCTGGACGCATTTCATCAATGGGCCATGAACTGGAAAATTCGAGTAAATGTAGACAAATGTGGCTTGGCTTCTCGCACCAAGCAATTAGCTCGGTCCAATAAGCTTGGATATAAGGTCCAAATATATACATACATAAGTCCATATCATATAAAAAAAACCTCTTGTCGAGGTAAAGCACCGGTGACGAAACCCTGCATGCGAAACCCAAAATATCTGATATCCATTTTAGTGACGAAAATATGCTATATAGGTGTACAAAATTGCATATAAACAAGAAAGGAAAGCTAACTTCGGGCGGAGCTGAAGTTGATATACCCAGTTGCAGTTAAGGGTGTTCCATTTCCGATGGATCAGATATATGGCAGCTATAGGATATAGTCGACCGATCCCGGCCGTTCCGACTTACAGCTGTTTTCACAATAATAGGAGTGTTTTTGCAAATGCACTTTTGTATATGATCATTTTTTCAATTTTATTTCTTTTTCCAAATTTGTTTTACACATTCTGAGGTACCGTTATTTTTTCATTTTACTATCTTCGTTGTCTGAGAATTACCCAAGTTCGTAAACAAACCTTATTTTGCGTTCATCAAAATAATAGGAGTGTGCCATTTTAATCTGCTTAGAGTTTAAAAAAATGTTTAAAAGTATAGAATAGTAGTATATATATACATAAGTATTTAATATCCAACTCCAATTTTAACGTTTAAGATCGAAAATTTAAAGCACTGGGTCGTGGCAACCACTACACACCTGAGCGGCGTGATTCGATTAAAAACTTGATTTCAAGTGGGAAAACGTACAAGGAAGTGCAAAAAATAAGCACAGCCAAAATAAAGGAAAGAATTTTCATTGGTCCCGAAATTAATAAACTGCAAGGTGAAGATTTTTTCAATGTTTTAAATAACAAAGAGTTGCTAGCCTGGAGCTGCATGAATAATGTTATAAGAAATTTTTTGGGCAACAAAAAATCCGAAAATTACGCAGTTGGAGTGCAGCAAATGCTTGTAGCATTTAAAGAAACAGGAGTAAATATGTCCCTAATGATTAATTGTTTGGATTCCCACCTGAACTTCTTTCCGGATAACATGGGAGCGATGAGTAGGGTGAGAGATTTCACCAGGATATAGCGACCATGGAAAGAAGATACCAGGGAAAATAGAGTTCCTCAATGTTGGCAGACTCTTGCTGGAATTTAATAAGAGAATCGTTTAATAAGTACCTACGAAAAAACTCTAAAAGAAAATCTTCCTTTTTTTATAAGACAAGTAAGATATGATTTTTATTCAATTAAGAAATATATATTTATTTAAACAAATTTTTACCCCCTTTAGAGATGGTCAAGAAAAATGATAAATAAATTTCCATGGAGTATGATTTAAAATCTTTGTCCTCTTCACCCTCGGTTTTGCCATCGGATTCATACTTGATTTTGGAACTTTGCACTGAAGATCTTTTTATTGGACTTGCGTGCGAATACACATTGGCATATTTTATATATTTTTTAGACTTTTAGTTGTTCCCAAGAATCCTTGTTAAACAAAAGTAACAATTCTCTTGGTGATTTGTTGGCTGCCTCCATCTGATGGTACCAAAAACGCAATTTGATGATTACTCAATCATATCCTGCATGTATTGCAACAAAAATGCGGTACCCATGTGTTGTCTTGATCGGAAATTTCTTCATTAAATGCTTCTCTATATAACTTCATTATGTTTTTGTTAAGGGGCCTTCTGTCCTTTTTCAGTATATATAGCCCGCAAATATAGCAAAAACAGCTTGGGCTGTTTACACAATAAAAAACTCGTGCCACTTTATTGTAGTAGGAACGTTTTAATAAAGGCTACTAAGCTATATACATATTTTATGTCAAAGTTGGGAATGGGGTTTTAGGTAGCCATGACATTAAAACAAATATGAGATTAAAAACTCCAATTTAATTGACGAAAATATTGTTTAACCACCTATAATAAATTCAATAAAATTATTTCGAGTTTTTCCTTAAATCCAAAATTAAAACATGGAATGATCTACTGATTTCAATAAGAAAATAAAAATCTTCCATAGAAAAATGTTTGGGGAAAAATCATAGAAGACCAAAAATTTATGTAGAAAATCGGAGATTTCAACTTTGATACAAAGATATGGTAACTGCTAGATGCCATTTTTTAATTTTAGTTGGTACACATACATTTCAAAAATGATATATACTATGTGACAATGATGGTCATCGCCATTACACGGCCTACATAATTTAATATATGGTAAAATTTGATCAAATTCTTCTCTTAGGTGTACCGCGGAAACTGTGGGTGATAGAACCTATGTTTGTTCTGGACGTTGGTTCAGGGGAGCCTAAAGGTTATGGATCGGGTAAAATTATGCGTGGAGGAAAAAAAGGTTGGAAATTGTCGGCCTGTGTAATTGGATGCAGTGCTTCCATGATTCGAAATGCACTAAAATTTTCACCCAAGCCTGAAACCCGCGGCTGACGCCAAGTTCTAGCCGATAAACTGGCTACACGTGTTGCAAGGTACTCCAATAAGCATCCTTTTGCAAGCTGCAAAGAAATTAAGGATGAGCTTATTTTTGACGCAAGTATCGCAACTATAAGTCGTCTTTTAAAGAAGCAAAATTTGACTGCCCACAGTCCACGGAAAATTCCATTCCACACAAAGAAGCACATAGCCGCAAGAATGAAATTTGCAAAGAGCCATGCCAACTGGTCAGCCGAAAAATGGCGTAATATCTTGTGGTTGGATGAGTCGAAAATAGTCCTTTATGGTGGCAAAGGATTTCGACAGTACGTTAGAAGACCACCTAACACCGAATTTACGGCCAAATATTGCATTAAAACTATTAAACCTGGCGGACATAATATAATGCTATGGGCATGTTTCTCGTACTATGGCGTAGGTCCAATTTATTGGATTAAAAATATTATGGATGGTCCTGGGTATGTCCAAATAATGCAGGAAACAATGCTGACTTATGCTATCGAAGAAATGCCACTGCTTTGGGTCATCCAGCAAGATAATGACCCAAAGCACACAAGTAAAGTGGCTAAGAAGTGGTTTGCAGAAAATAAGATTGAAGTACTAGAATGGCCCGCCCAGTCTCCCGATCTGAATCCGATCGAAAATTTGTGGACAGACGTTAAAAGGGAGGTCGCACAAAGGCACCCAACTAATGTTTCCAAGCTTTGGGAAATTGTAAAGGCCTCTTGGACCTCGATTCGTTCCGAAAGATGCCAGAAATTGGTGGATTCCATGCCAAGGCGCTGCACAGTGGTCGATTTGGCATATCTAGCATCGTTTAATTCAATTTTCAATATTTCGATAAAGTGTCCTTTATGTTAAATTATAGCTACCAGTAGTTCACTGATAATATCGATATAAATTATTTTTATTTTCTATCGATAATCGAGCTGCAGTAATCTATCGAACATTGATAACGAACAGTGTTCCGCTTCCCTGCCATTTCTTACACTGAAGTGATATAACTATTAGATTTTCAAAAAAACATATTGTATCAAATAAAGTGTTTTATATTGCGAACAAAGGTGTGTACTTGACCAAAAAAATGTGTTTGTGGCCTGTGCTTATTTGTTGTACTTAGAATTCAATATATAAGATATTAATATTATATACCTTTTTATGACGCAGAGACTAACTTTTCTCAGATCTAAACTTTTAACGCCTACCTTCGCCCGATCTACTCTTTGTTGATTACGTAAGTATAGATTGTTGCCCTCGTGAATTGACAAAGCAAGTCTGCAACTTTGTGCAACTTAAAATATTGAAGTACTTTTCAAAAACGATGTCTATGACCAAACGGGAAGATTTTTTGGTGTGGTACGAAGAAAAAAAACAGTGTCGCAAATTATTAGCGGTAGAAAATCATGTGTTTGGAAACATTCTGAATAAAAAAGACTTCAATAATGATAAACACAAGGTAATACGATGTTTCATCAAAATCCATTTACTTTTCGAAGTTGTACCAACAATATGGATCCGCCATTTTGAATTTTAAAAAACCAACTTTAGCTTTGGTATCATCGACTCGAATAACTCCTGGATACAATGTTTCATCAAAATCCATCAAGTTTTTGAACTTATGTCCGCCATATTGGATCCGCCATTACGAATTTTGAAAATCTAACTCCAGATTCGTTATCAGCGGGCCCAAGAACCCCTGAGTAAATATTTTCATAAACAATAAGCGTACCAGTCTCTTGTAAATAGATTTGTTCTGTTAGAAAAACCAAATCGACCACTGTGCGCTGTGCGGCAGTGATAGCCAATAAAGGTGGTGCCTTAATATATAATTACTTAATATAACCATAGTTTATCGTTACATTCATATTTTCATAAGTTCTGAGAGAATTTGCTTGAACGCTCCTATTATTTTGAGAAACCCATATTGGGTGTTATTCCCTTTTTTATTTTTTTTTAAGTATGTATTTAATGAAGTAACTTTTTTTTAGTTTTAATTTCTTTAATACAAGTCATATTTGTTAAAAAAAATAAATTTAAAAAATTTAATTCGTATTGACATAGTTTTTTCACCGATTTTCACATTTGTAATGGGCACTCCAATTATTTTGAAAACAACTGTATATACTACCTGCAAAGAAAAGAAGGATGTGTGCAAAGTTTCAACTCGATAGCTTTTAAACTGAGAGACTAGTTTGCGTAGAAACCGACAGACAGACGGACATGCTTATATCGACTAAGGAGGTGATCCTGATCAATAATATATATACTTTATAGGGTTTATAGGGAGATGTCTCCTTCACAGCATTGCACTTTTGACCAAAATTATAATACCCTCTGCAAGGGTATAATAAAAAAAAATTAAATGCAGTGCATTTTCTTCGAGTCCGAAAAGGCTTTATATTTATGGTTTTTTATTTTATTTATTTCTAAATTAACAATAACTTACAACTAATTTTAATTGGAATTGGACAAAAACATTATTTTGTTGATTCTGAGTTAGATTTAGATTTTGTTGATTCTGAGATTTTCTGAGTTAGTGGCTATTTGACATCGCTTCGTTATTAAATTTCTTGCGTGTGAAAAGATCCGTTCCGAAGTCGCGCTGCTCGCTGGAAGGCAAAATATTAGTGCAATAGCGGAAAATTGCTTATTCAAATGCCACCAAGCTAAAGCATTAAAAGCAGTAGTGTATGCAAAATTAATATTAGAATATCCAGAAATTTCTTGTTCCACCTTGCCCTGTATTGTCTCAATTGGAATAATCGAAATAATCTGCCAATTCATCGTCTACTAACTGGGATTTTTTATTGGTAAGGTCAGAATTGTCTTGAAGAAATTGACTCATAATAATTTTGCAATCAATAATTATGGTCTCTCTCAGTTTGTGAGAATTGAATTAGTTTGTTAGTTGGGGGAAAAAGGAACAAAGCTATGTTATGGTATTTTGTCAAATATGGAGTAACTGTTGATAAAATTTGGCTATTGAGTTTGAATTTATGGCTTTTAATTATGTCTGTGTCATAGTATTCGATATGGCAGGTTTTCTTTAGCTTGTTTAAATTTGGCAAAATAAAATGTACCGTTGAACGTTTAGAAGCTTCAAGTTTTTTGGACACATTCTCAAAAACTTCAAGCAATCGTACAATTGCACCTAAATGATTTATATTGATGTCATCCACTCTGCAGGTCTGATTTTTTTCTTTTAAAATAGCTGTTAGCTCTATCCAACTTATTTCAATGGACTTAAGCAAATAGTAGACGGTATTCCACCGAGTTGGACACAAACTTTTTAAAGACACCCCTAACGATGAATTATTTCCTGACTTTTTAAAATACATATCTGACTAGCTTGCTGAAACTTACGACATGTTTTGCTTTAACATGTTTTTCAACAGCGTTGTTAAGCAAGTGTTTTATGCAGTGAATTTTATCCGCGCTCGAAAAGGCTTTAATTATGTTCATATCGAATTATTTTGCCCAAAGAGGAATCCATTGAAACTTCCATCCTACAAACAACCAAGTTATGGCATGTTCGATCAATCAGTTAAATGGCAGCTATAGGATATAGTCAAAAGCATCAAATATCCATTCATCCAATTTAAAAAAAAAATACACAGGGCAACAAATTAGATGAGAAATCCTCAGAGAAATCCAGATGAGAAATCCTCAACTACATCGTAAATAGTTGATCCTTATGAAAGTTTCACCATCAAATCAGTTTTCTACAAAAAATGTTCGGACAGGACAGACGGACATGCATAACTTAGGAGGTGATCCTTATCAAGAATATATATACTTTATAGGGTTGAAGATGCCTCCTTCACTGGGTTGCACACTTTTGACCAAAATTATAATACCCTCTGCAAGGGTATAAAAACAACAATGCATTTAAAGAATATGTAAGTCGTTCTCTTATTCAAAATTTAACTCTAATTCGAGACTGCCATTGAATACTTTCTCATGTTCGAAGTCTTCCCTAGGGTTCCTTCGCATAAGATCATGTCCAAGACTTCAGGTGGGAGTTTCATGTTTTTTTGCTTCTGAACGCGTCTATCCAGGTTGACTGAAAAAATTATTGGATCAGATTTTTCCATGGCTCGATGGAAAGCATCACAAAGATTATCGGTACGTTACACGATAGCAAATTTTCTTACTAAACAAGAAAGGAAAGCTAACTTCGGGCGGAGCCGAAGTTTATATACCCTTGCAGTTGAGTTCCGCTAGGTCCGCTAGGTGGCGCCACGCATCTTATATTATTAGATATATAACGGATCGTATATAGTCGGCCGATCCTTATGAAATTTGGCATATCGAATTATTTTGCCCAAAGAGGAATCCATTGAAACTCCCATCCTTCTAACTTGAAAAACAAACAAGATATTTCCGATCAATCAGTTATATGGTAGCTATAGGTTATAGACAGCCGATCCTTATGAAATTTGATAGATTGGATAAGTTTGCCCAAATAAGAATGCATAGAACGTCCCATCCTTCCTGACTATATTGGATATAAGTTTACATTTTGATCCATTAAGCTTTAGGTTATTTGCTAAACACCAATTTTGAAGTTTATCCAAATCGGATTGAAGTCTAGACTGGGCGCTAGTGAATTTATACTGGAGGCATAGCTTAACGTCATCAGCGTACATAAGTACAAGTGAATTAGTTAAGGCAAGGGGCAAGTCGTTAATAAACAAAGTAAAAAGTAGGGGTCCAAGATGGCTTCCTTGGGGCACCCCCGATGTGGCGCGGACTAAACGCGAGGTAACATCTTTAAAGAAAACACGTTGGGTTCTCCCTGATAAGTAGCTCGAAATCCACATAAGAAGATCAGTTGGGAATCCCAAAAGACTGAGTTTACTTATAAGAAGCGAATGGTTAACAGAGTCAAATGCTTTACTGAAGTCAGTGTATATGACGTCTGTTTGTAAGCCATTCCGGAAGCCATCCGTGATAAAAGATGTTAGCTCCAATAAGTTGGTAGTGGTGGAGCGGCGCTTCATGCAGCCATGCTGGCACGGAGTTATTATTGAACTACATAGGTGTTGCAAATGTGGAGTGATAAGTTTTTCAAAAAGCTTTGGAATTGCTGACAATTTAGAGATGCCTCTATAATTAGCAGCGTCGGATTTTTTCCCTTTTTTATGCAGCGGAATAATGAAGGATTCCTTCCACATAAGGGGAAAGATCGAAGTTTCCAGCGATAGATTAAAGAGTTTAACAAGCGGTTTGCACAGTGCCTCGGCGCAGTAGTTCAGAACACAGCCTGGTACTCCATCAGGGCCTGGCGAATACACGGGCTTAACCTTAAGAAGATCCGATAACACACCACTTTGATCGAAAGATGGGCAAAATATAAGGTTGGCTGATTGGATATTATAAGTGTAAGGCTGAGCTAAACTGCTGCTAGGTGAATAGGTAGTTTGAAAAAACTGTGCAAAGAGATCGGCCATTGCCTGATCGGTGTTCGCATAAGAGTTCTCAAACGTAAGCAGTGGGGGAAAAGATACATGTTTACAAAGTGTTTACAAAGTTATAAAACTGCTTCGGATCCTGAGTAAACTGAATCCTGCAGCGGCGAATATAACTCCTATAACATTCTGCGTTATGCACGGTGAAATGGGACCGAGCTACTAATTATCTTGAATAGTTAACTGTACAGCCAGATAATCTATTTTTGTTTAAAAGTCTACTCATACTATTCTTTAAATTTAGAAGGTGCCTTGTATACCAAGGCGGATTCGTTGAAGCGGACGGATATTTCCACGGCACGCAAGCGTCGAAAAATATGTTCAAAGTGTAATAAAATTTTTGTAATGCGATGTTTATATCCTCGCATGCCAGTAAATCAGACCAATCAAATTCCAAAATTAACTTATTTAATTTCATAAAGTCAGCCTTACGAAAGAAACGAACTTTCTGAGATTTAACTGTAGACTTAAGGTCAAAAAAGTAATTATTTTCGATTGAAACCTCAAGAGTGGGATGATATGGATCCTCAGGGTTAGAAAGGGGCAAAGTTCTGGAAAGAGTAATTCCATCAGGATCAGAAACGAAACATAAGTCCAACAGCCGACCTAAAGAATTTCTAACGTGGTTAATTTGCCCGAGTGACATGTCGAACATGCCCTCAGGGAAGTCATGGTGGGAGTTAAGCTGTAAAGACGGTGAATTATCAACATTTGACCACATAAGTTCTGGGATATTAAAGTCACCCAGAGCTATCAGCTGGTCACCATCAGACAGACGATCGAAAACCAAACGAATAGCGGACAAATGTTGCCAGTATGTTGGCGGTTCGGACGAAGGTGGTATGTACGAAATTATAAGGGATATTCTTGATCAGGATCACCTCCTCAGTCGATATAAGCATGCCCGTCTGTCCGTCTGTCTGTTTCTACTCAATTTGGTCTCTCAGTTTTAGAGCTATCGAATTGAAACTTTCAACACATCCTTCTTATGTTTGCAGGCAGTACATAAGTCGGAACGGCCGGGATCGGTCGACTATATCCTATAGCTGCCATATAACTGATTGATCGGAAATTCGATAACTTTGGTATTTTTTAAGTTAGAGGGTTGGGACTTGGTACAGATTCTATTTTTTGGTACAGATTCTAAAAATAATCTAAATTGCCCAATTTCAAAAAGATCGGCCGACTATATCCTATAGCTGCCATATAACTGAACGATCGGACGTGCGCTAACTTGGTTGTTTTTCAAGTTAGAAGGATGGGAGTTTCAATGGATTCCTCTTTGGGCAAAATAATTCGATATGCCAAATTTCATAAGGATCGGCCGTCAAGAACCACAACTTCACATGAATTCTATCGTATTTACTATCGAATCATAAGTTACATATTTACATATTTACATATTTTTATTTGTATTAATTATTCTGTTATTATAAAACAACTTAAATTAATCGGATATTGATTTTCCTACCAGAGAACTGCACGAATCACATTTTTTTTGTTCATACTCGAGTAATGATAGGTTACTCTGATTGATTTTAAAATTTGATTCATGTGAACAGAGCGATCCGAATGCTTCGTGTCAATGATTTGGAACAATTTTGAATCACTATCGCATCAATTGGGAATGATTTGTTTTGATTTGTTCAGAAGCAAAGCAATACCCGAAAATGATGTAAAATCATACACATATGATTGATTCTGATTCGCCTGCTGAGCTTAATGAGCTTTAATCTGGAGCCTTTTGAGGCTGTATCTGGAGCCTATATGAGGCTTAATATATTTATAAGGTTACGTGGAAATTTGGTTAAAAGCAACGCCATAAATAGGGTAATCAAAATTTGGTCAAGAGGATAATAAAATAATAAATAAATATTAAACAATTGGCTTTGTAACATAATCTTTCTCGGTGTGGAGCAACCTGACTTATAGCTATGCGCGTTTGAAAATGTCGCCAGTATGTTGGGCTGATTTTTAATTCCACCTTATTTCATTATTAATCAATTAATTTAAAACCATGTTTCGAGACTACCAAATCTTTAATTGAAACAAAATAATCGATTTTTTTGTACCATATAAAAATTTGTGCCATCACTACTTGTCACTCATTACTTTCAAATAGTATTCTCTAATAAAAATGGAAGAAACTAACGAAATAATTGAAAGAAAAATTGCGAGCGGAGCTTATACCCTCAGTGGCCAACGAAAAGGACGTAGTTCCCTGTGGAACATATTATCCGAAATAGTAAATGAAGCAGACGAAATTGTGCCAGGATTTGTTTTTTGCCGTACCTGTGCAGCTGTGCTTAAGTACAAAAACGGGCAAACATCTAATTTGCACAGGCATAAGTGCTGCAAGAATTTAAAAAAAACAGTAACTTTTGCACAAATATCAGCTGAAGATAAGACTTTGGCCACAAAAATCTGTGCAAATTGGGTGGCAGAAGACTGTCGGCCATTTACTGCAGTCAAAGGAGGAGGGTTTAAGAAGATGGTTAAATTCTTAATACAGATTGGAGCGAGATACGGGGAGAATATTGATGTGGACGATCTTATTCCCGACCCAACAACAGTGTCACGAAATGTAACGAAGGCAGCACACGAGAAAAAAAAGGAGCTTTCAGAGGAAATTGAAGAAGTTGTGCGCAGTGGAGGAGCATCCGCGACTATTGACTTGTGGACTGACAACTACGTCCAACGAAATTTTTTGGGAGTTACCTTCCATTACATTTACAACCAAAAATTCCATGATGTTGTCATTGGTATGAAGTCAATGGATTTCCAAAAAACCACAAGCCAAAATGTGTACACAAAACTTAAATCGGTTTTCGACCAGTTCGGGGTCGACAACATAGAGCGCATCAAATTTGTAACCGATCGAGGGGCAAATATTATAAAGGCTCTCGAAAATAATACAAGAATTAATTGTAGCAGCCACCTGTTGTCTAATGCACTAGAAAAGTCATTTTCGGAAGCTGTGGATCTAACCGAAAATTTAGAAGCATGCAGAAAACTGACCAAATTTTTTAAAAAAGCAAACATGCAACATTTATTGAAAACCACCTTAAAAAGCCACTGCCAGACAAGGTGGAACTCTAACTATAGAATGGTAAAATCTATTTTGGAAAATTGGGCTGATATTAACCAAATTTTGGCAGCGAAAAATGAGTCGAACAGACTGCTTAAGATTAATTTGACCACTGTCAAGTCCTTGGTAGATCTTTGCGAAAACATTGAAATTGTTTTTAAAAAGCTGCAAGAAACACAATCCCCGTCACTTTGCTATGTAATACCGTCTATTACAAAATTAAAACAAATTTTACGCCCAAATGATGATGAAGCTGAGAACATAGAAAGCTTAAAAAAATACTTGGTAAAAAATATTGAAAACATTTGGATGGAAAATTTATCAATTTACCATAGAGTAGCTTTTTTTTTGTACCCACCAGCTAATAATTTACAACCTTCGGATACAATTGAAATTATTAATTTTGTTGTATCATTAATCGGATCAAACTCAGTTCAAACGAACCTTAACGGAGTGGGAAGTCCTTCATCCACAGTTTCATTTGATTCATTTAATATAATATTCAACGAATTTGACAATGTTGTCGATCCTCAGCCCAGTTCCTCAAGTGATGCTTTTTTTTTTCAAGACTTATTGGAGAAGACAACTCGTAAAAAGATAGAAACTCCCTATGAAGAGGTACTTCGATATTCAAGAGAATTAATTGATATGTCGCATAATTTTAATTTATTGGAGTGGTGGGAAAACAATAAAAAAATATTTCCCAACTTGTACAAAGTTGCGCTTCAAGTTCACTCTATACCAGCAAGCAGTGCAGCAGCAGAAAGATCATTCTCATTAGCAGGGAATATAGTTACAGAGAAACGTAACAGAATTGCGCCAGGCGGTGTTGACAGCATCATTTTTTTAAATTCCATTCAAAGAAATGATTTATAATGTCTTGTTATTAAAACGCACACATATATTTTAAAAATGATTTTTTTGTGTTATTATTTCATTATTTGTATCTATTATATTATCTATTATTATTATCTATTATATTATCCGATCAATCAGTTATATGATAGCTAAAGGATATAGTCGGCCGATCCTTATGAAATTGGGCAGATCGGATTATTTTGCCAGATTCTATAGAGTGTCCCATCGTTCTAACTTAAAAATCAACAAAGTTATTGCATTTTCGATCAATCAGTTATATGGCAGCTATAGGATATAGTTGACCGATTCCGAAAGAAGCATGAGTGCAAAGTTTGAAGACGATAGCTTTAAAACTGAGAAACTAGTTTGCGTAGAAACAGGCTGCCAGACGGCAAACGGAAATTCCTATATTGACTCAGGAGGTGATCCTGATTAAGAATATATATACTTTATAGGGTCGGAGATGTCTCCTTCACTTGATCCTCCAATTTGATCAATTTTTTCTTGGGTGTACTGCGGAAACTGAGGGTGAAAGGTCGTATGACAGATCTGGACTATGGTTTATGGGAGCCTCAAGGCTAGGGTCTGCCTATTTATTACGTTATCAGCATTTTGGTGATTTTTGACCCCTTCATGCATTTTATTGTGAAGCATTGTGAAGAAATATTATGATAATATGAAACGTCATTATTTCGCTGAATCCCTGTCCCCTTAGTTGATAGAGAAGCTGAAATTCTGTCTATTCTATTTGTATATTAAAAAAATTAAAATAAACATTACTACAAGTCTCTGGTTTCAATCATACATTTTTACTCGAGTATACCTCAATGATTTAAATCATCTGCCTGGATCGTAGCCTACTTCAACAATCATTTTGTATCAAAGTCAGTCAATTATACCTGACGATTTTTTTGAAGCGATTTGATTCAAACCGAGCTAAACTATACGATACAAATCACATCAACTGATTTAAAGTTGACTTGTACTTGAATCGATTTGAAATGTTGTGACATATGATGTGATTTGATTTGATCTGTTTTTGTTAAAGATGATTTTATCATACTCAATCATACTCGTTGCAGTTCTCTGTTTCCTACAACTATATACACATTACTCATATATAAGGCTTGCTAAATTTAGTTTCTATTTACATATGTCTGCTTGGGAGATCTTTAGGGTGTACTCGTTTTAGCCTTCTCCGTACCCTGACACCAGCAATTCTGCGCTCTCTTAGGAGATACCTGACTAGAACGTTTGAGTGATTTTGAAGCTTTTCTTTGTACTTTTTAGCCTGCTCGTTTAGTACGTCGCCTACTTTGGGTACCATCAGGTCCTTCTCTAAGTTCGAGGTGCGCATGTACCATGGGGCTCCGGTAATCATACGCAGTGTTTTGGCTTGCATAATTCGAATTTTATCCATGTTTGATTTTGCTGCAATGCCGTATACTTGCAGCCCATAACGCCACGAGGGAGCAATTACTGCTTTATATATTAATATCTTATTTCTTAGAAATAGTTTGTTTCGACTATTAAGAAGCCATCTTAACCTTTTCAGTTTCACGTTAATGGCCCTCGTGATGGACATTATGTGTGTATGGAAGGTGAGCCGCTTGTCTAGATAAACCCCAAGGTAACCTGCTACGTGGGGCACTTTTTGCCCCAGGAGGAACACTCCAGGACAGGATTGTGGACGCAGGGCATAGGTCACATTAGCGCATTTATACCAATGTTCCAATTTTTGGCCCACTGTTCAAATCATTTAAGGTACTCTTGTAGAGCATTCGTGGCCGCGAAAATGCATCTGTTCCTTGCTAGGATGGCAGTGTCGTCAGCAAAGGTTGCTATTATTAAATTCTGGCAGTTCCGACTTGCAGGCATGTCATATGTGAACAGTGTATAGAGAAGTGGGGACAAAGCGCTACCCTGTGGAACTCCTGCACGGATTTCTTTTGTGTTGCGCCATTTGTGACTCAGCGCCATCCAAAACTACAGTAAACGATCTGTGTTCCAAAAAGCTTCGTACTAAAAGCCAAAGTTGGGGTGGAAGAAGCGTCTTTAACTTGTAAAGCAACCCAGAGTGCCACACTCTGTCGAAGGCTTGCTTTATATCAAGGTATGCGGCCACTACATATTCCTTGGCTTCATATCATTCCAGAATGAAGTTTACTGTTCAGTTGTTCAGGCGTTCCGTGAGATTTGCGAAATCCAAACTGAAAGGGAGATATGCTGTTCTGGTATGCGATCTAGCCCAAGAACCATAATCTCTTCTGATAGAAAATTTTTGGGACACCTGTTTTTTAAATTTACTCGCTATCTTCAATAGAGAGTGGTTTGATGAAGCATCCGTTGACATGTCTTCCAGTAAGAGATCGGTCTGATTTTGCGTGTACAGATTCAGTAGTTTTGCCAACCGATTGGAAATCCTCCGATATATTCTGTTGACGACGGGGTCCCTAGCTCGACAAAATTGTCTTCGTAGCCTTCTCTTGAGTATTAGCAAGGTAACAACCGTAGATGGGAGATTGGATTCCGGTAGTCGGTTTTGAGTGGAGTTTCTGGGAGTGGCAACAAGGGCAGCAGAGTGGATTTTATTTAGGAAGATGGCGTTTGCATCCTCTATGTCACTCGGCGATTGAATTTCTAGGTTGAGATCCAATGTTTTCTCCAGATCTTTTCGAAAAACTTCTAAATTAGTTCCAGGTGGGAGTAACCGTATTGTGGGGGTTCTCGTCTTCGCCGTAGAGTTATATTTGACTATTAGAGGAAGATGGTCCGAGGAGAGTTGATATTCTATTTTGATACTCAGTTCATTGGAACGGATACCATTAAAAAGAAAGAAATTAATGGCACTTGGAGTGAAGCTTTGCGCATATGGGTAATGTGTTGGATGGCCGGTCGCTAGGATTTGCGTTGGGGAATTCTGGACAGCTTCCAAAAGGCAGGAGCCTCTCGCATCTGCTCTAAAATTACCCCAGGACCTATTTTTTGCATTAAAATCTCCTCCAATTAAAAAAGAGCATCCTAAGTCGTTCAATAATCCATGGGATGTTGGGAGGAAGGTTAGTGTCTTGCAGCTCTTTAAACATGGCTTGGAGAGTATCCACCTTTGCTGTAAGGGCTTCTATGGCTGCTTCAAGCTTGCTATTGGATGTATTGAGACAGTCAATGGCCTTGGCGGGTTAACTATTTGTAAGCCTGTGCGAAGAGTATCTGCATAGGAAAGATTTCCACGTACAACAGACGCGGGAACAAATTGATTCTCTCTATAATCATTCGAGCGTCGAAAATTAGCTGGAATATTGATTTTCGGCTTCCTTTTTTCCGAAATCGCTATATAAATCGGCACTCTCTAGTCCAAGCTGCATGATTTTTCCTCAATTAATACAGGCAAGTGTATCGTCTGCTGACTTGTTGCAAAGTGCGGTGGGATGATCCTGAGCCCACTTGCCGCATGTAAACGGACGAAGGCAGTAATTTTTGGTATGTCCAAAACCTTGACATCTATGGCAAAGGATGCTGTCCATTTATTTATGACACGGTACGCTTTGTCTTCTTTAAGCTGATAAGTAAAGTGCGTTGCATTTTTCTCCTTTAGCAAACGCACAAGGCTACGATAAGCGTCCGGGTTAAAAGTATTGACTTTTACCTTGTTGTTCCTGCCAATTTTAATCGTAAAGCTGTCTGGACCAATGACGCTTTCTATTTCCTTTTCCATGAGGAGTACGTGTGACACGTTTTCGATAAAAATTGGAGGAGGTTTATGCATTTTGGGTCTTACATCTGTCATCTCTTGATCTGTTTTATCAGCTAGTTCCTCAGCTAAGGCCAGTTCAGTATCTGTTTGATGTTCTTCATCATTTTCCAACAATGAAAAAAGGTTGGATGCTTTTGGAACTTCTTGAATTGGGTAGTGTGATCTTTTAACAGGAATGGCCATTTTTTGAAACTGAGTTAGCATCTTCCGTTTCAAAAGGGTTGTCTGCCATTTTGGCATGGTTTGGTGGTACTGGTAAGGCTAGTACTGGTAATTCCGCTTGTAATGGAGCATATTCCTCCAATAGTCGTGCTAGTGACTGCATATGTGCTACATCCAGCAGTTGATGTAGTCACTGAACATGTGCTTACTGAGGTAGCATCAAGCCAGTTGCTTACTGGTACTTTGGGAATGGTTAGTGTGGCACGCAGCTCCGCTGGCGTTAGATTGGCAATCTTCTTCATTTCTTCGAACTTTGCCTTGCTGAGACGAGATGAAGTTTCTACATATTTATCCATAGACTTTTCTCTGAGCTGTCTGCCGCTTCGGCCTTGGAGCTGATAAGGTGGTCAATACAATTAGTGCCCTGCACCAAAGTATGACACACCAGAAGACCCTTGTGCCCTGCACTAAGGTTGTCACAAAAAATTTCTTGAGACCTTTCTGAAACACTTAACAGCTCTCTAAATAATTTAACAGTGCACATGCTTTCAGCTGCAACATGCAAGACCACTGGCCTGGCCTGTGCCTCACTTAATGAATAGTCAGCTCTTTATTAGAAATTAATGTATTTCATTCACTACAGCAGATTTGACACTATTCCTGACTTCTCAGGTCAGATATGAGTTTATTTTCCACTATTGTGGACTTGTCCTTTCTTATTTAACACAATTAAACAATTTTCTTTCCGACACTTGTTCTGCACATGCGTCCCGTTCGACAGCTCACCTCGGAATGTGATCGAATCATAAGTAAAGATTTGGCATAGCATCGCACAAGTTCACCTCTCTACTAGTATGGATCCGTTTTTGAATTCACTAGCGAAAAATAGGTGCATCTTTTGCAATAGTTTCGTGCTAACTCACTTTTTTTCCATCAGAGGTGCGTTTTTGTATCCGCAAGCAAATCTTTTGCGCAACTTTTCACCCAACGTTCGTGTGCTGGTTTGCTAAGATGTTAAAATCCAACAGCCAAAATGCCTTCGCACTAGGCCGAAAAGTGTTGAAACTAAGTTAAGTGTTGTTAAGCTATGACAAATTGTTATTGTTATTTTCCTTTCCTGTGCTGGGAGCTTCACACGTACATACATATACGACTCCATCCATATGACAAAGCAATCCAACAACAAAGGAGGAACGAGAGCAATGGGACTGGGCATCCCTGTTCTATACTTTGAAAAGTAAAAAATTGGGTGGAAAAGATGAATACTGGGTATCATATAGTCGGGAAACTGAAAAAATTTTCTCCTTTGGGGACTTTAAATGGATTAACAAATCGTACATCTATACACTAACTCAAATTTAATTATTGCTGGTAGGCTTGCATTTCTTGTTTAAATGTAATATTTCCACGTAACTGAATGATCGATAATGCCATAGCATTTTTATTATTGAAGTTCGATATTTTTTGTAAATAATTATTAGAAATATATAATATATAATTATTATTATATTTNNNNTATAATTACATATATTATTATTAGAAATTACAAGAATAGAATTATAAGAATTTACACGCTTACGATATACATGTTATAATATAAACTGCCACTTAACTGCCAGGGTATGTCCGAAGATTTTCCTTTCTGGTTCAAGCCAATTTTATCTTATTTTCATCTTCCAATGCATAAAGAAAACAGTACCCATGCAAAATGGTAAGTATACTAGCTCCAGCAGGACAGCTACAGTTTACCCTATTTACTTTAGCTTAGAAGTATATTCGTCTGATACCTTTTATGTCGACACACCGCCACATTTTGTTTTCTACTCCCTGGAACTCCACATAATTTCCCAAATTTCAACAGTGGTCTGCCCACTTTGCAACTAGACGGGTTTGACGTCGACTCATAACAAGTTGTTCGGTTTTTTGTACCTTGCACTTGTCATAGCCCGCCTGTCCTTTACATTTGACGTGTTACTGGCTGGATACATGACATGTTGCTGGATTTTAAGAGGCAAACCAAGGCCCGCAGAAAAGAATGGGTTCGAGTTATGCTCCCTCAAACCTATTCAGGCATGTATTCTTTGTCGCTAAATGTTAAATGATGATTTTTTGCCTTTATTACATTGAGATCCATTCGTAAAGCGACTCCGAGATTTTTAATTTGAAAGTGTTGGTAAAATAAATAAATATAAATCAAGGGTGTTCAAAGTTGCCTTGTGGCTGAACATGTAGAAACACATTTAAACAAAGCATGCACAAAAAGTTGTTCGCAGGTTCCTGAAGGAAAACATTTGCTTTTGATAAAATAAAATATATTAATAAATAGAACTATAAAGTTATACATCAAAGTTCATATGAAATGTTTTTTTGGAAAATAATTGGTTCAACAAGAAAGGAAAGCTATCTTGGGGCGGAGCCGAAGTGATATACCCTTGCAGTTAGGAAGAAGCAGTTTCACAATCAAATCAATTTTCTAATAAAAATGTTGGAAACAGCCCCAATATATAACTCCGGGATCAGCCGGGATATACCGGCTGATCCCTCTGAAATTCGGAAGATCAGGTTGCTTAAAATGGAATCTGAAGAAAGTTCCATCTATCTAGCTTAAAAATCACCAAAGTTATAGCATATCTGATCAATCAATTCTATAGCAGCTATAGGATATAATCGACCGATCCCGGTCCGAGCGTATTATAATTTTGGCCAAAATGTGCCACGCAGTGAAGAACACATCTTCGACTCTATAAAATATATATATTCTTGATCAGGATCGCCTCCTGATTCGATGTAAGCGTATAAGTCTCTCAGTTTTAAAGATATCGACTTTAAAATTTGCACATTATCCTTCCTTATTTTGCATGCAGTATATGGGTCGTAAAAATGTAATTATACCCTTGCAGAGGGTATTATAATTTTGGTCAAAAGTGTGCAACGCAGTGAAGGAGACATCTCCGACCCTATAAAGTATATATATTCTTGATCAGGATCACCTCCTGAGTCGATATAAGCATGTCCGTCTGTCCGTCTGTCTGTCGGTTTCTACGCAAACTAGTCTCTCAGTTTTAGAGCTATCGAAATGAAACTTTGCAAACATCCTTCTTTTCCTTGCAGGTAGTACATAAGTCGGAACGGCCGGGATCGGTCGACTATATCCTATAGCTGCCATATAACTGATTGATCGGAAAAGCCATAACTTCGTTGTTTTTTAAGATAGAGGGTTGGGACTTGTTATACACATGTTATATTTGACCAAAATATCTTATGTACAAAATTTCATAAGGATCGGCCGACTATATCCTATAGCTGTCATACAACGATCGAAATTGGCATAACTTTGGTGTTTTTTAAGTTAGAAAGATGGGACTTGGTACAGATTCTATTTTGGGAAAAATAATTGCCAAATTTCATAAGGATTGGCCGACTATATACGATCTGCTATATATCTAATAATATAAGAGGCGTGGCGCCACCTAGCGGAAGGGTATATCAACTTCGGCTCCGCCCGATCTTACAAATTTGCCATTTCAATGAAATCAGTTATTGTATTGTATTTTTAATGGGTTCTTGCTTAAAAAATTAATAGATTATATTTGAGCAGAAGCGGGAATCTTCTACGGACATTATTGTATTTTGTACATTTCAGGAGAATGTGAGAGATGTCTTCTATGGTGTTCAGGTTGCAATCACAGTTGGGGCTGTCATACACTTTTAGTTTGAATAGAGTGTATCTATCAAAGGAATGGCCACTGAGGATCCTGTTAATTTGCTTAACTTGTAATCTATTGAGATTGCAGTGTTTGGAGCTATACCATGGCTTATGTGTGACATAGAAAATAGAATGCAATAACCCCTGTTCTTTTCTAAACCGTTGATCTCATATTTAAAATTGATATATGTATGTTCCTGAGCTGTTGGCGTTTTGCAGCATTGTTAGCTATTTCGTTTCCCTTAATATTAACATAGGAACGTGATGGAGTTGAAGGTACAGCATACTTTGTTTGGAGTTTACTTTTTTTTAAATTTTAAAACCCTATGCGATTAGAAGAATTGCAATTCTTAAGGGTTTGTAAAGCAACCAAGCTATCAGTCAGGATAGCTACCTTGACAAGTTGTTGTTCAATTGCAAACTCAATAGCTTTCTCTAGGGCTGTAAGCTCTGCAGTGAGTCAGGATAATTTCTTATTCATATAATAACTCTTCGTTGTGTTGCTATTTATATGGTAAAAAGCACTCCCTGTGAAATTATCTTTAACAGAACCGTCGGTAAAAATAACGTCATAACTTTTGTCAGAGAATTCGAAGTTTTTCTTTTATTAAATTGTTCACCATTTCAGGGTTAGAAGAATTCTTGTTACTACAGTTTGATGTTTAAGTGCTCATAACACATAAACGCGAAAGTAAATGGTAACGCCTTTTTTTTCCTAAGATTATATATCTTATTTACAACAAAATGGCATATTTATTTTAACCATTAAAGAAGGTTACCGTTTACTAGTTATAAATTAAAATCAGTAGCAACAGGCATATACTCAGACTAAGATGATATGACACAAAAAGGAAACAAGAGATTTTTAATACTGGGTCCAAAGACCCTGAATTTTAATGACATTGTTTAGTCTCCTTGGCATGCTCTCTACCAGATTTTTGATAATTTCTTTTGGAATTTTTTTTTATTCGATTTCTATCGAATGAAATCGGGCTGCCTCATATCGTCCTAGCCGTCGCTTCACAATTGCCCACAAGTTTTCTATTGGATTGAGGTCGGGACTTTGAGCAGGCCAATCTATAAGTGTAAAAACTTGCTTTTTCAAAAAAAAAAGGCTGTACATACACCTTTGAAAAAATCAATGTCAAATGTTAGCGTCCTAGGTTTATGAGCAAAGGAGTCAACATGTGTTAGGGAATCATATATATCTTTGAATTCTAGGTAGGTCTTTATTAGGGCGGGTCATTAAAATTTTTTTTTTCGACTTTGAAACGCTAAAAGGGCTTAAAAGCTGTGTACACATGTCCAGAATACGTGTGCAAAATCCGATTGCTGTGCGACGATGTCTTCCGTCTGCGCATTGACGCCAAAAATAAAAAAATTTTAGGTGAATGTATGGAAAATTTGGAGTTTTTGTATTTTTTTTCTGTATTAATGTTCAACTTTTACTATCCAAAAACGGTTGTCTTGGCCACCAAAACACGTTAAAATAGGTATAGAATCTATACCTGTTCTAGAGAACTCTGTCAAACGTCAAAAAAAGTAATCGAATCGGACCGTTTTTCCACGAAATCCGCTGTTTACTCACTTCACCTTGTTGAAAGTTAATGTCAAAAGATTGCGTGTTCTTTAAATTTATTTATCGAAAATTAACTAACTTCGGGAAAGCTAACTTCGGGCGGAGCCGAAGTTGATATACCCTTGCAGTTCAGTCGCTGTCCGCTAGGTGGCGCCACGCATCTTATATTATTAGATATATAGCGGATCGTATATAGTCGGCCGATCCTTATGAAAATTGGCAGATTAGATTGTTTTTCCCAAAATAGAATCTGTACCAAATCCCATCGTACCTTTTAGTCAGTGCTTCAGGTGTTTTCGGTTTGGACATTTTGCTAAACACAGACTGAAAAAAAATGTCGCAACTGCTCTCTCCCTCGTCCCAGAGAAGAGGTATGCACGACGATCAAATGCATTAATTGCAATCACCCCCACACTGGGACCTCCCTGGAATGCCCAGCGAGGAAAAGAGCATTTGCCATTCAAAAATGTATGACATCGCAGAATCTCTCAAAAGTAGAGGTTAGAATCAGATATCCAGCCAAATGTCTGATCACACCCTTCTTTCTGTTGCAGGCAGTATATAAGTCGGAACGGCCGGGATCGGTCGACTATATCCTATAGCTGCCATATAACTGATTGATCGGAAATGCCATAACTTTGGTGTTTTTTAAGTTAAAGAGTTGAGTTAAATTTGACCAAAATATTTAGTGTAAAAAATTTCATAAGGATCGGCCGACTATATCCTATAGCTGTCATAGAACGATCGAAATTGGCATACCTTTGGTGTTTTTTAAGTTAGAAAGATGGGATTTGGTACACATTCTATTTTGGGAAAAATAATTCAATATGCCAAATTTCATAAGGATCGGCCGACTATATACGATCCGCTACATATCTAATAAAATAAGATGGTTGGCGCCACCTAGCGGACTGCGACTGAACTGCAAGGGTATATCAACTTCGGCTCCGCCCGAAGTTAGCTTTCCTTTCTTGTTTAAATCAGAATTAATAAGCTCATTAGCAGCTTTAGCTGTTTTACATTCTGCCTTACAACGCCCGAAGCCAATTTTATTTACTTTAACAATATCATTATGTTTAAGCTTAAAAATTGAAGCATTCAGTTCTAAAGCATTTATGGGTTTTCGGTTCTCGTCTTCATTAGTGTGTTTGTCAATATAGACGATGTATGGCCCTTTATGACTTTTATTATATGTCAACGGAACTATCGTTGTCATTTTGAGAGGAAGAAGGGTTGATGACCTGATAGTCCGGGTCGTTAAAATTTGTCTGTGGAGCAGGTTGGCTGCAGGTGGTGTGGTTCTTCTCCGAAGACTCTAAGGTGTCAATTTTCTCCAGGTCTATTTTTTCAAGGTCCATTTTTGCTGATACCGATTCGTTCGATTTTCTTTTTTTAAACGATTGTGGGATAGATAGTTTTTTAATGGATGCCGCATCAGAGCTCAGGGTCTTGCCCCTGGCTGAGTGGGCCATTTTTGAATTAAGGGGACGGACCCCCGTTATAGGATGATTCACTTCACTTGTACTTTTGTTTTAGGTGCTACCTAGGGCAGTTACTAATTTAAATTATTTTAATTTTGCACTTAATATGAGTTTGCACTTGGTATGGGTTGCACTTCACTTTTTGTTTTGGGGTAAGTTGTTCACCAGGTTTAGGGTTTTGCCAAGAGGTGCTGCCTGGACCAGGTCCTGACTCAGACTGAAATTTCTTATTAAAGATTTGCAGTTCACAAAGTGAAAATTTGTTTATATTGTTTTTTATTTAATTGAACTGTCCTGAAAATCCCCCACAGTAACAAGCACCTTTGATTCGCCCTTGATTCACGAATTTCTTGAATAACTTCTAAAAGAGATGTTGGATCGGGTCGGTTGAGGTTCCAATCGCGTATTTAAAGTATAATGCGAATATATAAAAGTATTCTATCCGGGGACTAAAATGTCTCCATCAGGCCCAATTTAGTGATTCCAAATTTTTTTACTTTCACACTAATGTCTCCCAAACCAAACGACTTTTGGAAAATGTTTGTACAAAAATTATCTAATTAAAACAATACCTTTCGAGTGTATAATTCATTCAAATCTCCTACAGAAAATTTTTAATTCTACGGCTATATATAGAGTCTCCTCGCGCACGCCAAGTTCGTCACCTCGTGGACTGCCGCCCACAGTGATTTGCAACGCCTGCAGCTTTTTGATTCAAAAACCAAACAACCCATTTAGACAATTTGATCTCAATTTAAATTTCTTATTAACGGTCAAAACTCAATTGCAAAAAACATGTGCTTGAGCGCAGAAGCTCTACCAAGCTCCGAAAAGCGCATGCGCAACAAATAACAACAAAATGCATGCGAAACTCTCCCTATTACTATTTCAATCATTTCCCATTTTGCTGAAGACCCATGTCGATGTTATCTTTTAAGGGAAACACTTCACAACATTGACACAAATTGACTTGACATCAGTTTCTCGATGTAAATTGTCTATTTTGTAGAGAATTCCCTTTTTTTTGTTCTTTGATGATGATACGGACACGATATATCGATGATGGAAAAGACAAACGATAGTCACCCAAAGCCCACATCATCGATAGTACCATTGTTGATATCAACTATCATCAGAAGTTTTTTAGCTGCATTCATTCAGACTCTGAATTTCAGAGTCAGAACATCGTTGCTCAAACGTGTTCTACGTAGCGAATGTAAAAAGATTAAAAATTTTCACTCTGATACGATTCAGTGGCACACGAGAAAGAGCACGTTGACATGGCTTATGAATTTTAATAGATGAAAGAAGAAATCAAATAAGATCATCGAATATTTTAATATGCATTGATCAAATAAACACAATTCGAAAACTGTAAAACAAAATGAATAATAAAAAAAAACGATTAATTAAACAAGAAAGGAAAGCTAACTTCGGGCGGAGCCGAAGTTTATATACCCTTGCAGTTCAGTCGCAGTCCGATAGGTGGCGCCACGCATCTATATTATTAGATATACAGCGGATCGTATATAGTCGGCCGATCCTTATGAAATTTGGCATATCGAATTATTTTGACCAAAGAAGCATACATTGAAAATCCCATCCTTCTAACTTGAAAAACAACGAAGTTATGCCATTTCCGATCAATCAGTTATATGGCAGCTATAGGATATAGTCGACCGATCTTTATGAAGTTTGGCAGATCGTATAAGTTGGACCAAATAAGAATCCATAGAAAGTCCCAACCTTCTAACTTGAAAAACAACGAAGGTATGCCATTTCCGATCAATCAGTTATATGGCAGCTATAGGATATAGTCGACCGATCCCGGCCGTTCCGACTTATGTACTACCTGAAAGAAAAAGAAGATAGCTTTAAAACTGAGAGACTAGTTTGCGTAGAAACCGACGGACAGACAGACGGACATGCTTATATCGACTCAGGAAATGATCCTGATCAAGAGTATATTTACTTTCTAGGGTCGGAGATGTCTCCTTCACTGCGTTGCACAAATGTATTGTTTATTTTAAAAAAAATTATTGTTTTGCGATCAAAAAAAAATTTACTGTTTTGCGAAACAGTCGAAATTATATTATATTTCCTTCTTACGCAGATCGACCATTGCTCTAAAAAGAACCTGATTTCTTTTGTTTTGTTTCTTCCGCCTTAGATCGGCTAATGCTTGCTCAAAAGAACCCCGTTTGTCGAACGTGTTTTTATTTAAAATTTTATTTGTTAAATATTATACTGAGATCGGCCATTGCTCTCTTAAAGACCATGACTCCTGTGTTCAGTATGTTTCTCCTAAGATCTGCCAATGCTTTCCCGAAAGTGGGGGTCTTTCGAATTTTGTCGAATATGTTTTTATTTATAACTTAATTTTTTAAATATACTGAGATCGGCCATTGCTCTCTCGGAGTATCAAGATTGTTTTTTTTTTGTTTCTTCCTTCTTAGATCGGTCATTGCTTTCTTAAATACCAGGACTCCTTTGTTCAGTTTGTTTCTGAAGAATTAAAAAATGTTATTGCAAGAACTAAAAGTTACGATACCAAATAAGACATATTCTTTAAATAAAAACGCACCATTCTTTATTGAACCACATTTTATTTACATAAATTCATGTTTATAATTATAAAGTTTTTATTTATATTCTTATTATAATTTTTATGATTACATAGTTTTCATTTACCAATAGCCATACCAATAGTATGGCTTACCAATTCAGGAGCAGAGAACGGGTATCCTCGACGGGTTCTCCAGCATCCTGGGCTCTCTGAGGTGCTCCTTGGGGAATAGCGGGTAGAATATTCCTTGGCACTAACACCCACTCCATTTGTACATCATTTAAAGCACCTCCTGAAGGTGCTGCATTTGCTGGTTGATTAGGCGGCGGTGCATTCCGTTAATTCCGATTTTGCTGCATTTGGCGCATTGGACCTTGTTGGCCGAATGTTACGTGGATTCAGGTCGCTTTTACCAACGTGGCACATGGCGCCTCCCATGCAGCATTGCCTAATTTGAATGTGGAAATAATATTGGTAGTTTTTTGCTCTTCTGTTGCCGGCAAAGTGCAGCCCTCCCCTACGTATCCACGTTGTGGCACATATTGCCTGACCAAACGCTGAAAAAAAGAGCACGTAAAAAATGAATTTTTATTAAACAAAATTTTACTTTTATATTAGCTTCGACGATTTATAATGCTGCAAGCGATGATTCTATACTCTGAATGTTAATATAAATAAAATAAATGAATTAAAATAAAACAAGACAACAAAGCTAACTTCGGGCGGAGCCGAAGTTTATATACCCACGCGCCACGCATCTTATATTATTAGATATATAGCGGATCGCATATAGTCGGCCGATCCTTTTGAAATTTGACAAATCAGATTATTTTGTCCAAAATAGAATCTGTACCAAATCCCATCATTCTAACTTAAAAAACAAGAAAGGAAAGCTAACTTCGGGCGGAGCCGAAGTTGATATACCCTTGCAGTTGAGGCACAGTCCGCTAGGTGGCGCCACGCATCTTATATTCTTGGATATAAGCATATCGTATATAGTCGGCCGATCCTTATGAAATTTGGCAAATCAGATTATTTTGTCCAAAATAGAATCTGTACCAAGTCCCATCTTTCTAACTTAAAAACCACCAAAGTTATGCCAATTCCGATCGTTCTATGGCAGCTATAGGATATAGTCGGCTGATCCTTATAAATTTTGTACATAAGATTTGTTAGTCAAATATAACATGTGTGGAAAGTCCCAACCCTCTATCTTAAAAAACAACGAAGTTATGGCATTTCCGATCAATCAGTTATATGGCAGCTATAGGATATAGTCGACCGATCCCGGCCGTTCTGACTTATGTACTACCTGCAAGGAAAAGAAGGATGTGTGCAAAGTTTCAACTCGATAGCTCTAAAACTGAGAGACTAGTTTGCGTAGAAACCGACAGACAGACGGACAGACAAGACTGTTGCAGTAGACAATCATAATTTTTTCTAGAGAGCTTTGGCGTTTATCACCAAAAACCATTTTATACGCTGAAAAGCTTTTTTCAACATCACAAGATGTAGTTGGAGCATATTTATATTTAATTATATTTTTATTTTGCACATTCCCAATCTCAGAGAATTCAGCTTTACAGTTTAAAATGCCGTTGATTTTTGAAATTATCAGAAAGTCTGGATTTCTGTTTACAACAGCATCCAATTTTTTAATCAGCTCCTTTCCGAAATCGCCAGAAACGCTTTTTATAATTTTTGCTGCTTCCTCAAACAATTCCATTGCTCTAGACAATGGAAGGCCCCTCGCTTCCAAGGAAGTTATTATTTCGGCAATTCTATTAAAATTTGTTTTTATAAATATAAAATCCCGATGTAATTGAGGATTTTTTATGAGCTCTTTTGCCTGCTCTATCGATTCAGCGTCTTCTGTGTTTAGTGTATTAAGTACCTCCTTCCATTTTATTCGCATAATATGATGCCGCTTTTAACCACGTACCCTATCTGGTTATTATAGGTTCAGGGGGTAATTCCATGTCTAAAATTTGTTTAATTTTTTGAACTGGAAGAGGAGCTTTTTTAAATATTTTTTTGACGCAGCTTATAAATGCGTTTGCTTCTGGAAACGATGTTCGAATTTTTTCCGCTTATAAATTTAAGCCATGTGCAAAACATGTTAAGTGAATAAGATTTGGATAAAATATTTTTAAATTTTTTCCAGCTTTTATCATATATGCTGCAGCGTCTGTTAACAGCAGCAAAACATTTCCTTCATTGCCTTGTGGCCACAATAATCGGATGCTGTCGTTAACGAAACGAGATATTGATGCGTTGTTGACCTCATCCAGTTGTTTACACGCTAATAAAAATGAGTTTGAGTGTTCCTCTTCGTTTAAGATTCCAATAATACAGTTCGCGACATAACGGCCTTGCTTATCGGTTGTTTCGTCGACCGATATCCAAACGTTTTCGTCCTTAATTTCGTCACGAATTTTTTGCATTGATTGTTGGTAGCATTTGAAAGCGCCAAAGACCTGTCCTCCAACAGCCCTAAAGCTCTTAACAGTTTGTAGGATGACCCTGAGGAGACGAAATTCTGGCCGAAAACCATATAATAAGGGCTAGCACCCAACGCAGAATGAACCGCTGTACGTAGAGCGCAACAAATACTGCTGAGTTGCTCGTCCCAATCTTTCTGGTCCGGTCTGACATAAGATCTTATCGCTGCTATGACTGATCGTTTAACCCTCTCCGATGCGTTCGACTGGGGCGAATAAGCAGCGGTCAAAGTGTGTGAAACAGAATATTCCCTTAGCAATTTCTGAAAAGTCTCAGCCCTGAACTGCGTTCCATTATCGGATACAATGGTTTCCGGTACGCCGAAAGTATGAAAAAGATCTTGCTGGAGATATTTAATGACCACGTCTGCCGTGAATTTTTTTACCGCTTTTAGAAATACAAACTTTGAGTAGTGGTCCAACACTATGAATATTCCGATGTTCCCACTCCGAGACCGGGGGTACGGACCGAGAAAATCTATGTAAAGACGCTGGAAAAATCGCTCTGATACAGGAGCCACACCCATTGGAGGTCGAAGAGTTTTATTTGGGGCCTTGGTGGATTTACAAACTTCACAAGCTTGCGTATACGACTTCACATCGTTGACTAACCCTGGCCAATAGTAGTATCGCCTCACCCTTTCCAACGTCTTGTGAATACCTCCATGAGAAGCAAGAGGCTTGTCATGATTCTTTCTTAGAACTTCGGCAACTAGCTCCTCGGGAATCCACAATTTCCAATTGAAAATGTCATGCATCTGGTCTCCCGTTGCATGTTCTGTTTTCCGGTAAACGAGTCCATCTACCACTTTCAAATCTGGCAATTGGTTCTGATTCGCCTTGATTTTCTCTATAATTTCTAAATACTTGGCCGACCTGAATTCCGGTGCTTGCAGATCTATTAAAAGCCCGTGTCCCGCCTCTATAGCAGCTAGTTCCGCCTCATTGACCCTAGACAAAGCATCCGGTACAATATTCATTTTCCCACTTCTGTGTTCAATACTGAACGTGAAACCTTGCAACTTTAGATCCCATCGAGCTAGGCGCGAGTGGAGATCCGTCTGATTCATGAGCCATTTGAGTGAGGCATGATCAGTAATCACTGTAAACTCATGGCCTTCTATATACGGCCGGAAACGCTTGATGCAAATTATGGCCGCGAGACACTCCTGCTCAGTAACCGAATAATTTCTTTGGGCTTTGTTTAATTTTTTTGATACAAAAGCAATGGGATACTCGTCACTCTGATCTGTCTTTTGCACCAGAACGCCACCCACTCCAGACTTACTTGCATCGCATTGCACGAAGAAAGGTCTGGTAAAATCCGCGCTACGTAACACTGGGGCGGGGCAAAGCATGTCCTTGAGCAGGAAAAACGCCTCCTCCCCCTCCGGAGTCATTTCGAATTTTTTTCTTGGCTTCAACAAGTCTGTAAGTAGAGCTGATACTGATGCGAAGTTATTGATGAATTTGCGATACCACCCCACCATGCCAAGAAAGCGCCGAAGAGATTTTAAATTTTGGGGAAGTGGAAAGTCTGCCATGGCCGATATTTTTTCTGGATCAGTTCGTATCGTCCCTTCTCCCACGATATGCCCAAGATACTTTACCGTTTTCACGCAGAATTTACTCTTCTCCACGTTTAGTGTGAGCCCAGCTATTTTCATTTGCTCGGCCACCACACTTAGAACCTTCATGTGGGTTTCAAATGTATGTAAATCATCTAAATAGACAAAGACTTCGTACCTAAGCTCAGGCGGGATAACTTTGTCCATTAATCGAGTCATCGTTTGAGACGCGTTCGTCAAACCGAATGGCATTACCTTGAATTGGTACAACGGCTTTCCCGGAATTGTAAATGCTGTTTTATCCCGAGATTTTGAGTCCAACGGGATCTGCCAATAGGCATCTTTTAAATCGAGGCTAGAGATATACATTGCCTTTGGAAGTCGAGATAAAATTCCATCGATTTGGGGTAAAGGATAAGCATCCTTTTTGGTAACAGCGTTAACTTTACGACTGTCCAAACACAACCGTACTTTCCCAGGTTTTTGAACCAGTACGACAGGCGAAGACCATGCACTCTGAGACTCCTCAATCACCCCCATTTCCAACGTTCGATCGACTTCTTTGTAAAGAAGCTTTTTAACCGCCGCGGCGGTGACACCGGAAAGTGACGTTGTTTGACTGGCTTAGCATCCCCAACGTCGATTTCGTGCGAAATCAAAGTTGTTTTTCCTAATCCCGACGAGGCAAACGAAGGAAATTTCCCAATTACCTCGGATAGGCTGCATCGCTGACCCTCCGTCAGATTATGTGAATTGGACGCTATTTCTGATATTTGCATGGAAGATGGCAGCAAACTAAATGCTGTCCAGAACGTAATACCCAAGTACAAATCCCGATTCAGGGATGGTATGATATGAAACTCGAGATCCTTGGTTTCTTCCTTGTACTTCACGGCCGTTTGAAGCTTTCCTACTACAACCTGTTTCTGACCATCTGCCGTGATAGCAACTGTTGTTACTCTTTTGAACGGAACTTTACCTCGTATTAACTGTTCTGCCAATTTCCCCCCAATCACATTAATGATAGCCGCCCCGTGTCTAATAGACCAACCACTACCCTATCTAGGAGCCTGACTTCGGCATACGGACGATTATCATTGTTTTTAAACCTAATTGTATTTATAGTTTTAACATTGTTCCAATAGGACCTTATTCTTTTAATATTTCTAGACACCACTTTCTTCTTCACTTTCGGTTTTAAACCTGCAACTTGTGGAGCCACCAGATTTGGCCAAAATTTCGGGATCGGATCAGATGTAGGTGATCTCGCAGGGTTTTCCAAGGTCTGAATTGGACATACTAGTTTAGGTCGCCGTTTGTCGACTTGTCCTTTGGAACACTTGCCTGCTGTCGACCACTGAAAGTGTTCGCTTTCCCGTTTTTTAAACAATTCGGACAAGTATGACGGTAGTTATTTGGGGCGCCACAGCCGAAACAAAACACTTTGCGCTTCATTCGGCATTCTTTGTGTCGATGGCCTTCTTTGCGACAGTTCCAGCATAATAGTGCCATTGCACAGACTTCGCCATTCACTTCGCCTTCTGCGAATTCCTCAGCATCCATCATCTCCTCAACCAACTCGGAAACTTGTTTGCGGAACGGTACCACCTTCTGATAACCCTGGGATTTTCGGACGTCTTCTAAGAAATTTTCCCTGCGCCGACATATTGCCCTTAAATTCTCTACCGATCGGACTGGAATGTTCAGAATCTCTGCCTTATCTCTGGCCTTGAATTTCTTTTTAAAATTTCCACCACTTCCATTTCGGTTAGTGGCATGTCCAGGTGATCCATTAACTCCTCTATTGCATCATAGAACGTATCGAATCCTTCCCTCTCCCGCTGCTTCCTATCTCGAATGGCTTCTCGGATATCTAAGTCCGTCCGCGCGTCTCTGAATTGCCTCCTTAGCGCAGTACAAAGAAAATCCCATCGCAATTCCTGAGTATTTTTGTGGTACCTCCAGTAGAACTCTCTCGCTCTCTTGCTTCGAATCGAAAAATTACCTTCCAGCGTTTGTCTGGTGAGGGCTTCTACTCGGTAAAAAAAATTATCGACACTAAGACCTTCCGGATTTCCACTAAACCGTAATTTCCAACTATTTAAAATATGGCCTACTTTGTCGGGCCTCTGGCTTAGGTCTGAGTGATTACTCCTGGGTGTTTCGCGATTGGACCCTATTGGTTCATCCATACTACCTAATGGAATTTGGCCCAAGGAATTCCTTCCAAGTGCTCCCTCCGGGTTTGAACCTTCTACCGCTGCAAATGATGTCGGAAGATTGGCTTCAATCAACCTAGCCATTCTTTCAGATAATTCTGTCAACAACTCGTTCTGCATGAACTTAACAGCGTCTAAAACTGTATTTTGGATTAACTCTTTCTGAGCCAGTCCCAACGCGGATGCTCCTGATGAGCCACTGGGAGTAGAATCTAACATCTGCCCTCTATTTGACCTAGTGTTTTGAGATGGAGTATCCGATCTTTCGAAGCATACTGTGCTACAAGTAGGACACGTTGTTTTACTTTTGGCATAGCCTGCAATGCAGGACTGATGGAAAACATGACCACATTTGGTTTTGTATGTTTTTCCAACATCTAAGGTGGAACACATAACAGGCACTTTTGTGCCACATTTTCTTCGTGATCTGGCATAACTGGTTAATTTCTAGAATTTAGCAAGGACAGAAAAAATAATATATCAAAATAAAAAAAAATACTGACACGATTATTTAATAACAAATAAGCTATTGATAATAATAATATTAAAACTAACTTGCAAATAGATCTAAAACAAGAAAGCAAAGCTAACTTCGGGCGGAGCCGAAGTTGATATACCCTTGCAGTTCAGTCGCAGTCCGCTAGGTGGCGCCACGCATCTTATATTATTAGATATGTAGCGGATCGTATATAGTCGGCCGATCCTTATGAAAATTGGCAGATCAGATTGTTTTTCCCAAAATAGAATCTGTACCAAATCCCATCTTTCTAACTTAAAAAACACCAAAGTTATGCCAATTTCGATCGTTGTATGACAGCTATAGGATATAGTCGGCCGATCCTTATGAAATTTTGTACATAAGATATTTTGGTCAAACATAACATGTGTGGAAAGTCCCAACTCTCTAACTTAAAAAACACCAAAGTTATGGCATTTCCGATCAATCAGTTATATGGCAGCTATAGGATATAGTCGACCGATCCCGGCCGTTCCGACTTATATACTGCCTGCAACAGAAAGAAGGGTGTGTGCAAAGTTTCAACTCGATAGCTTTAAAACTGAGAGACTAGTTTGCGTAGAAACAGACAGACGGACAGACGGACCGACGGACAGACGGACAGACGGACATGCTCATATCGACTCAGGAGGTGATCCTGATCAAGAATATATATACTTTATAGGGTCGGAGATGTCTCCTTCACTGCGTTGCACACTTTTGACCAAAATTATAATACCCTCTGCAAGGGTATAAAAAGTATAGGTAAAAAAAATGAAAGCAGGGAGTTCAAACAGATGTGATATGGAATTTCACCGAACGAAAAGGTCGATGAACTTTCCGTTGTATCAGCTGATTCTTCAGCTTCCCACAACTGTCTACTTGAACCAATACAGAACTGACCTATTTTAACTTCGGGTTGATCGAACCCCTCAGAGGTTGACCTAGATTCGCTAAGGGTTTGATCGCCTTATTTGTTTATTTATTTATTATACCCTTGCAGAGGGTATTATAATTTTGGTCAAAAGTGTGCAACGCAGTGAAGGAGACATCTCCGACCCTATAAAGTATATATATTCTTGATCAGGATCACCTCCTGAGTCGATATGAGCATGTCCGTCTGTCCGTCTGTCCGTCTGTCCGTCTGTCTGTTTCTACGCAAACTAGTCTCTCAGTTTTAAAGCTATCGAGTTGAAACTTTGCACACACCCTTGTTTCTGTTGCAGGCAGTATATAAGTCGGAACGGCCGGGATCGGTCGACTATATCCTATAGCTGCCATATAACTGATTGATCGGCAATGCCATAACTTTGGTGTTTTTTAAGTTAGAGAGTTGGGACTTTCCACACATGTTATGTTTGACCAAAATATCTTATGTACAAAATTTCATAAGGATCGGCCGACTATATCCTATAGCTGTCATACAACGATCGAAATTGGCATAACTTTGGTGTTTTTTAAGTTAGAAAGATGGGATTTGGTACAGATTCTATTTTGGGAAAAACAATCTGATCTGCCAATTTTCATAAGGATCGGCCGACTATATACGATCCGCTACATATCTAATAATATAAGATGCGTGGCGCCACCTAGCGGACTGCGACTGAACTGCAAGGGTATATAAACTTCGGCTCCGCCCGAAGTTAGCTTTCCTTTCTTGTTTTTTTTTTGTTATACCCTTGCAGAGGGTATTATAATTTTGGTCAAAAGTGTGCAACGCAGTGAAGGAGACATCTCCGACCCTATAAAGTATATATATTCTTGATCAGGATCACCTCC
>JAJJHT010018367.1:677315-775414 GCA_021223865.1 Drosophila pandora | reverse complement strand
ACTCAGGAGGTGATCCTGATCAAGAATATATATACTTTATAGGGTCGGAGATGTCTCCTTCACTGCGTTGCACACTTTTGACCAAAATTATAATACCCTCTGCAAGGGTATAAAGATGGGACTTGGTACAGATTACTCTTTGGGCAAAATAATTCAATATGCCAAATTTCATAAGGATCGGCCGACTATATACGATCCGCTATATATCTAATAATATAAGATGCGTGGCGCCACCTAGCGGACTGCGACTGAACTGCAAGGGTATATCAACTTCGGCTCCGCCCGAAGTTAGCTTTCCTTTCTTGTTATACCCTTGCAGAGGGTATTATAATTTTGGTCAAAAGTGTGCAACGCAGTGAAGGAGACATCTCCGACCCTATAAAGTATATATATTCTTGATCAGGATCACCTCCTGAGTCGATATAAGCATGTCCGTCTGTCCGTCTGTCCGTCTGTCTGTCTGTCTGTCTGTCCGTCTGTCTGTCTGTCTGTCTGTCCGTCTGTCTGTCTGTTTCTACGCAAACTAGTCTCTCAGTTTTAAAGCTATCGAGTTGAAACTTTGCACACACCCTTCTTTCCTTTGCAGGTAGTACATAAGTCGGAACGGCCGGGATCGGTCGACTATATCCTATAGCTGCCATATAACTGAATGATCGGAAATGGCATACCTTCGTTGTTTTTCAAGTTAGAAGGTTGGGACTTTCTATGGATTCTTATTTGGTCCAACTTATACGATCTGCCAAATTTCATAAAGATCGGTCGACTATATCCTATAGCTGCCATATAACTGATTGATCGGAAATGGCATAACTTCGTTGTTTTTCAAGTTAGAAGGATGGTATTTTCAATGTATGCTTCTTTGGTCAAAATAATTCGATATGCCAAATTTCATAAGGATCGGCCGACTATATACGATCCGCTGTATATCTAATAATATAGATGCGTGGCGCCACCTATCGGACTGCGACTGAACTGCAAGGGTATATAAACTTCGGCTCCGCCCGAAGTTAGCTTTCCTTTCTTGTTTTACCATGATTTGGCCCAAAACGGTGGTGGCTGTAATTTAAGTAAAGAAGAGTTTTATTTATATGCATTATATGCTCAGTGGGGGCATATGCATATAAAGCTTTCTACTCATAAAATTTTGCATTCTTCTCATTAAGACATGAGAGACTGAAACACAAAGGAGAATTACATCAAAAGTTGCCATCAAGCAACAAAGTTCGAGGTTAGCCGAGTGGAGAGCGTCGTGGTTCCTAACACGGAGGAGGGCCTGGGTTCGAGTCCAAGTTGAGTCAATGTTTACGTTTTACTTTTTTAAGCCCTTTTTTATTTGGATTTTATTTTTAAATAAAGAAACTAAAATCTGAAAAGATATACTCCATATTTTTTAGGGTATAGACCAAATATATGTAGACTCCAAAAAACAAAGTTGCCAATCAAATACACACACATGTATACGTAAATGCAAGCTTCACAGGAGGCTGTACAAAATGGGTAGCTGCACTTACAGGACTATATCTTGAGTTAACGGATTTTGCCAGATATGAGCGATATATCAAAAGTTGCGTCATCTCAAAAGCTATCTCCACGTGCAATATAAAAAGGATCAGTCGACCAAATTTTGAAAAATAATTTTTTTTCTTAAAAAAAAAGTTTTTTTTCAGTGTATTTTTTTTTTGTGTACTATATAGACGTTTGGTCTCAAGGAAAGTGAAATTGATTTTTTTTTTTTTTTAATTCTTCGGCTATATATACATAGAGTTTCCTCGCGCACGCCTAGGCATGCAGGTCGTCACCTCGTGGACTTCCGTCCACAGTGATAAGCATATGGGGCATATGCATATAAAGCTGTTTATACCCTTGCAGAGGGTATTATGATTTTGGTCAAAAGGAATTTAACACGGTATATTTGGCCAAAATATCTTATGTACAAAATTTCATAAGGATCAGACGACTATATTCTATAGATGTCAAAGAACAATCGGAATTGGCATAACATTGGTGTTTTTTAAGTTAGAAAGATGGGACGTGGTATAGACCATTGAAAATGAAATTCAATGGCGAAATGGATAAGATTTCATTTAAAAGTTACAAAATTATATACAACGTTGTATATGGTAAGTTATTTTTGTAATTCTTGCTTTTAGTTATATATTTTATCTTTAGAAGTAAGAAAGTCCAATGGAAGAACAGACCAGAAATTTAAGAAGGAAATTCGTGAAGCGTTCCTTCGGACTAAAAGAAAGGAATTTAATACAAATTATCGCTTCAAAATAAGAAAAGAGGAAATTAATTTTAATTCTTAAAAATAAAATATACATAGGTACTACTTAACAATTTAAATTACATCAAGTTCAATAAAATTTTGAGAAAAAACAAATGCAAAGTAAAAGTTTTTTTTATAATGACATGTCAACAACCCTTACACGTGCCTGTTCTGTACCCTGGCCCGACTGGGATTTTAATTTTTGGGGAAAAGGGGGCGTGGCAAATTGTTGCCACATACTTGATACCCCTGGACCCTGGTTTTTAATGACATTGTTTATTCTCCTTGGCATGCTCTCTCAGATCAGAATTTTGATAATTTATTTTGGAATTTTTTTCCATTCGTTTTCTATACGCCTCCAAAGCTCTTCCAGATTGCTAGGGGCTGCCTCATATCGTCCTAGCCGTCGCTTCACAATTGCCCACAAGTTTTCTATTGGATTGAGGTCGGGACTTTGAGCAGGCCAATCCATAAGTGTAAAAACTTGATTTTTCAGCCAACCTTTAACGATTTTGGCAGTATGTTTCGGGTCATTGTCATGTTGAAAAATTAATTCCGGGATGTTCGGGATAGGCGCATTTTTCTATGAAATCGGGTAGATTGTTTTTCAGGATTTGTAGGTAGTCTTCTTTATGCATTATGCCATCGATCTTGATAAGTTTTCCTGTGTTCCACCATGTAAAAGACCCCCAAACCATAACATTTCCCCCACCATGCTTCACACTTTCCCTGATATGGGTTCTATTTAGCTTTTCCCCAGGTCTGCGCCAGCAATACTGCTTTCCATTCGATTGCATTCGATTAAATTTTGATTAGTCGGACCATATCACACGTTTCCACTGTTCTGTGGTCCAATTTTTATGATCTCGTGCAAATTTGAGGCGAGCCCTAGCATTCTTTTTGGAAATAGATGATTTTTTTTTCTCACGGCTGCCTTATACCCTATTTTTTTTAAAGCCCTTCTGGCTGTCCATCGACTGAAATTTTTTTTGGAATTCCGTCGAAGCATCTTTCGGGGTTAAATTTCTATTTTTCCTCATTCCTTGCATCATGAGCCTAGCATCAGAGTCCTTTAAAAGGCGAGGGCGACCACTTAAATTTTTTGACTTCACATTTTTCCTTTTTTGGACTCTAACCACCACTGTTTGGCTTTTGTTAAGTTTTTTTCCAATGCCACGCGTCGAGAAACCTCGATTTGTTAAAGAAATAATGCTGTTCTCTTAATCTGCCGATGTTTTTTTCATTTGATCACCAAAACAAAAAGAAAATTTAAGATCAATGAAGAAACTTTCTTTGACGTGTCTCTGAGTTATGATGGTGAAAGGTGACTTATTATTACAGGGGTTTCTTTAATAAAAGCAACAATACAGTTCGAATCACGTCAGGTTCTAAACTGAGTATACGCATGTTGCTACTGATTTTAATTTATATCTAGTAAACGCCTTCTTTAATGGGTAAAATAAATATGCCATTTTGTTATGAATAAGATATATAATCTTAGAAAAAAAAAGCGTTACCATTTACTTTCGCGTTTATGTGTTTTGAGCACTTAAACATCAAATTTTCAACATGTACTCAATTTCCCTACTGTATGTATATAAGCATATGGGGCATATGCATATAAAGCTTTTTATACCCTTGCAGAGGGTATTAAGATTTTGGTCAAAAGTGTGCAACGCAGTGAAGGAGACATCTCCGAACCAACCCTTACACGTGCCTGTTCTGTACCCCGGCCCGACTGGGATTTTAATTTTTGGGGGAAAGGGGGCGTGGCAAATTGTTGCCACATACTTGATATGGGACATGGGACATGACATGGGAGTCTAATTGTCAAATCGGATAGTCCGTTTTAAAAAAATTCGTTCAAAAATGCTGGAAGTCAATATGGGGATCCGAAGAAAAATATAAATAAATTCTCTAAAAATTCCTCCGCCAAGCTTACCAATTTATTTATTCAAATAAAGTAAAAGTTGAAAGGATTTACTCCTTACTTCCAAGTTTATTGCACAGATACATGCAGGGGCTTAAAAAAAAACCCAAAATTAAAAAAAAAGTAAAAAGATAAACCCTTGCTTTTATTATATAATGCTCTTTACCAATACGATTATTACGATTGACAACTTTAATAAGGGAATAAATTTTATATTTTCAGGTAGTTCATTTCTTGCTTATTTTAGTACAGAAAGTCCTATTACTCCTGCAATTTCTCCCACGTTAACATCTCATACATCGCTCTACGATGATAAGCAATTTTTATCAGGGGTAAGTCAAAATTTTGTATGTAAATTTTCCGTTTTGGAAAACCTTAGAAAGTTTAATTTTATTTTCTTTGATTCTGTTTTTCCTCCCGTTACTCTTAGAGTACAAGGGTGTATTTTATTCCTGTGAATGTATGTAACAGGGAGAAGGAATCATCTCCGAACCCATAAGATTTATATAATGTACTTAAGTAAGTTGACGCAACGGTGATCTGAGCTAAGAGCACTACGACGGGCCGCACACGAAGTCTTACGACAGGTGTGGTCGACGGCCATGATCTGTGCGATTTAGGGTTATGATTAAGCTCCCCCTCTTTTATGTTAAGTAGTTCTGAGCTAACAGCCAAGGAATAAAGGCACCTCTTCTAATCGAGTGTATTATTTCGTCAATCACCGTAAAGTACCAGTTTATTATAGGAAGCAGACACGCTGCCACTATAATCTTGTTTTGTACATTATTATTCAACAGCTGAGTTGATAAAGCCATGTCCGTGTGTCCGATTAAACTTGTGAATCTTGGAGACTATAAGAAAAAAAAGCTATAAAATTTTACATGAGAACTTCTGTTAATGAAGCGCAGGTCAAACAAAATCCCATTTTTAAAGGAGACATTCATAGACTGATCGAGAATACATAGGTACATTTTATGGGGTCGGAGCTGATTCCGGACGAAGCTCTCTCTGTTACATACATTCACCCCCTTTCACCACCGCGTATAAACAGGGTTCCGGTCAGAGAAAAATCGAACACGTTACATTTTTATCTGTTTTATTTCTATATGGACGGGATTGAAAAAAATTGGTCGACAGTTATTTTAATGCTCCTGCAGGGTATGATAATTTTGTCCAGATATGCATTGGGTTGAAGGAATAATATCCAACTTTACAAATTACATATCGAATATATAGGTTATATAATAGCATAATCCATTCTCTACGAAAAAAACTTTTCAAAACTACTCGGCTTTTTATTTTGCTCATATTCTTATTCGAATACTCAAGTATAATTAGATACATTGTTCGTAAGTCAATATGTCGTCTTTATTTTTATACCCCTGCAGAAAAAACGACTTCGATGATTTAATTCAAAATTGAAAGTACTTAGGTGTAAAACATTTTTTTTTCATGTAAGAGTAACAAAGCCAAAAGTTCCTAATTATTCCCTGAAGTACAAAAAAGAGAGCGAAGCAGCTTTGAGGGTTAGCTTCTATTTGCCAATTTATCTGGCCTCCATCTGCATTTGTTTACTTCGCCGGTTACTCTCTGCAGTGTACCTAGGACCGTTTTGCATATCAGTTAACGAACGTTTTTTGTGCATTTTTTCATGTATAGTTTAGCACGCCGCTTGCCTCATTGGTATATCAATCAAGCCACAAAAGCGGGTACGAATTCACTCCACCAGCGAGGGATGGTCGAAAAGAAATTTAAGAGGTACCATAAAAATGACCAAGATTTAACATTTTGTAAAGATGTAACACCCAATTCAAAGTTTAAACTCCAAACTGGAAGGTTTCGGTCCCAGAAACTATTATTTATTCCCAGTTTTATTATATAGAGCGCCTTTAAAAGTATAAGGTGCGCGTTTTCTGCATACTTTCAAATTCAAATGTTAAGGGAACGGATAATTACTTTTTTAGCCACCTTCGCATGAATACTAGACTCAACTCTAGTTGCCCTAGCCAATTTATAGAAAGAGAATCGTGGGAACTGGTAATTTTTTTCGTTTTCCGAATACAAAAAAAGAAACCAGAATGAATTTACATATTTTGAACTAAGGTCGTACGTATGAACATAGCCTTGTGGTTGTATATGTTGAGACTTATTTAGGCATTTTTTTGAGCTAGCCTATTTGGAAACGCAATGAAGGAGGCGTATCCCTATATTTATACCCTTGCAGAGGGTATTATAATTTTGGTCAAAAGTGTGCAACGCAGTGAAGGAGACATCTCCGACCCTATAAAGTATATATATTCTTGATCAGGATCACCTCCTGAGTCGATATGAGCATGTCCGTCTGTCTGTCTGTTTCTACGCAAACTAGTCTCACAGCCTTGTTTTCCTTGCACGCAGTACATAAGTCGGAACGGCCGGGATCGGCCGACTGTATCCTATAGCTGCCATATAACTGATTGATCGGAAATGCCATAACTTCGTTGTTTTTCAAGTTAGATTGATGGGAGTTTCAATGGATTCCTCTTTGGGCAAAATAATTCGATATGCCAAATTTCATTAAGATCGGCCAACTATATACGATCCGCTATATATCTGATAATATAAGATGTGTGGCGCCACCTAGCGGACTGCGACTCAACTGCAAGGGTATATAAACTTCGGCTCCGCCCGAAGTTAGCTTTCCTTTCTTATTAGAGTTGATAGTGGTTTCTTCCTCTTTTTCAAACGATTTCTTTGGCCAACCATCAACTTGGTAGCAGCATCACTAAGTTGTGTAGACGAAATTGTGGCATATCCATCGAAAGTTTGAGAAGAAATTGACTCAGATGAGTCAGATGAGCAATGCAATTGCCGTGGAGAATACTGTGTTACTCGTAGCACTAGTAAATGTTAGCGTTGTGGTCACTGTGCTGATGTTCTGAGTCTTAGAGCTCTGTGAGCGTTGAGCAATGATGACTTCTTCCCTGATCTCCGAGGGTGTTTTTCTAGCAACGTGGTACATTTTTTCGTACAGTAGAACTCCAATTATCCGAATTAATGGGGACCGGGACCCATTCGGATAATCAAATATTCGGATAATCGGTTTTTCGTTTTCTTTTCGAAGCCATGGTATAAAAACAATACAGTATTGTACCCGCACAAACAAAAGTAAGCCTTAGCGAAAGAGTAGCGTCCTCAAGCAAGGTCAATAGCACACTGGCTAATCAAAACAAACAATCGCGGGGGGAAGTCAGTGTAGGCACAACGGCAAGTTAAGACAAGTCAAGTCAAGACTTGTGATTCGGATAATCGGCGATTCGGATAGTCGGAGTTCGGATAATTGGAGTTCTACTGTATTTAATTTGCTTATTGCTAAGCTGAGAGTGAGAATAATGTCCATCCTTTTACAATAGGCAACAGTTTGCTCAGTTTCGTCAAGGTTTCTTCTGCGCTGTCTGTATTACCCCTCGTTTGCAGCCACTCACCACGTGAGGGGTGAAGTGATGCCCAATGGGCAAAAATTCAGTTTTTTCGCTCTGCAGTAGTGTGTTTTGTATTTTTTCAGTAACTGACACTGTCCAAGAAATCATCCAAACCAGTCAATGGTATTTTTGCAAGAGGATTGGTCTTGTTTTCCGAATTAACATAACACAAAACTTATTTTGCTCACAATGCTGCTACCAAAACGTTCGAAGTATCCTGGGTAAACTGAGCCAATTTTTTACTAAGAGTGCTTCTTTTGAATTTGATGCTATTGCACTTACTGAAACCTGGCTTAATTCCTGTCTCTGATTATGAAATTTTTGTTCCAAACTACACTGTGTTTCGATTGGATAGGCCATCTTTCGGTGGTGGTGTCCTCATTGCTGTTAATATTAAATACTCAGCTGAACTAATCACTTTCCCGAATCAGTTTGGAATCGAGTTTATCGCAGTAAAAATAACTGTTGGTCCGTCTCATATTTTCATGACCTGTTTTTATATACCTCCATCGGTTGATGATACGGTATACTTTCATCACCTTAATTCTATCAAGTTCGTTTTATCATTAGTCAATGACTCTGATTTTTTCCTAATCATGGGTGATTTTAACCTTCCCCAAATCTCCTGGATCCCGTGTGAAGATGACAATTCCTTGCATTCTAGTTGCCATAACGACTTCATTGATGAATTAATTGAAATTGCCCTCCAAATTAACCCCATCCTTAACACACTTAGCAAGTCCCTAGACCTTATTTTCTGTAATAGAATTTCCTCTGTCACTGTAAATCGGTATTCACCACTATCGCTTCCTGAAGACGTACACCATCCCACACTATTGGTTTCGGTGTTAGTTGATGTCCCTAATATTCATAACTATGAGGCTCAGTATCGTTCTAAATGTTTCCGAAAAACGGATTACAACGCTCTTCGCAATCATTTAGCTGGAATTGACTGGGAATATCTTTCATCTTTTAACTCTATTGATGCTGCTACTGATTCTTTTTATGATGTAATCCACAACGCGTTGGACAAATTTGTTCCAGTACTTTCATCGTCTTCATCAACGAAACCGAAATGGTTTAACAAACACCTTTCTCGTCTTAAGAACAGGAAATCTAGAGCTTACAAAATGTTTCTTAAGTCTGGATCTTTGTTTCATCAGACAAACTTTCTTTACATTCGTAACCAGTTTATTCTTCTTAATAATCAACTTTATAAGCGTTACATTGTAAATTGTAAGGTTAACTTCCGAAATGATCCGAGCTCCTTTTATTCGTTTGTCAATATGAAACGTAAATCCAGTCTTTTTCCTCCTTCCCTATCTTATAAAAACATTTCTGATTCTTCAGATCATGGTATTGCAAATCTCTTTGCATCATTCTTTCAATCAACTTATTCGTCCGATTCTTATAATTTAAATTCTACATACCCTTATAATATTCCGTATATAAACAATATCTACTTGTCGAAATTTAATCATCTTGATGTTTCTAATGCTCTTTCAACCTTGGATATCTCTTTTTCTGCTGGTCCTGATAACGTCCCGAGCTGTATTCTTAGGTACTGCTCCGATATCCTATGCTATCCTCTTACTACCCTATTCAATTTATCTTTGGACCTTTCATGCCTTCCCAAGAGATGGAATGAATCTTTTATTATTCCACTTCATAAGAAAGGTTCTAAAATACTTATTGATAACTACCGTGGTATTGCTAAACTTTCTGCTATTCCCAAGCTGCTGGAGAAAATGGTTACATTGCAACTGCAACATCATTGCAAAAGCATAATTTCCTCCACCCAGCATGGTTTTGTCAAAAATCGTTCTACAACAACCAATCTGCTAGAATTCACTTCGATCGTCCATAAGGGTTTTCTCAAACGAATGCAAACCGATGTTATTTAAACCGATTTTAGCAAAGCTTTCGATTCTGTTAATCACCGTCTCCTTCTCCAGAAACTTTATCTTATGGGTTTCCCTCCTAATATCATAAAGTGGATGACTTCATATCTATCTAATCGTACGCAGCGGGTTTTGTTTAAGAACATCACATCTCAAGTTATAAAAGTAACATCTGGTGTTCCGCAAGGCAGTCACTTGGGACCTCTTCTGTTTATCATCTTTGTTAACGACTTGCCTAGTGTCGTGAGCTATGCTACTACACTTATGTATGCTGATGATGTGAAGCTCTGTTTTTCTTACTCTGACCACTTTCTTCATAGACATCTACAGTTTGACCTTGACGAAGTATTCTTGTGGTGCTCTAATAATCTCCTCTCACTAAACTGCTCAAAATGCAAGGTTATGACGTTTAACCGTAGCACGCCTCATGTCATCTCGTACTCACTTGGGAATCACTTTTTAGTTCGTGTTTCCTTAATGAATGATCTTGGAGTTCTTTTCGATCACAAACTGTCGTTTAATGAACATATTTCTCTAACAGTTAATAAAGCCAGAGGAGTACTTGCATTTATCAAGCGCTGGTCAAAAGAGTTTGATGATCCCTTTACCACTAAAACGTTGTATATCTCTTTGGTTCGTCCGATCCTTGAATACTGTTCTTGCGTTTGGAGTCCGCAGTATATGGTTCATCAAAGAAGTATTGAATCAGTGCAAACGCAGTTTCTTTTATTTGCCTTAAAATATTTAAACTGGGACTCAGATGGTCTTCTTCCACCATATCGTTGTCGGTTAAAGTTATTAGACCTGCCACCATTGCAGGTACGTCGTACTTGAGCTGGGGCCATGCTCCTTCATAAACTCATTCTTGGTCAAGTTGACTCTAATCTTTTACTTGAAAAAATAAAATTTTCTGTTCCAAATAGGTCAACCAGGTCCTTCCGACCCCTTTGGTTACCAATTTGTAGATCAAATTTTGCGGACCATGATCCTTTTCGTGTTATCTGTAAAAATTATAATCTATTGTCCCATTTATTTTCCCCTGAATTATCCCTTGATGAAATAAAATCTAAATTGTTTGTTTTTCTTTTAGAATAATTTTCCTAATTCTTAATTATAATTAATTAATTTTAAAATTGTATATATAAATAACAGATAATTGTTACTTCAATAAAATAAATTCTTTGGGTAGCGTGACCACACTCGATCTGGTAAATCAAACTACAAAAGCCACTGCCGATCTCATCTATTCCCAGAGAGCAATGGCCGATCTTAGTATAATATTTAACGAATTAAGTTTTAAATAAAAACACATTCGACAAACGGGGTTCTTCTGAGAAAACAATCTAAGGAGGAAAAAACCAAAATGAAGAATCATGGCCTTCCAAAAGAGCAATTGCCGTTCTGGCAAATGGAAATGAAGAAAGCAATGGCCGATCTAAGTATATTTAACGCATTAAGTTTTAAATAAAGACACGTTCGACGACGGGATTTTTCCAAAAAAGCAGTGGCCGATCTAAGGAGGCAAAACCAAAATGAAGAATCATGGCCTTCCAAAAGAGCAATGGCCGTTCTAGCAAATGGAAATACAGAAAGCAATGGCCGATCTCAGTATAATATTTAACAAATAATGTTTTAAATAAAAACACGTTCAACAACGGGATTCTTTCGAGAAAGCCATGGCCGATCTAAGGAGGATGAAACCATACAAGAAAGCAATGGCCGATCTAAGGACGATGAAACCATACAAGAAAGTAATGGCCGATCTAAGGAGGAAGAAACCAAACAGAAAAAACCGGGATATTCCGAGAGAGCAAGAAAGCAGTGGCCGATCTAAGGAGGCAAAAACCAAAATGAAGAATCATGGCCTTTTAAAGGAGCAATTGCCGTTCTGGCAAATGGAAATGAAGAAAGCAGTGGCCGATCTCAGTATATTTAACGAATCAAGTTTTAAATAAAAGCACGTTCGACAATCGGGGTCTTCCGAGAAAGCAATGGCCGATCTAAGGAGGAAGAAACCGAGAAAAAGAAATCAGGTTTTTTTTGATAGTTTATAAGATATTGAAACTTTTTTTGTTTTATTATTTGAATTAAAACAAAATTTTGGTTTTTGTTTTTTTTTTCAATTTTCGTACCGCACAGTGGTTAAAAATGCACTTTTATTTAAGAAATTATTACAAATTATAATTTGAATCACATTTGGTATTACATTATAGAAAAATAAAATTAAACTGTTACGTATTTAGAATCCATTGTTAAATTTAACGAACACTGAAAAAAAATTCGATTACATTTTTTTAACAACTCAACAATTGTAACATACTCTTTTCCTTGTGTTTTAGTTTTCAATATCGTCTGGTACCTCTTCCTCTAATTCGATTTCAAAAGTGTCACAACATCGTTGCCATTTTCTTCATCTGAGTCTTCTGCGCACGAGTTTTGGGATGTACTTCCGTCTTTGTGGCCAACACCTGGAGATATGATTGGCGAATCCAAAATATCGACAACCTGTGGGTTTTTGTGAACCAAGAACTCGACATTAGTGGATCAGACGAATCCATAGCTCTGTGAAAGACATCTGACATATTGCCAATCCGGCTACATTTTCTGGCATTATTTTTTCGGTCAGCCTTGAAAAGTTTGTGCCTTGCTTTTGATGCACTTTCTGCCAAGGAGCCAACAGGAACAATTAATTTTTCAATGATGATGTATCCATGTACTTAAATTTTGTGTACTGTAGGCGACATGGGGTACCAAAAGTAATTGGTCCTGTACATAGTAAAAGTTTCAAAACAGAATAATTTGAATTTTTCTGAATTTGTAGGGTAATGACTATTTATAGCTATCAAAATTACATGTAAGCGCTGAATCAAATTGTGATCTATTCCTAATATAGAGGACAATAATTTTGGGTTAGAGAACAGAGAACTGCAAAAATCACTTTTTTTTGTTCATACTCGAATAATGATAGGTTACTCTGATTGATTTTAAAATTTGATTCATGTGAACAGAGCGATCCGTACGCTTCGTGTCAATGATTTGCAACAATTTTGAATCACTATCGCATCAATTGGGAATGATTTGTTTTGATTTTTTTAGAAGCAAAGCAATACCCGAAAATGATTCAAAATTATACATATATGATTGATTCTGATCCGCCTGCTGAGCTTAACGAGCTTGAATCAGGTGCTTTTTGAGGCTATATCGGGAGCCATATGACTTTATATATGAGGTGACGCGATATGAGGCTATGCGCGTTTGAAAATGTCGTCAGTATGTTGGGCTGATTTTTAATTCCTCCTTATTTCATTATTATTCAATTAATTTAAAACCATATTTAGATACACCTAAATCATTGTTTGAAACAAAATAATCGATTTTTTTGTACCATATAACAATTTGTGCCATCACTACTTGTCACTCATTACTCGACAAGTAGTATTTAATAAAATATTATTCTCGAAATTAAAATGGAAGAAACTAGCCAAATAATAATCCTATAGCTGCCATATAACTGAACGATCGGAAATGGCAAAACCTTGCTAGTTTTAAAGATGCTTGGGGCTGTTTCCAACATTTTTATTAGAAAATTGATTTGATGATGAAATTCTCATAAGGATCGGCCAAATATATATGATCCGATATATATTTTATAATATAAGCTGCAAGGATATATCAACTTCGGCTCCGCCCGAAGTTAGCTTTCCTTTCTTGTTATTAATTGAAAATGTACAGTTCATCATTATTTCAAGTCCCAGGTTTCAAATTGAAACTTTCAATCATACATTTTTACTCAAGTATACCTCAATGATTTAAATCATATGCCTAGATCGTAGCCAACTTTATCAAAAATTTTGAATCAAAGTCAGGTTTGAAGCGATTTGATTCAAACCGAGCAAACCATACGATACAACCACTAACCATACAACATATAGACTTCTCATTTCATACAACGAAAATGGACGCAAAAATTTCTTGCGACAGGCCCCCGGAGGCCCCAGAGAGAATCTTACTCTCATTCTTACGCTCATTTTTACGCTCATAATCTCATTGAACTTTTTTGGTTGTTCAGTCGCAGAGAGGCGCATCATCAAGAAGGTTCTTCCGCGGTTTAACCGATCTTTATATGTATGCGTGCTCACACATTCACACACACGGTTTCATGTGTGGGCGTTCGACTTCGTTTTGAAGCCAGCAAAAATTTTTGATTTTTGTAACTTTTCAGGCATGCTACCCTAAGAAAATTGGGGTATACATTATACGCTAATGATGAAAAAAATATGTATGTTTTATATTTTAATATTTCAACCTATATTTTATATTTGTTATTGATTACGATTAAGTGGTAGCTGTAAAATGTTTTTCACATATATGCATATGTCAACGAATGCATTAAAATCTATATATTAAGGTAGAAACAGGGCATATTTCAGTCGATTGCTTTTAAGTTGTTGTAGTTCTGCCAGCGGATGCTGTTCCATACCCTTCTGATGGATGATTTTTGTGGAGAATAAACAAAAACAGCAGATTTTTTGTTTCTGTGGGCATCAGTAGGGTATGCAAGAACCATCCGTTTGAAAATAACAACAGTAAAATTTGCGTTTTAAGTAAAAGCGACTGAGAGATACCCTGTTCCTATCTTAGTACAATGATTTTTAATTGTATGTAAATATATAAATACGTAATTTCGTAAATATATATTTAAAGCATTTTACAGTTGCAATCTAATCATATTCCTAAATATTATATGTATAAAAAGTATGAAATATTAAAATATATAATAAAATTTTTTCATAGTTAAATAAGAATGAATACTCCCATTTTTTTAGGGTAGCATGCCTGAAAAGTTACAAAAATCAAAAATTTTTGCTGGCTTCGAAACGAAGTCGAACGCACACACATGAAACCGTGTATGTGAATGCGTGAGCACGCATACATATAAAGATCGGTTTAACCGCGGAAGAACCTTCTTGATGATGCGCCTCTCTGCGACTGAACAACCAAAAAAGTTCAATGAGATTATGAGCGTAAAAATGAGCGTAAGAATGAGAGTAAGATTCTCTCTGGGGCCTCCGGGGGCCTGTCGCAAGAAATTTCTGCGTCCATTTTCGTTGTATGAAATGAGAAGTCTATATGTTGTATGGTTAGTGATACAACTCACATCAACTGATTTGAAGTTGGTGTTTACATGAATTGATTTGAAACGTTATAACTAATGATGTGATTTGATTTGATCCTATTTTGTCAAAAGGTGATTAAATCATACTCAATCATACTCGTTGCAGTTCTTTGTTAGAGAATGCCCGTCTCGCCGAATTTCCGTCTTTTGTATTGCCACTGCCATTTTGTCTCGGCTTGTCAACATGAAGCCCCATATCTTTCCAAAAAGCTGCTTGAACTTTATATTTTCGTGCCTCCAATTCGATTTTGTCATTTCCCTTAACGTGCCACTTTCTAAGCTCAATTCTGTATGATATTTTAAGCAAGAAGTAAAAAAAGCAAATATTTTGGAATAAAAATCACTTATAGTAAGAAGCTGGGTGGGCTTTGCCCCACACATTGGACACGACTGGCAGGATTTTGTTCCTGTTATTATATTTAACACCTTGCCGTCTATAAGTGTTAGGTGCCCATCGAATTTTACAAAAATTACATTCGATTCGAAAGCATGCACGTATAAATCCAGGTTTTTAATCTGATTGTCCAAGTTTTCATTTTCTTCTAATATAAGAGACGTTGTTTCCTTTATGTATGCTATTTTTAGAGGACGGCAAAATCGTATGGACTGAGGCGATTTATTTAACCAAATGACTCTTTGTTTTTGATCTATCATTTTTATGGGAATAATTGATGTAACAAATAGAGAATCATCTTAAGATTGTAGTATCCAGTTAGTAAGAGCAAGTATTCGTACGCTGCTGTTCCCTTTCGTTTTACCACATCGTTAAAGAAAAACTGGAAGCGAAGGGGCTTACTGTCGGTATTCACCCTGGGATCGACGGATCGTCTTTACCCACGGTGCGTAGGAGGTTTCGGGGGCGTGCACTTCTTGAGTTCTAAGCTCGTCGGAACGGTGTGGGTTCTTCCTAGATTCCTACATAACACCACTTTACTCTAATAATTATTTAAGTGCACTTCACTGTTCGTTAATGATCGGGCAAATATTTGAATTAAGACCAGTTGGAAACGGACGGACACGGGCTGTATTGAGGATCAGGAAAACTTTCGCTTGATCGGGGTGGCTGAGATGTTGTACGCTCCCCTGGTCTTTACCCTCCCTACCTTGATACCTCGATGTGAATCTATTTGGTATCCCTAGAGCAATGTACTCTACAGACTCAAACGACTTCGGAGTTTCCTGAAAACTGCATCACCACAAGCCCCAGACCCAGATAATACTCTTCTATTCCATTATAATATACATTATCTTCACTAAATCAAATCAAAATACACTTCATACGCCTTTGCGCCATATCAAAATAAAGAAAACTCAAAAAGAAACTGAGGAAATCAAAATTAAAGAACAAAAGAAATAATACTACTAACTCATCTTACATCAATTTAGCCTATCTGTCATATGTACCAATTGTCACCGCATTCACTAACATATGTACATTTATATATATATATAGATAGATATATATATTCACTTTTTACGGACTTACGCTCGTTTCCGGCGATGCAGGTTCGTTGGGCCCATCGAAGATGCAGATTTCTGTAAAATGGTGCTTTAATCGTCGCAAGTGAAAGCTGGTGGCGGTTGTGTGGTGCATGTGCAGTTACATTTAAACTACATGACAATAGAAATAACCCTAAAAACCTATCTCTAGCAAAATCTTAAATCTAATTTTAATTGATCCAACGCTTTGATACTTCTCCCATCCTAGTTCGTGATTGCTTTTCTCGGGGTCTTTTGCTGAATTCGGGTCGCTGCGGGGGGGTGTGAAGTGCGGAGGTTAGGACCGGCGGATCTGCGAGATCACGTGGTTATGAGTTCATGCCACACTGGCACAAGGATGAGTGAGTCCCAAGTTTGGCTGCTGTGGAAACTGCCTACTCTGCTCATGGCTCTGTTACGCCATCAGTTTAGGGTTAGGTTTCCACGTGTACTCGACCTCTTACACTCGATCTTTTTCCACTCCTTTTTTCCTCACTTGCTTCCTTTCCGACCGGTTGCCTTTGTTTTTGCCAGTGGCAACTGCCACATTGATGAAAAGCGCGAACGCGCTACGCGACGTGCGCGAGGCTAACCGGCCGGTGGAGATCGCAATACAGGTTGCTTTCCCACTGTAATACAAATTCTCCCACTGATCTGTTCACTATCTATCCACTATATTTACCTTTCAGCAATCTTAGTATTCTCAACTGTTGCAAGAGATGTTCCCAATACTGATGTTAGAGATGTTGAAAATTTTATAAATTCCAAAGCTGTTTTAGCACGTGGTTGCTGCCTTCTTTCAATTTACGCAGGTCAGTTTTTCACGTCTGGTACTCTCTCTATCGCAAATTCAAATGAACGACCTGCCAACAAGCTAACTTCGTTGCTACGCAACCGAGAAAATCTTCAAAACTTCCAATAACGGGACAATTCCTGATCTCCGTTTCCATGTCTCTCAGCGCTTTCGCACAAGTATGCCAGAAAGAGATCGTACTGTGTGCCAGAGCGGGACGATTATATTGCCGTTTTCGTCTCTATGCTCCGCACCCTACACTTCGGATTCGGCATTTCCGACTATTCTTGGTAAAGGCTGATACAAAATAATTTCTTGGTTCTCCCTACTGTTTCGACCCCCACAAGTTTTTTTTACAAATTTACAATGTACAAATTTTTGTTTGTGCAAACTGTAACCAGTAGACCCATCAAACCCATAGCTAAAAATAAGAGTACACTGAGTAACATCTGAAAGTATTTCACAAACTTCCTTTTGCATCAGTAATATTCTTGAAGCGGTATATTTCAATAAGTTTTGCAAGGAAACTTTTGCTTCATTTTCGGTGCATGCTATTCCAGCAGGTCTACATTTTAATTTGTCCTCGGCTATTTTCGAATAAGAAGGGTAAATATCGCAGCCATATTGTTTACTAAGTTGTTTTACATTTAGCAGCAAAGTTAATAATTTTATGTGATATTGCTTGGTTTATTGTTTTGATTTGATGATCGCCATATTTGATGATCGTCGAATAGAAGTCTCCAAGGCTTCTCGCGAGCGTAATAATTACCTTAGCAAGGAATTTCAATTTGTAGATTTTTCAAACTTTTTTTTCACACAAAGCAGCAAGCACTTAAGTTAACCAGTTTTTCGCGCAAACAATACATTTTTTTAACCAAATACATTTTTGAAGTAATCCATTTTGTTTTTATATTAATTTTGTTTTACAGTTTTCAAATTGACAAATTTTATATAATCAATGCATATTAAAATATTCGATTATATTATTTGATTTCTCCTTTGTGGCGGTATAAATAATCATAAGATTCTTTATCAAAACAAAATACATACAGGGTTCGGCACTCGAAGTGTAACCAATTAAAAAGGCCATAATTAAAAAGGAAAATTAGTTTTACTCAATTCAAAGTACAAAATGTGTAAAAATAATACACAATTCAGAAACAATTCACTTTTGCTCGATATGACCACCTTTTGCCTTGACTACGGTCCAAAAACGAATCGCAATCTGCCGAATGTGACTTGCAGGTATTTTGGCGCACTCGCCAACAACAGCTTTTTTCAGCGCATCGAGACTAGTGTATCTTTTAGTTCGGACCTTGCTCTCCAAAATGGCCCAAAGAGAATAATCCATGGGATTCGCGTCTGGTGAATTCGAGAGCCATTGTGTGGACGTTATGAAGTTCGGAACGTTGTTTTTCAGCCATTCTTGGTTCACTCGAGCTTTATGAGACGGTGCCGAGTCCTGTTGAAACGTTCATGGTCTGCCACCAAAATGTTTATCTGCCCACGGCTTCAAAGCAACCTCCAGAATACTTTCCCGATAATATTGCGCATTTACCTTGACGCCAGGCTCGATGAAAACGATTGGAGAGCGCCCATCTGCGGTTACAGCGGCCCAAACCATTATCTGTGGCGGGTGCTGCCTCCTAGTGGCCAATCGATGACTCAAATTCTCGTATGAACGGTCGGTCAAGTAAACCCTATCGTTTTGGGAGTTTACGAATTGCTCAATTGTAAAAATTTTCTCGTCAGAAAACACAATGTTTGGAAATTGACCACTTTCGGCCAAACGTAGCAACTCCTTCGCTCGTGTGAAGCGAAGCAACTTTTTTTCTCGTGTGATCTCGGCAAAATGCTTACATGCGCTTGTAAACAATACTCTAAACTGTCCTTTAACTAACTCACCGACAGCTGACGCCCGTGCTGCGGGAGCGGTCTGAAGTTGGTTACACTTCGAGTGCCGGACCCTGTATATAAATATATTAGGTAAATCGTAATCGTAATCACTAAATCGTATAAAATATAAAAATTTTTAATTTATTTACATTCGCTACGAAGAACACGTTTGAGCAACGATGTTCTCACTCTGAAATTCAGAGTCTAAATAAATGGAGTTAAAAAACTGCTAGTGATACTTTCTGTCAACAGAGGTACTATCGATGATGTGGGCTCTGGGTGACTATCGTTTGTTTTTTCCATCATCGATATATCGTGTCTGTATCATCATCAAAGAATAAAGCAAAAGTAAATTCTACGACAAAATCGACAATTCACAGCCAGAAAATGGTGGTAAGTCAATTTGAGTCAATGTTGTGAAGTGTTTCCCTCAAAAGATAACATCGACATGGGGTCTTCAGCAAAATGGGAAATGTTTGAAATAGTAATAGATAGAGTTTCACATGCACTTTGTTGTTATTTGTTGCGCATGCGCTTTTCGGAGCTTGGTAGAGCTTCTGCGCCCAAGCTCATGTTTATTGCAATTGACTTGGGACCGGCCGCTACGATTATTTGGTGGTTAATCTGAACCCATTAATACGAAATTGAAATTGAGTTCAAATATATACACGTGTGGAAAGTCCCAACCCTCTAACTTAAAAAACACCAAAGTTATGGCATTTCCGATCAATCAGTTATATGGCAGCTATTTTTTTTTTTGAAGGGGCTGTCCATATATTACGTAATTATTTAGGTGGTGGGGTGGGGTCAAGGAAATGATTATGTTTGATTACATGAGGAGTGAGGGGTCTGGGACAATGATAATCACTGTTAGGGGGGGAAGGGTGTTCATTAAATGATTACTTTTGATTACTAGAATGTGAGGGGGTCAAAAATCGCAGAAAACGTGATTACGACCCCTAAGCTAGAATGATGGGAATGATATTAAGAACATTAGAACATAATTAATATTAAACCTTAAGTGAACACGATCACAAAATTACACAACACAACCAAAAATTACACTGTGCGACAAAAAAAAAAAACGAAATACACTTGGGAAACGAGATAGTGTAGGTTGTTAATCTGGTCGAAGAGAACTCAAAAATATTTTTTTTATATTTTTGGAACCCTCCAATTTTTTTTTATTTAAAAAAAACCGTTTTACGGGACTTTTTTGCGCTTAAAAATTCCTGAACGCGTTTTTTTCAACCGATTTCAAAATTTTCGGTGTTTTTCAATAGTTAAATGTTGTAGCTTTTGAAAAAAAAATATATCTTCGATTTTGTTGAACAAAAAGGACAAAATTTTTACACCTGAAACTGAAGATTTCGATTTTTATTCGTGTTTTTTGGATTTTGATGCCAGTTTTTCGGTAAAACTTACTAAAATTCTGTCATTTTTGCCACATATCAATGTTGTCTCATTCATTCTGAATAAAACGAGACAAATTTCATAAAAAAATTATGAAAATTGGTGAAGTTATAACGCTTTTCCCAAAAAAAGTCAACTCAGCCTAGCGGGCGCTTCGGAGGAACAATGTGTATAAAAATAAGAGTATATTGCTTTCTTCTGACAAAACTTTTGTCATTTATGCCACATATTAATATTGTCTCAATAATACTGAATAGAACGAGACAAATTTCATTAAAAAATAATACAAATTGTTGAAGTTATAACGCTTTTCCCAAAAAAAGGCAATAAAACCATGGGAGCACTATAAGAAGAAGAGCATATTCCTGTCTTATACACACAGGTACTCCGGAGCGCACGCAAGGTTGAATTGACTTTTTTTGGGAAAAGCGTTATAACTTCACCAATTTTCATAATTTTTTTATGAAATTTGTCTCGGTTTATTCAGAATGAATGAGAAAACATTGATATGTGGCAAAAATGACAGAATTTTAGTAAGTTTTGATATGTGGCAAAAATGACAGAATTTTAGTAAGTTTTACCGAAAAACTGGCATCAAAATCCGAAAAACACGAATAAAAATCGAAAACTTCAGTTTCAGGTGTAAAAATTTTGTCGTTTTTGTTCAACAAAATCGAAGATATATTTTTTTTTCAAAAGCTACAACATTTAACTATTGAAAAACACCGAAAATTTTTAAATCGGTTGAAAAAAACGCGTTCAGGAACTTTTAAGCGCAAAAAAGTCCCGAAAACCGTTTTTTTTTAAATAAAAAAAAATTGGAGGGTTCCAAAAATATAAAAAAAATATTTTGGAGTTCTCTTCGACCAGATTAACAACCTACACTATCTCGTTTCACAAGTGTTTTTTCACTGTCGCACCGTGTTATTCTAAGATACCTGTAATAAAACTTCCCAAATTAATTTTAAGGATTTTGCTTCCTATTTCTAAACATTCAATTTTTTTAACACCGTTTTCAAACTAGTTACAATGTGCACAATCACCTGAATTTAGTATGTGCACATCATTTGGCGGGACCGTCAAATATTGAAACATGCATAATTAAAACTATAATTATCTTACAAAATTATAATTTAGCAGTTGCATATTTATCGCAAATATCGGGTGCAGAGTGCTGAATATGGAAATTTTAGTATCAGACCAAATTCGTATACTATGAATTTTGAAGGCCGAAGCTTTTATTTTCACGATCATAAAATATAGGTATGTATATTGCACCCATAGCCATAGATGTGGGCAAATTTTTGAGTCGATAGATTTAAAACTAAGAGCATAATTCGCGTAGAAATAGGCAGACGGGAGGGTTTGTATCGAACAAGATACTGAACAAGAATTTATAATTTTTAAGGTAAAGTCTCCTTCAATGGGTTTCATACTTTTGACCTAAACAGAAATAAGTAATTTTTAATATTTGATCCAAAGACCTCTTTTCTCTCTATTAATTTTTTAAAAATTTCTTTTGAAATTTTCTTACACACGCCTCCAACGCTCGTCCAGATTGCAAGGCGCTGTTTCAAACCGCCCTAGCCGTCGCTTGAATGGAGTTCCGGACTTGGAGCACGCCAATTCATAAGTGTAAAATTTTGATTTTTCAGCCAATCTTTTACTATTTTGGCGGAATATTTGGGTTCATTGTCCTGTTGAAAAATTAATAACTGTTCCGGATATGCGAATTTTTTATAAAATAAAAATATATTATTATATTAATAAATTATTTGTGTTTGCAAATTTCTTTATTGCAATACATAAATATCTACATACATATATGGAAAATGTTAAAGGATAGGACAAATGAATTTACGGCCTTTAAGGTCAAGTGGGAAAGAGAAATGGAACATCCCAAAATGGTCAGCCAACCCAAATTGCATATATGTATAGATATCGTCCCTTGAAAATCTTCCCCTCTGATAGCTCCAATGTCTGTCAGTGACGTAAATCTATTTCAGTTGAGGGATTTGTGCATCCAACACATTGGTTTGGAATTGCTGAGCTGTATCCGAACATTTTAACTTGTGTGCCATTGTGTGAGCGTTTTTCAGGAGTTTTTAGGTTTTTGTTACGACTTGAGCTATATTTTATTTACCCTTTAGTGCGGTCTTTTAATTAATATTTTTGGGTGATTGGAATTCATATTTCCCTAAGTAATAGGCAACAATATATATTTAACTTCGTAGGAATAATTTTTTTGCATTTCTTTTTAATGAATAAAAAAAATAAACGATATTAAACTGTCACTATACTATTTTTCACTCATTTTTCAATTCATATCAAATTAACTAAATTACTAATTAACTAAACTTTTAACAAAACTTTGCTTTGCAACTAATTCACTAACGAATGTTGAAATATATTATGCAATGTTAAGAATTTTTCGAAATTGCTTATCTGCAATTTAAATTATTCGTGCTATTTTTTGTTCAACTAAATTATCAACTTATTTATGGCAAGTTGCAAGGCCATCAACGCAGCCCAAAGTTGATTATGTACTACCATTCCCAAATTATAAACTAGATGGCTGTGATGTTCTGGCCTCTTTTTGCGGTTGCCGCAATCGTATACAAATTGCTCATTTCGACGTGGTCGAAATGGAAGGCCGCTTCGCTGGTGGGGGAGCAGCAGTGAAAGGATCCTGTCGGACGCTCACATAAATAGCAATTTGTGTAGTGCGTTTTTGCGGGCACAGGTAGGCGTGTACTCACCGTTTTAGCCAAATTGCCGCCGTCTAGGCCAGTTTTCATAGGTACCCAGACACCCCTGCACTATGGGGTCTAGGAGGCTAGGAAAAATCGGCTTTAGTTTCAAGGGAAACACCCACGCACATTGGTTCTTGTGGATGATGACGTCGTCTGCTCAGGGCGAGCTGAACAAATTCGAAATTGCAACAAGAGCTGCCTGTGGTATACAGGGTAGTTTAATGAAACCAAATTCACTATCTAACGAGCTGAAAATTTAAAAATTGTACATTCGTGCGGCTCTAAAAATACTTAAATATGTATTTTCTCGCATGGTTCTCGTGAAATACATAATATTGAACCAAAAATCCGACGATAAAGAAATCAATTTACGCACCCAAATACAAAGTCAATACTAAATAAACTCAAAGAAAGAAACTACCTACCATCCAAATTCAACAAAATAAAATTTTTATATTTACTTTAAACTATTTTTTAAATACAAATCATTTAAAACGCTATTTGTATATTTTAAACATTTGAAATATGTTAAATTTTTTTTGGAAGGTATTTATATATTTACTAAATAAATAACCTATAACAGTGAGTTTTTAGAACAATGGAAAGCTTATTCCTATTTTAAAAACTAGTGCAGTGAAAGCTCATTTATAATTTAAGCTTTACAATAAAATTTAGATTTTGTGTACAGGACTGAAGCTTTCACCCAATACATTTTTGAGAGCTTTCTACAAGGACTACTCTTATCCTAGGTGCATACCCATTATTTAGTTCTGAAGCTCATGCATCCTTTACCTAGAGCTTTTAGCCAAATTTGGGTATCCACAGGGTATCTACTTTATAACATATCCAGTCTAAGAACCAGCTATTCGGAAAAACTTCCGCTTCATTACGGCTAATTTGTTCAGTAGTACTCTTGTGATATATTTCAACCCGAATCTGAACAGAGTGAAGATGGAGAAGCACTATTGATCATTAATTACTATCGAGGCACAATAGATTGCAACCACTCTTCTTCGATAGATAAACGCCATCAATTTTTGAACCCAAAATAAATATATTTAAAATATAATTGGAAACGCGTGTAGTTATTCGGCTGCTATTAAAAACTATTAATAGCTCAACACCGTTAAAATTAAAAAAAATCGCTATTCAAACTGGCGCTTGTTCTGTGGTTTAAATAAGCTAAAGTCGAAATTAAAAATTGATCCGCATATTTACGAATACGTATCGCAATTGATTATACGATTTTTCCGCAATTGAATTGCTTTAGAGAGAACTAGGCACAAGGCTCACAGAGGCCACATTTAAAATTTTTGTTTTTCTGTTTTACATAAAAAATGCATATAAATAAGGGACGATATTATGCCTGCCAAAATGTTTTTAGTCCGTTAACAAAATGAAATATTGTGAGTGAAACAGTGTTGACTTACAAGCGTGTTGTTGGCCAAAGACCGTGCTCAGAGTTTAATTTCACTTACTATAATCCAATCACAAAATGTTTTTTCTATTCTATACCCTTGCTGTTTTCTAGCAGCTTATATAATTATAAATATATCGGATCGTATATAGTTGACCGATCCTGAGAATTTCGTCATCAAATCAATATTCTAATAAATATGTTTAAAACAACCCCAAGCATCTTTAAAAATAGCAAGGTTGTGTCATTTCCGATCGTTCAGTTATATGGCAGCTATAGGATATAGTCGGCCGGTCCGACTTCGGCTCCGCCCGAAGTTAGCTTTCCTTTCTTGGTTTAATTTTAGTTGGTACACATACATTTCAAAAATTATACATATGTACTAAAATAATGATGGTCAAAATAATTACACGGTCTACATAATTCAATATATGGTAAAATTTATTCAATTTCTTCTCTTAGGTGTACCGCGGAAACTGTGGGTGATGGAACCCATGTTTGTTCTGCACTTTGTTTCAGGTGAAATTATGCGTGGAGATTATTTTGCTGTTGGCCTGGGTATGAAACCACTTCATTTTTTTAACTTAAAAAAATTGAATTTGGCCAACAAAAGTGGTCGTTTGGACCGTAGTGCTATGCTATGAAAGGTTAACTTAGACTGCAAGTCTGCGTGCCAAGGAAGGATGTGTGCTGAGCTTGAAGTCGATAGTTTTAAAAAAGAGAGACTCATTTTCGTGGAAACAGACAGACAGACATGCTTATGTTTATCGACTGAGGAGGTGATCCGGATTAAGAGTAGAATACTTTATAGGGTCGTTGATGTCTCCCTCACTGTGTTGCACACTTTTAACTTTTGAAAATTATAAGACCATCTGCAAATACAGTCAGCGCCACAAAAAAGACGCACTTTGAAGGCTTACGAATTTGTAACTTTCAGGTCTTGTGGTTTCATTATATGATCGCGGATTCGCCCAATTTTTAACAAGTTAACTGATGTATGTTAATAAAAGTGCATACCAATTTTTATTTTAAATTTGTTTTTAATATTTAAAAAATGTTGTTTTTTGGGTTCACCCTAGTTTTAACGACTTATCACTATTATGGCAAACTTGAAGAAAAAAATCATAAAAGTTATAATAATGAAAAAGTTCAAGGAAAACTATTTTTTTTCAATTGAACACCTTCTTAACTATAAAAAAATTTAAATCTAGGCAATTTAACAATTGACATATTTTTTAATTTAGCTTGATACTTAGTAATGCCGCCTTTGGCCTTAATTACATCTTTTACCCTCTCGGTGATAGAATCGTAAATGGAACACAAATATTCCTTCGTTATATCGTGTATCCATACTTTTTCTATAATTTGTTTTAGCTTTTCCATAGTTTTGGTCTTTCGCTTTCTTATTTTGGCACCCATATAGGCCCAAACATTCTCGATTGGATTAAGGCCTGGGATGTTTCTAGGCCAATCTAAGGACTTAATGCCCAATTCCTCCTTCAAATTTGTTATCTTTAGATAAAATAATGTTAAATTTAGCTGAATAAGTTGTTTTGATAACAATCGGAACTCACAGATCGCGCCCGATGGCATGGTGCAGAATCATCCTGAAAAATGGGCTCTTCTTCTTCTTTACTTATGGATTCAATGCTAGGCGCAACTCCACTTAAAATTATATCTTTGTATTTTTCTGCATTGACCATACCCTGAACCATTAAAATTGATTCAGTTTTATATTTGGATATGCATCCCCATACCATAAAATACAGTGAATGCTTTTCTGTGGCTATGCAGCAATTTGCAGAATAACGTTCCCCACGTCTACGGCCCACCTTGAGGAATCCATCAGATCCAATGAGATTAAATTTGGACTCATCTGAAAATAGCACTCTTGACCAATCAGAAGCAGTCCAATTTTCCTTGTCCTTGGTCCAGTTTAGAAGATTTTTTTTCATTCGCGGATTCAAAAGTGGCTTTTTTGCAGGTGATCGTGCGAGCATTCCCATAGAGTTAAGAGAACGTTGAACAGTTCGCTCCGAAATATCTTTTGAAAACTGTTCATGTACCTCAAATCTTATCTGCACTGCAGTTTTGAAATGATCCTGCAGGCTCGTTCTCATAATAAAGCGATCTTCACGTGGCGTGGTGCATTTTTTTCACCTGTTCCTTTTGTCCTTTTTACTTCACCTGTCTCACGATATTTTTTTAAAAAACGACGCATTGAGCTTTCATTAAAATGTGTGTTCAGCCGCTATTAGCCGATTTGACACATTTTGTTCAGCCAATAAAGTATTTTTTTCTTTATTGCGATCGGAGAACTGCTTTTGCTTCGGCATGATTTTATAGGTGTCTTTAAAAAAAAAATTCTACCAAAAGCAACTCAAGCAACAGCGCTCTTCAATTGACGAAATTATGTCGAAAATAGTCAAAGGAAACCCCCCTAAAAAAATAATGCCCAGAGTGACTGCACAATTTCAAAATTTTTTTAAGTGCGGCTTTTTTATGGCACTGACTGTATATAAAAACCCCAAATTCACAACTTTTTTTTTCAAATTTCTCCAATTTTTAATATATTTATTTAGTTCTAGTTCAATTTGTCTCTTATGTACATATTATGCCGCTGATTTTTTATGAAATTTGGTATATCGAATTATTTTGCCCAAAGAGGAATCCATTGAAACTCCCATTCTTCTAACTTAAAAAACAACCAAGATATGACATTTCCAATCAATCAGTTATATGATTAGAATGCATAGAAAGTCCCATCCGTCTAACTTGAAAAACAACGAAGTTATGGCATTTCCGATCAATCAGTTATATGGCAGCTATAGGATATAGTCGACCGATCCCGGCCGTTTCGACTTATGTACTACCTGCAAGGAAAAGAAGAATGTGTGCATAGTTTCATCTCGATAGCTCCAAAATGACAGACTAGTTTGCGTAGAAACCGACAGACAAACGAACAGACCAATTTTAAGCGAAATTATAACTTTTTTTAAAAATTCGTACTGATCTAAATTAGGATATATACATGTATTTCCAAGTTATTAAAAATTCAATGGTCAAATGGGGTGGTCGATACTATATTTCTCCATCAACATTAATAATTTAATTTATTTGCAAGGCTATACAATAAGCCTCGTCTCAATCCGAAGATAGCAGCAGAAAACTTACATTTATTTTCGAATCTTGGGAAAAGAGTTAAATTATATATTATTTTAATATTTACTTTATTTCAATTAATGTACTATTTTCTACCATTTTCTTCTTATATTCCAATAATTATAAAATGTCCACGTAAAAACTTTTTGGCAAAATATTTATTGACATAAAGAGTTACCCTTTACTTATAAATACCTTAAAGTCAAGTTATGATTTAAATCTCCTTAAAAAAATGAATGTTCCCATTTATTAATTTAGTCTTTTGTATATGTATAGAAAAAGACAAAAAATGCAATCGCATGCTTGATATAAAAATACGTATATATTGTATGTAGTTTTTAAAACTAAATCTAGGAGTGTAAGTGTTCTTCAGAAAGGGCCGCAAACACTTGTCTTCTAATGGCTGATTACTTTTTCTGGCCCAGCTCTTCACGGGCAGCTCCTCTTTTCCATCCCTATTGCTGCATTTTTGTAGCTGCTCTGAGCAGAACTCAATAACAAATTATAACGTATTATAGCCATGGCAAACTGTTGCGTTGCTTAGCAATCGAAAAAAAGCCCCCTCCACCTCCTTCACAGTTCACCACTCCAGCAAAGTTATCCGAAAAGAACTTTTTATGCTGCCAACTGTGCTGGCGGCAACAAAGTTGCCATGGGCGATGTGGCTGATGGTGAGGCTGGCCACGCCCCCGCCACCACCGCCTCCACGCCGCCGCTGCTAGACCCATTTATCCACCCACTTTTGATGTTTTTGCTTTCCAGCCAGAGTTGTTGACGAGGTCGTTTTGTGTTGATTGCTCAAACTCAGGGCCTCGTTTTCGGTTTGACTTTTTGTAAAAACCAAAACAATCGGATGCTGTGATTGTGAATATAAAGGAAAAATTATTTTCATACATTTTAATTTCAATATTGTACTGGTACTTGCCTTAAATTTATGGACGAGTGGATTGCAACTCCGTGTGCATTCAAGTTACCTGCTAATTAAGACGGAAACACGGCTTCCCCTAATCAAGTAAGGATTCGAAAGAAAATTATTTTCTCGTTGAGCAAGTACCCTGGCACTGGCACTACTCCTTAGTTCATTGCACTTACTAGTGCTTTCAATTTACATCAGCACATTTTGGTAGAGGCAAAAAAATCCTTGCGCCAAATCCAGGATACAGGAGAAACGAGAGAAGCGCTCTCAATAAATCTGCAGGCTAGTGAGCCGTAAAACGATTCTCGATGCTCGATGACTTTTCCCCACTCCTTGGCTGATTAAATGATAAATTTATGAGTACAGCCCAAAATACTTGCAACAAAGACATGGGAAAAGAAACTTTAACTATGCATTTTGTTCGACTTTCACTCGCAAAAAGGGCCGGCCCCGCTCAGGTGAACTCCACCCTTCGGAAACTAGCAAATGGAGTAACGAAAAACGGCTTGCAATCCTTTGCTGACGCAACTATGCGTGAAAATCGTAGAAATATGTATATATACATATACTTTATGATTTGTTTACGGCACAAGTGGCTTGGATTTCGTTTGGGTTCTCATTTCGATTTAGATTTGCGACGGAGCCAGCCAGAATTTTACTAGAAATCAATAAGCCAATAAGCTGGCGAGGAGGCGATTGTCCTGCCGCTGAATTCTGGCCCTTTTATTGTTGAACATTTATTAGTTCGACTTGCCTTTGGCATTATGCATTAATGCTCCATTGATGCGCACTTTCCGTGCAACTTTTTCTCTAGTTACTCTTGCTTTCTCACAGATTTTGTGTACCCTCGTCTGCGTTCGAACTTAAATTGTCAATTTATGGACTTTGTCGGCGAAAGTATTTTCTTTCAGTAATTCTATGGTCGGCTGGCTTTTAGACAACTTTTCTCTGGCTGAGCAAAAATTTTAATAAAGTTAAAAAGTTTATTGAAATCATAAAAAAGTTTGCATCCCCCACGTATCTTTTCATTTTCGTTTTTTTCTCTCATTCGCAAAATTTTTTACATCGCTGCTTTAATCATTTTGATTATAATATTGATGAATAAAAATATTCAGTTTATTTGTTTTTTCCACAATAAATATAATATTATTGTTTATATGCTTCAATTCCTGTTTAGCAGAACAAAAATATAAATAAATTTAATACCATTTAAAGACCGAAAATCAAATGACAAAAAACCTGCCTAATGCATTAGACCTTCCGCCGCGGTATAATTAAATTTTGACTGAAAAGAATGTGTTTTATGAAGTCCCTGGTAATACAAAACATTTACGGCTCAGAAATATGTGTGTCATGTTGGGGACACTCCATGTTATACTTTATTTCAAATCATGTGGCGGTGGCTTTTAGATGACTATACAGTCTTCTAACCGTTGCTTGCCTTTTGCCTCAAACGCCTTGCGACTTCTTTCCTCCAGGCAGCAGCCCCATCCGCAGATTCCATCGCCATCTCCATTTTCAACTGCAGCTGGCTGCTGCTTTATGTATGACATTTAATCAAGTTGACGACTGCATTTGATGCCACGAATATTTTAAAATGACTCAAGACAGGGGGTGTCAGGGTGGGTGTAGGTGTAGGTGTCTTGGTGGTGTGTATGTGGAGTGAAAAGTTGCATATTAAATGCAGACAGCAGCCCAATGGCTGCCAGCGACTTTTGCCACAGTTAATGCAATTTCCCGTTGCCCCAAACCCTCGACTTTGCCATCGCCTGCTGTGCGCGATAATTCAAGCGGAAACGGATGTGGCAACGTCAAAGCCGCAGGTAGCAAAATTTCTACAAAATGGAAACTATTAAATGCACTGGAGTTCAGATTTTCAGCTGGCCTGAAAGACAGTCCCGCAACTACGCCTTTGGACAGGTATTCTCCCTAGGAAGGGTCACCCCGCCCTAATGCATCAGCCCAAATGGGGAAGGAATGCGCTGACAACGAACTGAGAATACCCTCCCTGGGACTTGGCTTGCCAAAATTATTTAATTCCATAAACAACAGACGCCTTAGAGACTGCTTCCTGCGGAATGCCTTCCGATTATCCGTGGGGGAATCGCAGCATTAAAATGAAGGCGCTTCCGGGCCAGAGCGTGAATATAGTAAGTTTATTCAAATGCTTGCTCCTGCACCTAATGACAGCTGTCCCTGCATGTCGCTCGCCTTGCTTTAGTCGGGGCCCCTGGCATTCGACTCGGATAATTTATTTCGTATAATAAACTCCCGGGCTGTCTGTGGGAGGAGGGCCAGGCGAGAGGCCGAGGGGGAAGGGCGAAAGATGACTTAATGAAAACCGCAAATTGTTTGAGTTTGCTTTCCCGGCACGCCCACTCCCCGTGTTGTACCTCTAGCCGCACAATTCAAATTAAAAAATAGCTGGTAAAAACAACAACTCCAGACCAAGGACCATTTCCAGGATGAAGTAGCAACTGTTAGCTGCGGCTTGTTATTAATATTTATCTTTGGTAATTTTAGGTATTTTTTAATAACAAAAGCCAAGTGAAATATTTTCTGCATTTTACCTTTTGTTTGGTGCCCGGATTTCTCCTTCATCTTCCTGGTTGCATGGACCAGCCTTGGCGCACCTTGAAGTAAATGCGGTTGTGGTCTGCGAGGGGATAGGGCTCAGTTTTGGACCTTCACGTACTTCTGTTTCTCTTGCCAAAGTCGAATGGCAAATATTTGTCCAGTTTTGCATTGGCAAAGTTTTCCCTGCTCTGTAGCACTCTGACTTTTTGTGGTTTAAAAGCTGAAATACTGCTGCAAAGGTGGGCATATAATTCTGGCTGAAGTGATTCCTTTCCTAATTGATTCTACAATTTTTTCCAAGATGACTGGATAGAATTTTTTATAAATGGAATGTTCCTGAGCGACATCTAATAAATACTGTACATTAAGAGTACATTTTATCAATATGGTTATCACAATGTAAACGGTTATTAAATCTTAGTTCCGATTTTTGATGAGAATTTTCAAGATGTGTCAGAATCTAATCTATATTTGGTCACAATCTTTAGCTATGTCTAAAACTGTTGTCCTTGATAAACATATGTACATACATACATAAGCACCAGTATGTAAACAATGTAATTGTATCTCCCCAACCTCTTTATTTCTATGTTTGTTTGTAAAAGACTGAAGTCTACAATTTGTACATTGACGCCCAAACAAAATTTACTGACATTCTTACTTATTACTGAACGGGCTCAAAAAATTGTAATCAGTAATTTTTAGTTCGTTTCTCAAAAAGTTTTTTGTTGTTGCATGAAATTAAAGTAAAGCTAACTTCGGATGGAGCCGAAGGTGATATACCCTTGCAAATTATTTTATTTTATATATATGTATCGGAGAATTTTACCATTAAATCAATTTTCTAATGAATATGTTGGAAACAGCCCCAATCATCTTGAAAAGTAGCAAGGTTGTGCCATTTCCAATCGTTTAGTTATATGGGAGCTATATGATAAAGTCGGCCTATCCTTACTAAATTTGGTAGATTGGAGTAAATGAGTTTCCTTCTCCCTTTTATATACATTCATTTGAAAACCATATACATATCTGTGTCCCTTTGAGCTCTACGAGTACAATCGTCTAGTTTGTCCAACTGTTTGGGGTTTTGTGGGTTTGGTTTATTTTGTCTTTCAACAAAATTTTTTTTCATTGATGGCTCCAACAATTTTTGTTCTTTGTGTTTGAAGATAACAACTTTGAGTCCACACGTAAAGTTGACATAGTATGCCTCCGATCTCTGGTAAAAATTCAAAATTTTGAAAAAAATTGGAAAAAATCAAATTGTCGAATCAAATTTCAATATATATTTTATATTATTTAAATCTGTTTGTGGTAAATATGGAATCAATTGTATTCGTGTTTTTAGCGTCTTCTTTTGTTAATCTGAATTTCTGCACCGAAGTCATTTTATTACATGTTTAACGCTGTTTATAGTTGAATTGATTTGCTGACTGCGTGAACCGGCTGCCAGAAGGATCAGACACGGTTCCTTCCGATGTTACGTAGATCTTTTTATTTAAGTCCCTTTTATATAAAATTACTAAATCAATTCGAAAATACATATGTATATGTAAGTCTTTATTTTAGTAATGTTCTAGTATCATTATCAGAAAAATGTAGTTTTAAGATAAACGACCTATGTATGTATGTATGTAGACAAAAAAAAAAATTGATAGTCGATGCATTCGGCGTGGCATGCGGATTTGTCTCCGGTATTTTACTTCGTCAAGTGGGTTTTTTATTTGATGTTTATTTTAAACGTATATTATCCTTTCTCAACTGTTCGATAAAGGACGAAAACGTTGAGCCTTTATGAACTCTTAATTTCGCCACTTTTCGGTTACTATACAAAAGCTAAAGACCGGGATGTCAGCAGACTGTAAGAGCCGCATTCCGAAAAATGTGTATGCATGTTATGCTTGTGCATATGAATCCACTGATGGAAGGAAGTACATGACTTCACAAAGCGTTGCAATTAACGTTTCCAGAGCTCATTCGAGCAGGAACCGCAGTCCAGTCACTGGCATTGGCTTAATTTCCATGGACCCATCCTCTGCCGCAGTTGTTTAGTTTCTGTGAGTTTCTGTCCCATTCATACTGGCGTTTTCAAGAGTACAGTGCAACACTGTGTATTTGTTCATGGCATTGCCGTATACGAAAGGTCTATTGTTCTCACCAAGGAAATAATAATAAAAGAGATATTTTGGAAAAATCGAAGGAATAATTATTATTAAATCGCTGAATTAATTGAAAATGACATTTTTGTTAGGGGGAAACCTTAACCGATTTGACTGAAACTTTTAAAAATTCTTGTTTGACGGTGGAATAAAATGGAAATGTCAAAGTTAATTTTAACTAATATATGAAATAGTGACTATATTTTCAATAAATTTGTATTAAAGTTATTATTGGTCTTCTTTATAAAATTTTATTTAAACTTGAAATTACAGAAAAATTTTAAGCTGTGTTTAACAAGAAAGGAATGCTAACTTCGGGCGGAGCCGAAGTTAATATACCCTAGCTGCTCAGAGGCACTTTATAAGTGCCATTTATATGTATATTATGAGATATATGGATTTCTATCCGATTGTAAATATTGGGTGTAGGGGGCCGATTTGTTCAAGGATTTCCATATCAAATCAATTTCGTATAACGTTAATTTTGAAAATAGTCTTCAAAAACACCAATTGTGTGTAATTGCCGATCGTTCCGATAAGGCAGCTTCACGATCATTTTTTTAGTTATGTTGAATGTTTTATTTATCTAAAAAGACAAAGTTCCATCTTTCTATATACCCAAATTGCCGATCATTGCCGATCGCTCAGTTATATAGTATAGTAGCCATAGTATATAATGGCCCGATTCCATTCCGACTTGTATGCTGCGTGCAACGGAAATAAGGATGTGTGCAAAGATTTAAATTGATAGCTTCAAAACTGAGAGACTAGTTTGCTTAGAAAAAATCAGAAGGGCAGAATGATCAAGAATACATATATGGGGTCGGGGAATGGGGGAATACATTATGTGGTCGGAAATGTCTCCTTTACTGCGTCGCACCGTATAGATCAAAACTATAATAACCTATACAGAAGTATACATATTTTAACTACTAAGAGATTATGTCTGTGGACACTATCCAGCCTTTTCCATTGCACCTAACTTGTTTTTTCATTACCGTGGAATTTCTTAAATTCAACTTTCTTTTATCCTTGAAAATCTTCTCTGCCTATTGTTTAAGGTGCTTTTACCTTGTACTTTTACCCATTGTTTACAAATTGTGGAAACTTCTTGGGAATGGGCAAAATCTACAAAAATAATTGAGCGGATGGCAGCCATTTGCCATTTGGTGAGCTTTTAAGCTTCACTTAAATGAAATTGTAATGAAATAGAAATGAAAATGTCCGTACGTATATATGTTTTGATGCTTCTACTCTCGCATTCCAAATCAGAAACCGATTCACTTCCACTTCCATAATTGCTATGGATAAAAGTTGCATTTAGTTTTAATTCAATTAGTACGGTTGTATTTTTCCTTAAGGACAAAGGTTGGCTGAAATACTACGGAAATACAAACCGCTTGAAGCCCTATGCAAACAAAATAAGTATTAAATCTTATAAATTCGTTCTTATAATCCAAGGAAACTAAACAAAGGTTTCTCATAAACCGTCCATTTTACCCTTTAAAAGTCAGGTGCTAAGGTAAAGCTTTTCATCATACCTTATGAGATGATGACCTGTTTATTCAAATGTTAAATAAAAATTTAAAAAATACTAAATAATCTTAAGATTATTAGCAAAATGATTTATGAAAGTTTGATGTGTGCAGTTTTTAAAGTTTCTTTTGAAGGTGGAAGTCAGAGGTTCCAGACTTTGTGCTGAACTGCATGATTTTCCCATGTGCAGGGTTATTAACGTACATAGATGCCCAAACATGGAGAAGCGAGTGTGCATGTGCCTACCCACACAGATGTACATCATTAGCGTTGCCATTGTTTTCGCACAACAATATGCTTATTATCTCCAATTTCCGGGCAAAATGCATAACAAATAAAAACAACAACACGCAAGCCACCGCAGAGAGACCGGGAATGGGGTATGCAGAATGGGAGTAGGAGATAAGCGGGTGTATTATGATATATGTATAGAAACGTAGGGTGAACCTAATATTTTCAAGCTAAAACAATGATTTAATTTTTATGTAAACTTTTGGGAATCTAGCAATTTGGTTAAAATTCTTTTTCGAACAAAATATTTTGAAAATACAAGACACAAGTGGTGGCAACATTCCGTGTCAGTGATACATTGCAGCCGAATCCCATCTAATAAATAACATTCGATTTAACTGCACTTCTAAACTGAATACTAAAAGGACCTCAACATGCTGTCGAAAATGGGGACCGCCCTAATGCACTTGTGGATAGTGGCAGTCGAAATGTAAAGTTTGTATTTCATGGCAAGAGCTCAACTTTTGGTACTTAAACCAAAGCCTCCTCTCAATTAAAAGCAGGATGGCATCGTACTGTGAAGCGGGCGGAGAGAATTTAGCCAACAATAAGCGCGCTAATTGAGGATAATATGTGTGCATGTGATCCTGGCGGAGCCTGTAGAGCTGCCATCCACCCAACCTGCAAGCGAAGACTTCAAATTCGGATTTCCTTTGGTCGACAATCATGAAGATATGTGGATATGCATGTCCAACGTATATGTAAGTGTATGTACGATGTACAGATTTGGAACGTAATCCTTTTTAATTGGCTTCCTAGAAAAGAACTCGCTAAGTTAAACAAGTGCCTGAGAAAATTTAAAATAATTTTGTATTAAACATGCATAAATTTTCGAATTGTGTCCATCGATCATTTGAGGCCCACACTCACATGGAAACACAAGAAGTTCAGATTCTTGTTCGTCACAGTGGCTTACCAACTCTCAAAAATTCTTCATTTCAAATCTTTCATTTTAAATTTATAAGATGCTGTTAATAAATTCAGTAATTATAATAATTATTATTCCATTTTTTGCCAATATTTAAAAGGACATTTTTTTAATATTTTGATTAAGAAACGTGGTTTCAACATCAAATTGATTTATTTTTAATATTTAACTAAAGTGGCTGCGAATATAAAATGTGGATATTGGTCTCATTGGCTGCTAAAAATAAAGTAATATTACTGTAAAATTAATTTTTAAGAAAGACCAATTTATAACAGTGCACAAATAAGATTTTATCGATGACCTCTTCGTCAATATCTCATTTTACTGTCTCAAATGGACCTCGAATGTAGCCACGTCAACCTGTTTTACAGCTCGAGTGACGTTTTAATTGAAAACCATACTCAAATTGGCTTTCCAAAAAACATCCTGTGGCCAAGCCACGTCCATTAATTTGAGTCGGGCGCCATGTTGCCTCAGTGTTGCAGCCTTGCTGTTTCATTTCATCATTTTGTCATTTTATCAGGGCCTTGTGGTTGAGTTATCACTGCACTCAGGGCATAAATCATCAATGATGATGGCCCATTACTGTGGGTGGATAGGAAAGGAATCGTATTCGAGGTATTCTTGGTTTCGAGATAATGCATTTTATCGTCAATGTAGCGTCAAATATAGGAGGATAGGTTTGGTCTATCATCTTCAATGACAGTTTTTGGGCATTATTTATAATATCTCAATTAAAGCTTAAAAAAGGTATTCATAGTTTACGCATTGTGTTGCTATTAAGAAAATAGTAATGGGAACAAAATTTTCATTGGTGTTTTAGGAAGGTAGCTGTTTAAGAAGGCAGATTAAATAAGGATGAGTTTTCAAGACATGGCACTCCAGACTGCACTTATCGAAAGGTATATAAGCCACTTGAAACTCAAGTAGATGTTGGGCGAACCCAAACGACCACATCCCCTGACCCCAAAACGGTGCTCAAGGCCGGCATGCATCCTATGCTCATGTATTTTTAATATCCCACCTCAAGTGTATTCGCCAGAAGTCCCAAGAAGTGGGCGGAGGTCCTTTTATTCGCCCGACGCTTATTGGCCTTAAGGCGTTAGGAAAGCTACACCAAGGATTCGAATTCGGCCACCTCCCTGACATTGTTTTTCGTGGCAACGGTCCTGCCCTCCCCGCGGGACTTATAACTGTGAATGCTTCGTTCTGTGGTGGCGTGTTCGGAGGTATTGCCCCTTTTATTACTTCTCCGACTGGCTACCAAGCAGAATTGGTGCATTTAAGGGCTTTAGAAAACGGCCTAAGGACCGTTCCGGCTGTCAAAAACAGTTTTGGATACTCCCGAGGAGGCCAAAACGGCAACAATTTCTTCGAATGTTCTGGGATTCCTGTGTGGTTTGCCGCCCACCTTGACTTTTGAATGGGTCTGGGTCTTCAACCCGGCGGTAACAATTGCAATGATTGCAATGACTGCCAACAAAAGCGAACAAAAAATGTGGAACCGACGGTAATGCGGCAGCTGATGAAGGCAATCATGAGGATAATGATGGTGGAGATAATGCTGCTCTTAGCTGGAGCAGACGACTAGGACGCTGCCAATTGAAAAGTCTCCTTCTGTATATTTTTCTTTATCCTTAGCCTTTTTAAGGGCAGTCTCCCGGCTTGGCTTTGTTGGGCGGGATCTCAATTATGAAAGAGACGTTTATGCGAAAATTGCTGGTTAATTGCGCTCCGCCAGCCCAGCCCCCTGAAATCATTACAAAATTGAAGTGGCCGGAGGAGTTTATCTCAATTAAATTACTTGCGATTTAAATTTTAATTGTAGACGATGCAAATTGTCCCTCGGCTATCATCGCCAGTTTTGTATTTTTCTGCTGAAGCGCTGCTGAAATTTGCATAATAAGCACAGGCACCGAAAATTTGGCTGCCAGGCATCAGGCATGCGACGGCAGCGAACGACCTAAAATATTTCCTCAATAGCGACACATGCAGCAGTACAGGTTTTCGCAAGAAGTCTGGCCCAGCCAGGCGAGTTCTTCGATTATGGCTGACTAACTGTGTCCCCATGTGCCTTCATTTTCCAGCGGACTGCGCCGGGGTGGGGACTGGGTGGGGAAGCTGCTCCGGAGTGGAGTTGCCACTGACAACAAGTGGCTGGTGAAAGAAGGAGAAAATTCATTATAATTTATAATAAGCGTCGACGATGACAGGGACGACAGAAATGACAAAATGTATACACCAGCAGACACATGGATGAGAGCGGCGGCAATAACAACGTCCACAGGAATACAGATACAGGAATACAACCAATAATGAAGCTCATCATTATCCTGTGCACAAATCCAATTTGATTATGTTAATACACGTGGAAAAGGAAAATGCTTTTGCAATTGCAATTGCTATTAGCGCAGTTGACATGCTGTTTGTAAGCAGAGCGGATTCCCCAGACATGAGGTGCGCTTCAATTTTGTGATTTTGATTGAAGTTAGCGGAGCAAAATCCAATCGAGAGATCCACACAACAATTGCTTGTTGCCAGTGAAAATATAAAATGCTTTAGGAAATTCATGAGTCTACGTGCTGCAGTTGACGCAGCCCGCAGGAGGATCAAAACGGAAGTCCCTCCCCGCTCCCGAGACCCGGAGGTCCGGGACCCAAGTCCCAATCTCATTGTAATTAAACGCCCTGGCTTAGGGCCTAGACACGTCGCAGGATGTGTGACCAATGTGACAGAGTCTTAAACGTCACGCCTACACCAAACAGACAATGGCCACAGACTGCAACTGAATTGCAATCCCAGCTTTTGTGAGTGTTAGCCGGGCTTATATAATCATGACTGCCTCCGTCCGGGTGAGCCTTCCAGGGCTGCCATGGCTCGTTGGCCATTGCGTAAATAAATTATATTTACGCAAATTCGCACTCCAAAAACGGGGGGCCTCGCAACTGGACCTGGAGCCTTGCCAGTTGCATTTGCAGTTTGTACGTTGAAGGGTGAAGGAGGGTGGCCCAGGAGTGGCTAATGCCAGTGGAGTGGCACAATGACGACGACTGCGAGTGACATGATAACATTTTGGCCTAAAATTGGCAACTACAACGCGCCCGGCTCAGACAATGCCCTGGGTGTGTTGACCAAGGGAACGGGTGCGGGTGCGCGGCGATATGAGAATGGCTGGCCCACCTTCATTGTTGCTGTTCGTAATTGGGTAGCAGCAATTTATGCGACGGTTGTGTCACAGGATCTGGAATGAGACAACAAGAATTACAATTCCGCTTTCCACGTGCGCCGCACAAGACTATCAGAGGTGCCGCATGCAACATTAGTTACCTTAATATCTCAAAAATTGATTGCCAGCTGAATTTGGTTGACAGACTTAGGCAACGCGGGGAAACCTAAACAGTGTCATGAAACTTTTCCTCGTTAACTCTATGTCTCACAAAATATGGAGTAGCACTAAAATTCCAACACTTTCCATCTTGTAACTCCCAGATTTCGGTTCTATTTGCGTCGTCTTTAAGCGATTTTTGTTTGTGACACAATTCCATTTAATCGCTTCTTTGGCGCCAGGCAGCGATTTAACCGGCCGGAGGGATGCTGCAGGATGGAGCATGGAGCTTGGGCAGGGGTGAGGGACCCTGCGAGTGGAGATAGCAATTGGAATAATAATGAATGCCTTCATTATCATAGCCTTTGTTGTTTTTGCAGTCCATGCTGCTGCTTTTGGGTTTTGGGTTTGTTTACTCCCTTCGGTGGCGACGCTTCTGGCTTCTGGCCTCGTCTGGTCTGCACTTGCCCCCGGCGCACTCGGAGCGGGTGGGTGGGGAGAGGGTGCTGTGGGGCTTAAGGTCGTCGAAGTTCCGGTCATCGCATAACTTGTCCTCTTCGGTGGCGCCTGAAAAATGGTTGCACTGCCAGAAAACAACCATATTTTTTTAAGCTCCATTCATTTGTATGTGCAACTCGGAGCGTATTATAATGATTGCGATTTCAGTGGTTGGGATCTTACTTGTATCCTTGTATATGGCGCTCGTCCGGGTGGCGGAGGAGTCCATCTTGCGTTGTCCTCTCACTCTGGACTGGGAGGCAGCGCCTCCAATTTAATGGGAAGTGCCACCCCCTTGCATTTAATTATAATGGGGCTTTGTGTTGCTTTAGGTGCACTTAATATATGCACATGACGCACCGACGGCAAAGGCAACTGCAACTTAAAGTAGGTGGCCGGAGCAGCGCGGGAGGCGACGGCGGATGCTCGGGAAGCGGAAGTGTGGGTGTTGAACATTGTTGGCTGTGGCAGCGGTGAGTTCCGTGAGCGTCCGTGTGTTTAGTGTGCGTGGCGCTTAGGTTCCGTCAGTGTTGCGGTCTGAATTGCTTACTAGGTGTTAAATTTATGCATTTCGGATGGATGACAATACAACAATGTAAACAATGTACATATATTCATATGTGCGGGTTATGAATTTGCGCAGATACCATGGGTCGCACCTGAATTGCCTTTTTGTTTCGTGGGAACTGGCATTGTCATTTGAAGCATTTAATCAACTGTCGGTATAGGTGGAGGGGAGTGCAGGCATCTGATCCTGGTACGTGTGCTTTCAATCATCAAAGAGATAAAAAGCAGAAGACGCCGGCGTCTGCCAAATTGCAAATAAATTGCAGAAATTGAATCAAATACGCATGCAATTGCAAACAAATGGGGGCCGCGGGGAAGCCGACCGCGAGGACTCGCCTTGGAGGACGGGCGAGTCGGATGCTAGACAAACATGCCGAGACTCTTGGCCGTCCTGCCTCCGCCTGTCAGGATATTTGTTGCAAAAAAGCAATTTTATGCTTGCAAAGGCATGAAAAGCCTTTGTTCGTGTCTATTTCACGTTAGTTTGGCGTCTACGGCGGCGAATCTCCTCCCTTCTTTCATTCCCGCTGGCACTGGATGCTCCTGACTGTTGCATATGCTGTGCATATGAAAAAACAGGCAAGGACTACTACTTTGGACATGGAGCTACCCATTTCAATTTCAATAGGTTGGCCAATACAAGATCGTAATTTTTTGACGACAGAAAGCCTGCAACGAAAATGAAGGTTAGCTGTAACTATTTGTTCATCAACATCATAAATAAATAATTAGATAAATAGGATAGAACTGACGATAAAGGACAATAATTAAAAATATACCATACACGGTCATCGTACAATTCTCATGCTTTTTGTCCTATCCTATCTTAGCCGTCGAGCACACCTCGGAAATTTTTAGCGCAATGGATATCCCGTTCAAAAAAGGCTGTTCAAGTTAAGTTAGCAGGCGGGAAATGAATTATTTATGAAGTGGTTGCCTTGCTCTGGTTTTTCTCTCCTCCAACTGGCAACTGCGGGTGCCTGCGATACGTAGTCCTAGTGCCTTTGCCGCTGTTGTTGTGGAACACTTAGCACTCTACGCCCGCTCTACACCCACTCTACACCTCGAATCAACTCGGCTCGACTCGCAACCGAATCGCCGCAGTTGGTGGGCTTTTGTTACAAGAGCGATGCTTGGGGCTGGTGCAGTTTGAAGTGTTTTTTACTTTATCAATTGGTTGCTTTGCACTTATTTGCTATTTGTTCTAGCACACACCCATACCCATACCCTCACCCACTAGCACGTATACAAACACACGCTGCATTTCCGCTTCCGTTTTGTTAGACGAGCCTCATCCCTCGTTCGTTTCGCTTTATTGGCAACTGTTGCGCTCTCGGGGAAGTTATTTATTTTATTTTCCCTGCCCTGCTGCCACTGGCACTGCCACTGCCTTTGCCGCAACCATTGGCTCCGACAGCCTTCCCACTGCTCGTTTGCTAAAAATCAAAGAGGAAATTGAATTTGTTGTGAAAATTTATGTGTTCAAATGGAAATGTACTTTGCCGTAGCTTCCTTCAAATTCTTGGACTTCATCCGCTCATATTTTTTGCTTTCATCTCTGATTTGCTGTTTAGGTAGATTAAACTAGTCCCTTATTTGCGGAAAGTAGATCAGCATATTTTTCCTGCCAGCACTAGAATCCAATTTTTCAGCCGTCAATAATTTGTTGTCTCCGGGCTGAAGCTGTTCAAGCTGCAATCCGGTTGGATTTAGCCCATCACGGAGAGTTGAGTTTTAACGAATACAGCCTCTGAAGAATAGCATCGAGTTAAAATCACTTTTTTTACACTGATTAATGCATTTAAATAAACTACATTTTATGGCGCTTACGTAATGAAATTTCAGAACAAAATATAGGCTTTAGCGACAGTTTCGACGAATATTAAATTAAATTAAAATAAAGAAGGGTGGGCATTCAGAATACATATTAAATTACTTATTTATCATTTTGCTGCAATTTGTAAAATTCACTCATTAATTTAATTAAAACCAATTAAATGAAATTGTCACTGTCATTTCGGGCATCGATTTTCATTGCTGGCTTTTGCCGAATGTGGTTTTTGGGTTGCTTCTTCCTCGGCCCTCTTTTCACGCTGCTGCTCTGTTGTTGGTTTGTGTGATTAAACATGATGCCCAAGGGACGAGCGGCCGGACAGATGGACGGCTGGTCAGACGGTTAGACCGGGACGACGCTTCGACAATTACATATTTCACATTGTACAAATTGCAGCCAACTGTTGGCTGGTTCGATGGCTGCGGTAATTTAATAACTCTACCATTTAATGAAGCGACATCAGCGGCAAATAAGAATAAACAGCTGATGTCGACAAATACTCAGCCTGGGACTCGGTTGGGTCAAGGTATTTTTCCCATTATTTATGACATTGAAAATATCATATTACCGAATAAATCATAAAGTTTTCGTTTTAATCCTGGGCTTAGAGTTGTAAAAACATGGGTGATAGGTCGCCAGCACTTTCGCTTGTTCACTTTTGATCCAGACGACTGTTATAACATGGTGAAAATTGAAAAGACGACGAGAAACCATAACTCACAAGAGATCTCAAAAGAAAAGCTAAGCTGTTTGATAAAACTGAGTCCCTCAAATTAGCAGCCTATTGCAAATAAATTAATATTTCAGATAGAATCATGATCGGAGATCAATCTAACTTCGAGCGGTGCCGAAGTTGATATACCCTTGCAGTTAAGTTTTACGTTATTAGATATACATATATCGGATCGGCTATAGTGAAACGATCTTTATGAGAATTTTGCAATAAAATCAATTTTTTACAAAAATAAATCTTGGAAAAGTCGAAAAAGTTTGGTACATCGGATAAGTTTGCAGTTCCCAAATGGACACTGTATAAAGTCCCAATCTTCTAACACTTAAGTTATTCCATTTCCGATCAATCAATTATACGACAAATATACGATATAGTCCACCGATCCGGGCTATAAACTGCGTGGAAAGGAAAGAACGACTTGTGCAAAGAAACAAACAGACGAAACTGCTATTATCGACTCCGGAGGTGATCCTGATCAAAAATATGCACTACTACTTTAAATGGTCGGAAATGTCTCTTTCACTGCCTTGCACAATTTTGACCAAGAATGAAAACGAAACGGAGAGATTTGTAGGCTGCCCTCTACTGGGCTTTGAACCCTCTGAAGCATATGAATCCATTTTTGTTTGAGATATTCTATAATTTTTTCTACTCTTATTTGAAACAAAATTTATGTACATTTTTTTTTGCATATATTAGTTAGCTCAAACTAAAACGAAACTCTTCTTCGAAACGCCACTTTTTTACGGTGTATATGTGAAGTCGTTCGTAGTGAAATTTTTTGAAATTTGACGGAAAAAAGGTAAGAAAATTGATTTTCAAAAATGTAAATTAATTTTGTTTTACCCCTATCACAGTTAATTCAAATTATTTGTACTTTACACTTCATTTAAGAAATTGTTATTGGGCCATTTTCAATTCGTAAGCAATAACGACCTTTCGCATAAAATAGATTCGTATCAACGCATTTGCGGCGTTGACAACTGCACTAAATCATGTCTCTTTATGATTCTTTACTTTTGGTATTCCGATAACGCTGTATAACTTTCACGAGGTATAACTTTCAACCAAAAAATACCATCGTTTCGATTTGTTCCTTCCTCAAAATATGCGAAAGAAAATATTTATTATTTAATATCTTAAATAAATTTATTCTTATACGTTAAAAAAATAATAATTATTTCTTACGAATTGTCTTACTTATTTTTAATTATTTATATAATAGAGAGTCAAAAGTAAACCAATTTTTAAATTATACTTTTAACTTACGCGTTTTAAGGTATAAAATGTGCCTAACGACTCATTTATTTGAACAAAAGCTTTTAACTTTTTCGATTTTTCCTTATTTTCAGTATTCATGGTCAGAGAAGGCAGATGCTGGTTGTCAAATTGTCAGGGCTATTTGTTTTGAAATGGAAACTGCTTCTAAAAATTCAATTTTAAGTAATTAAGATCATAAATTATTAATTTTAACAAACATTCAACTTTTTTTGTTTTTTATTTGCAGATACGCTCAGATGAAAAAATTCTCCAATTTATACTTAAGTTAAGGTCGACCTCCATTGTTACAAAAATATTTTTTTCAATAAAGCTTATTTAACGTATTCTTAAAATAAAGAATTTCTATACCAAGAATGCCGTGTATGCTATATTTTTTGATTATTGGAATGGTTGGAAAATGCTTTTTATTAGTTTTCTTTGATAAAGAAATATCTGGGAGCTATGCCAACGAAAGCCCAGGTGACATTAAAATGCAGCTGATGATATCTTAAAGGGTTTGAGACGTCTTTTACTGTCAAAAAATTGAATGCCCTATGGTATTGGGTAAAAAGTCGAAGGAGCTGTTTACTGAAGCCTTCCACCTCACTGCCTGTTGCTGTGGTGACACAATCCACAATCCACGGAGCACAGCTCAACTTATGTCTCGGACAGGTTTTTACTTCCAGAAAAGCGTGCTTCGTTTTATCGCAGACATTATACTCGTCTCACACCAGCGCACACATATTGAAAATGGCCGCCTCACTTGCACACTTCCGCCATCGGAAGTTGTATATGTTATTAGCCAAGCGACGAGCCGGGCTTGCCCCGTGACAGCTGGACAGCCGGAAGCGACAGGCTAAAATTATTGAAGAAGAACGCACTCCTACCATAGTGAGGGGTGTGTATGCTTTGGAGATCAAAAGTTAAAGTCCTTGACTTGACGCTTTTGTCAAGCTCCTACTGCCTCCTGCCTGCTATAAAATTAATATCCGGTGTAAATAAAAAATAAATTTTAGTCCTGCCCCTTCCACTTCCCTTGCTTTTTAAACAGCATCAGCAACTTCCGTTGGCGGAGATGCTCCGCTCGCACTTTCGGAGTACATTTGTTTGTCTTAAGCCGGAAATTGAAAAAAAATGCACAATTTTGGGATGTTTTTGCCTTGCTTTGCCAGAAAGTTTTCTGCTGAAGTTGAACTTTTTTTCGTAGGGGCAACGTTCTGCTATATAATTATGAAACCACTTTATTGAATTATTCAATTACCTTTAAAAATTGACAACAAAAGGCCCTTGTGGCCGCCTGAAAGGGAGGGAGAAGGCAGCAGAAAGAGTCGAGGATAATAAAAACGCAAGGGCCGCGAATGCAAATTACAAGGAATATTTAATTACGAAAAATTCCCATAATTATGTCGACCGACCAATATGTCGTTTCTCACAGCCCATACTATATGGCCACATAAATAAAGAGGCGTCGCAGACACTGTCCGCCACTGTCCTTCGTGGAAGCTGTGTGCTTCATGTAGGCGTCAATAAAAGCATTTTTCGAAAGGAAACCAATTTTGAGTACCCCTCCAATCATTTTTAATGAATTTACATGAATAGGTACATACATGTACATATACATATCCTTTAAAGTGCACAAACCAAAAGCATCCCTTCATTAATTGACATTTTGAGCTTTTAGGATCTCCAAATTCTGGAGATGGCACATTTTCAACATCAATGTGAATATTTTACTTAATCCAATAACTACTTAAAACAGTGTTTGCACATACAGTTATGATCTTACCTCTAAAAATTTTAACCAAATATGGAAAATATTAAGAGCTTCCAAAGGGGATCCGGGTACCTTTAAGCGCGTTTTTCTCAAAACCAAGTTTTTAAAGTAGGTGGTCTCGTGTTCTTGAATTCGGATTTACTTATCCGACACAAATTACACAGGCCGACAATTTCCAACTTTTTTTTCCTCGACGCAAATTTTTACCTGCTCCATAATCTTTGGGCTCCCCTGAACCAAAGTCTAGACCAAACATAGGTTCTATCACCCACAGTTTTCGTGGTACACCTAAGAGAAGAAACTGATCCAATTTTACCATATAATGAATTATGTAGGCCGTTTAATGATGATGCCATCATTGTTTCTAGTACATATCATTTTTGAAATGTATGTGTACCAACTAAAATAAAAAAAATGGTATCTAGCAGTTACCATATCTTTGGAATACTCATCCAAAGTTGAAATCTCGGATTTTCTACATTAATTTTTGGTCTTCTATGATTTTTCCCCAAATATTTTTCTATGGAAGATTTTTATTTTCTTATTGAAGTCAGTAGATCATACCATGTTTTAATTTTGGATTTAAGGAAAAACTCGAAATAATTTTATTGAATTTATTATAGGTGGTAAAACAATATTTTCGTCAATTAAATTGGAGTTTTTAATCTCATATTTTCAAAAAGTCATGGCTATCTAAAACTGTTTCTATGTTCAAAACGTATCTATTGCAGGTTCAGCTTGTTTAGTAAAGCTTTACAGAAATTGTAGAAAGCCATGACTTTTTAAAAATATGAGACTAAAAACTCCAATTAAATTGAAGAAAATATTGTTAGTAACTGCCTGGAAATTTTAAATGTTTAAAGGTTGCAGAACCATTTTATAATTCAAACTTTCGAAGTAATTGGAAGTATTTTTAAGGTCCCCTCGAGCTTTGAATTATCGAGACTCGACTGTATCCATTGAACAGCGCAAGCCTTACACGACCTAGAGAGTGTGGTCTTCAACAAAAAATTTATAAAACAAAATTTGTTGATGTTCCGTAGGTACCTACCCGAATATTTACCATAAAACTATAGGAGACTTATATTGTGGATACTAGAGTCTTATTATTGAGGCTACCCCACAAAATAAAATATTGTTGATCAACAATTTGTTGTCCTGAATCGCAATTAAATACCATTGAATCGCTTGCAGTTTCAACCCGATTTTTATGCGATTGTAATTTGCGTGTCCATTGTCGGTCAAGAAAAGGCAGATACAACGAAAGGGGAAAATTATTTAAAAATTTAATTAAGGCAGCTGCAGGAACCACAACAATGACCACGCCAGTGGGAGTGCGAGCAAAACAGCAATCACGATGTTGACGCGACGTAAACAACATGAATGTTGACGTCGACTCTATTAAAATTTTCGCTTGATCAACAAGACAACGACGTCGACGAGTCGGGAAGAAGGCTGTTCCAGGATTCGACCCCAGCGCCCCTGCCCCGGCCCGCCTCCGCATCAGCCACCCGCGTTTGTTATTGTTACTTGTGGCGTCTGCCAGCGACGCCATTTTGTTGTTTGTTTGTTTTATCCTGTGTATGAGCTGCATTGTGTACTCGGGGCCGCAGAGACAAGAAAATGGTGGAGAGGCGGGTGGCTGGGACAAATAAATAATTATGGAATTCCTGGGCCTTTGAAGCTCTCTAAATGGGTGTTAGCCCCTTAACTTGTTTACGTCGGCGGCGTCAAGAAAAACCCATCCCAAAGGTTAACTACTTTCTGCGATAGCCTCAATAAGCCTAAAAAGAGAAGTTGTCAAAGTGTGTCCGAGGACGAATTAGCTTGAGGCCCAAGCCACCTGCCTTCAAATTGTTTGCCCTCTTTGGGCTTCAGGGCACATCGTTTTTGGCAACATCACAAATGCGGCAATTGGCGCAAACTCTCCTCTTAGGTCCTCATCACCAATTCCAGGGAAATAAAACCAATGGAAAAGTACGACAAACAACTTCATCCAATAAGTAAGCGAAACTTTTCCTTATGTTTTCTGCAAACAAATATGCAGGAGGAAGTTGTGATACTTCAGTGACTTGACTGGGCCATAACCTATGTATGTCTGGTGAAAGCCGAATTGATTTGCAAAATTTTAAGAGCGCCAGTAGCCAATAGCCAGAATTCCGGAAGGTACATTTTTGTTTAATATGTCTTTACATTGGGACAGTTTTGGTAGCAGCCATAAAACGGCACAAAATTATACATAAATGTATAAACTTAGAAGCCATCCTTATATTTACAAACGACACTTATGTTAATATTTTCAATTAACCAAACTCTAACCTCTGTCTTAAATATGTATCCGTATGAGATCTTTTTATTATAATATGAATTTAGAAAATCGATCTGCAGAATGATGAATGTTATGGCATTTCCGATCGCTTAGTTATTTTTCAGCTATAGAACACAATTTACCCATCCTTGTACCTTGATCCTGCTTGTACAGTTTGGATTCGATACTACAAGGTATCGAATCCATTTTGTGGTAACTGATGTTTTTATGCCCTTGCAAAGTATGCAGCGCAGTGAAGAAGACATTTCAAACCCTACAAAGTATAAATATTTTCGATCAGAATCACCTACTGAGTCGATATAACCATGTCCATCTGTCTGTTTCTACGCAACCAGTATTTCAGGTTAAGCGCTATTGACTTCAAACTTTGCACACCTCCTTATTTTGTTTGCAGGCAGTATATATGTAGGTCGAAACGGTCGGGATCGGCCAAAAAGAAACCCTAATCCCTCGAACAACTCAACACCAACATATGCAACGGAATCGCTGGTATTGATTTCGAAGGAATCCGGCGGTGGCTTCACAGATATTGATGCTAAAAACAAAAAAATCTTGCAGAAACACTTTTAAATAAAATAATCGATCGTACACAAAAACATCTTTATATCTTACTTTTGTGCAACTTCAGTTTTGACACGATGGTACATCCTGTAGCTTGAAAACTGAGACACAAGGCAGCGTAGAAAGAGACCCTCTGCATGGGTATATAAATGGAAATAGAGAGAGAATGAATTGATTAAGCCTTCTTCTTTAATTGGGTCAGGTTCTTTAAACAAAATTTAACGAGACTTTGTTTTCATTGCAATCTTTTTAATTAATTTGTAATGCCAATTGCTACAATTTCAATTGAATTCCAAGAGCACATTGGCTCGCTTTACGGCTAGCTTGATTGCTACACACCTGGAAGCCCATTAAATTGTCGCCTTGGTAAATTGAGAAATACGATGGCCGTGTCCGCTCCGCCACCCGCCTAGTCGTCCATCCGATTCACGCCCACTTCCGTTGGTTTCGGCAGGAACCTGAAGACAAAAGACAAAGTGCCATAAAAGCTGCCAAGCAATATCAATGTGGCAACAATGTAAACTGTGTCAACTTCAAGATGTGGCACACTTGAGAAAGGGCGGGATAGGGGCATCATTGAGATGTCAGCGTGAGAGTCCAAAGCCGGGAGTCGGGTTCTTGTCCCTGTTCACCCATCCGGAGTTGGCATTCGTATAACCTCACGCTTAACGCTTCCCTGAAGCTACGCGAGTACGACCATTTTGCAATCGCCATTTTGTTGACTAAGAAATATCGAAGCCATCTTGAATTGCGAATATAGAGCCATGTTAGAGAACATATACACTGACACTGCCGCCACTCCTATAGGAATCCTTGTCCCTGTCCACCCCCACTCCGATTCAGAACACCACTCCATCCATTCCGTTGCCAGGCTTTGGCCTGCGGTTTCGAACACCAGTGCGGCAGCCAAACGGACTCTCGACACTTTTACGTCAATGACCGCACCACTACACCCACAACTCATGCCATTGGCACACATTTCCTTAGCTTCCGCCGACTGCCCTCAGACCACACGCGCCTGTCCCTCTGGTTACAAATTAAACTTCCGTATTTGTTTAGAAATCCATTTGTTAAATTACTTCACTCGACAAACAAACATTTAAAAATGCCGCAACTTGCAAAAAGGGTCATTTTTGAAAAGGGAAAAATGGAATGCACTAGACTGCAATCAAATACGCCTGCTTGTTAATATAAATAAGTGAGGATCAGTCAAGTTAGACAAGTGATAAACACAACAAAGTCACAATAATCCGGGGTGCTACAGAAATCGCATCCGCTTGAAAAGAGAGAATTCTTTGCATAAGAGAATTAAGAGAATAGAATATATGGATGAATTAAGAAAACTAAATGGAGAACCATATTCTTTAAACGTAATCTTTCTCACTTTACTCTGTTCTAAACAGCGGAGAAAGCTCTGTTAGTGTTTATTATTAAGATGCAGTAAAACTTTTTAAACTCTTCATAAAGGAAATTACGTAGAATTGAAAGTTTTTGAGCACCTTCTTGTACTAAATAGTCTGCGAAGTTGGATTGGGTATTCAACAGCTCATTCCGCCAACAAAATTTGAGCGAAGTCATTCCGCTTTGATTTTTGAACAGAATATATGTATTTTTTATTCCCTTGCAGAGGGTATTATAATTTTGGTCAAAAGTGTGCAACACAGTGAATATATATTTATACTATAAAGTATATATTTCTGATCAGGATCACCTCCTGAGTCGATATAATCATGCCCGTCTGTCCTTCCATCAGTTTTAAAGATCGACTTGAAACTTTGCAAACATCCTTCTTATGTTTGCAGGCAGTATATAAATCGGAATCGGGTCCAGGATCCGCAGTCTATATCATACAGCTGCCATATAATTGAACGATCGGAAATTTCACAACCTTGCTATTTTTAAAGTTTGATTGGGACTCATTCGAACATTTTTATTAGAAAATTGATTTTATGGTAAAATTCTTATAAAGATCGGCCAACTATATACGATCCGATATGTATGTATAATAATATAAGCTGCTACCTAACTGTAAGGGTATATAAACTTCGTCTCCGCTCGAAGTTAGCTTTCCTTTATTGCTCCTTCAATGGATGGGCATCATAAGGTTTGTGAAGCCAGCAGGGACAAAAAAAAAATAGGCTCTAATGCTATCCAATCCTGCGCAATTGGTCAGCATGTGATCAATGGTCGGGAGTCTATCGCAGAGACTGCAACTAGGACTGAAGTTGCCTTTTATAAGGTGATCGTGAGGAGACTTAGGTGACGGGTCATGAGATTCCGAATGTCTTTGATATTGATGGGGTAAAGGTGAAGGTAATCTTCCGGTTCAGTCTAGAACAATATTAATGGAAATAAATTAAGGAAGAAAAAATTGAAAACCTATGTTTTGCAAATCGACAAATTAATTTTAATTTTTAAAAAATAAATTCTTAAAGTAAATCTTTGTTGGAATTACTTCGGAACTTTAGATCAAGTCACAAGCTATATCTGGAAAACTAAATTTAGCCAAATCTTTTAGAGTAGTTTTAGAATTTTAAGTATGTAGGTTTAGAGCTTAATGCATTATTTAAGGAAGGATATCAACTGAACTCCATGGTATGTTTTCTCAAATATATATATATTAATTTAAGAATTCGCGGCGTTAAAAATTACAACAAAAAAAAGGTGTAAATTAAAATTATTAGTCGAATAGTCAGTCAATTGGACAAGCTCGGATGTAACGAAAGAACAGGCGTCTCAAATTTCACCTCCGCCACCACCGCCTCCTCCACCACCTCCTCCACCTCCACCGCCACCTCCAGCTCCACGTCCACCTTTTCCACCGGACCCTCCCTTTCCACCAGGTGCTCCAGATCCGCCAGTCCCTCCAGATCCTCCAGACCCGCCAGGAGCTCCAGGTCCTCCACCTCCTCCACGCCCACCAGTCCCACCAGCTCCTCCTTTTCCTTTGCTTGAAATGATTCCAATGCGTGGCATTCGGTGACTATTCGTTCTAGGAACCGAAGGATATGAAAAGTATACTGATTGGCATCTACCGATAGCCGGGTTCCAACCCTGGTGAAATCCACAGAGATCGTTCTTTATTGCAAGAGGTCTATTCATTTTTTCAGCGAATTCTTAAAATAAATCGACATCGCTCCGCTTATATATACCCGAGGAAGGTGAATCAATTTGACTAAATAGATTATTTGCAGCTGCATAATATGCTTATAAATTTCAAAGGTATTATTTTAAACAGGGAAAATTTGCGCGTTTTCAAAGTTAATGAAAAGAAAACTAGCTTCGGGGGAGCCGAAGCTTACATACACTTGCAGTTACATCGGATTTATATATGGGATAGAATATAAATTAAAAAATATAAAATCAAATTTCAGTTTTATTACCAATTCCTATAATATAAAGTTTGGAAATAGTTTAGAAATATAGAATATCCTTATGATATACCTTATGGGGTCGATGATGTCTAGGATAGGGTTTCTATAAACAAATATTTATAAAAAATATATTAAAAGATTTCGCGTTATATTTATTGGCTTTTTTACATGATGAGGCGATGCGAAAAAGACAGTAAAAAAATTATATCAGTTGTTTTTTACAGACTTTACTCAGTAGTAAACAAAAAATATAATGAATTTTTATATAGTTTGGAGTAAAAAAAATGGAACACAAAATTTTAGACAAAAGATATGCCCTTAGGGGAATTTCAGGACCGGCGCACCTTATTTTAGTATTTTTTTTCTGACAGATAAACAGATGGATAAACTGCCTTCATTTGGGAATATCTGTAAAATCTGGAATTTATTTAATAACTTCTGAACGAAATGTCGGGATGGTTAAGGTACCAATCGACGAGTATTTACAGTAGAATGCGATTACAGATTTTAATATTTTGTCTATTGTTACCATCTATCCTTCTATCTTTAATTTAGTGAATTAAATTGTTTTTACATTCACTCAAATTTCTCCCAAACCAAACAACTTTTGGCCATGATTAGATAAAAATGGTCTAATTAAAAAATACCTTTCTATTGGTAAGGCATGCAGTTTGCCACCTCGTGGACTGCTGTCCACAGTGATATGCAAATATATTCATGATCAGCATCACCTCCTGAGAGGATTACCCTGAAAGCATGTTTGTCTGCAGATTTGAGACATTAGAAGATTCTCCTTCAGTGTGTTGCATACTTTTGGGAAAAAAACAAATTAAATTCCATAAATAAAAATTTAAAATTTTCTAAGTTTCAAAAATGGCTTTTTGGTAAAAACTTTCAATTTATGCGAAAAAAACAGATATACAATGGTTGTACGTGACTAGAGTGATACGAGCGGGCGCGTGTCCATGACGTGGTGTAAACAAAAAATTATATATATTTGTGGATAAATTGCATGGTTAAATGCAAGGAAAAATATCGGATGTTTGCATTGGGATTGAATGGCGGAAAAAGGAAGAGGCAGCGTGTGTGCTCTGAATACCTGATTTGGATTGCCAGGGACATGTACTATCGATGGAAAATCACTTTTGAAGGTCAAAATGGTGCGGCTTTTTCCTCTATATATGTATTAGTTGTTATTATGAATCGTATACGCAGCTTGAACTGAGTAATTAAATAGACCAACAAATAATTATTTATGGTAGCTCTAAAAGTTGATCGGACTTTTTTATTTAAAAAAAATATTAGTATCATTAAGATCAAATGGATAACTCGTTACCATTTTATTTTTGGTATTGGTGTTACAGACTTTCTCTACGTTGCCTTCAAATCTAAATAAATACCTTGGCTTAGCGTCCACCACCCTTGGAAGTTCTTGTGAAAATTTGTATGCTTTGACATTTTTACGGTCCGTCTTTTTATTGCACTGGCAGCTGACTAAATTCAGGCTCACTGCCGTGGAAGGAAGTGCACAACGCGAACTGGGCAGAGCTCATTCTGACGACTTGGAGTTTTTCCAGGATTACGAGTAAAGTCGCCTTTTTGTATATCCTGGGTTTGACACTGCCTGATGCTGATGAGAAATGGGTTTGAAGACAAATGTTGCTGTGTTTAGGATAAAAAGTTTCGGTTTCAACCAAACGGAATTTCTTTAACCAGCATATTATTATAACATTGTTTTATAGTAAATTAGTTGTCTAAGGTAGTCCGTTTAAAATGAAAACATTGAATAATATGCTATATGCTGTTATTATGTTCAACATTTTCCAAATCATCTTAAACATTGAGAGTGAATTAATTTATTATTTTAATTATATACTGCATACGCAACATAAAATAGAACGGCTAAACATTTAACCTCCAAAATGAATATTCAGAGCCTATGAGTATATTTTAATAATATTTTAATAATATATAATTTAATATAAAGCATACCCCTACATTTGTAATTATAACACGAGACCTTAAATATGAATTTTTAAATCTTTCTTAGATCCATCTTTAATTAATTTATTAAATACATTCATTTAAAGCTCTAAATCAATGTTACTAATTTTAACAGATTTTGAAACAAGGTTCTGTTTTATTTTGACCTGGGTTAGCGAGTGGGGCGATTGAGTACCGAGATCGAAGGACATTCACTGCTAAATTAACAATATAAAGTCTTAATTTGAAATTACGATTGAAAATACGCTTTAATGTGAAGTTGAATTAAAACATAAAAAAGGAAGAGTCTTAGAGGGAATCCCAAATATGGCTGTGAGGACTAGACTTCCTTCTGCTTTTTATTTTATCCGTTTTCAGTCGCAAACAAATTCATTGCAGTTGTAACCTTTTTTATTGCTTTTTGCTTTCGTTATTGTTGTGCGACTGTAAATTGCGCTTGTTATCGATAAATCATGCAACCATTATTTATGGTGTTCCCGTATGAGTGTGCCAGTGTGAGTGTCTGGATTTGAGTTCGTGTGCAGGCAGCTGCATATGTGACCACTCCGCCATCCACGCTCCTTTGCTCTTCGCTCTCTCTCGCTGTGTCTATGCTTGAAATTATTTTTCAGTTTTCGATTTTTCGCTTTGAAATACCATTTCATATATAGCCGTGTGTTTCGTAGTCGTTGCTCCTCGCCGCTCCCCGGTCCGCGTCGCTCGCAGCCCAGGCTCCCCCGCTTCCCACGAGGTGTCGTATATTATTTTTTTGCACTCCTTTTCTTATTTTATGGTTTTTTCCCTTTGGCATCCCATCTCCGAAATCCTCCGCACTGCATCCTTTTTAGCATATGGCATTGGCCGTCTGTTGGATGTCCCTCGCCCGCCAACACCCCACCCGAAGCCCCCATCGCAGCTTTTCATTGTGTCTAAGGTTTTCACTTTGGATTCCCGGCTTTTGTACCCTTACATCGGGTATACTTTTGTTTATCAAAGCTTGAAGGCTAATTTAAAATCTTACTAAAGTTCTTCAAATAATATAGTCAACAACTCACAAAGTGTTCAAAAATAATTTGCATAAAATTACAATTGCTAATCTGCATAGCTCTTAAAATGTATTTCTCATGAGCAGGCGGGAAAGCAGGAAAGGATCTGCCAGAAAGGGTACAAGAACGTCGGTGCCGCGGTGTGGTAACCCTTGCCAGTTGTTGCTGTTTTTTTTAGCATTTAATACAGTTGAGTGTCTGGCACAAATGTTTGGTAGAAATCGATAAACTGACAAATTGCTTGTTGCCATTGCATACATATGTGTGTGCATGTTGGAGAGTGTGGTAACGAGCCTTGGTCCTTTGCCACACCACCGACTGCAGCTGGAATGCCAAAGGGGGACAAATTGTACAACTGTAATTGTTGTCATATTTAAAATGGAAGGCATTTGTTACATTTCTGTGTGCAGCAGAGCTCTCAAGGAGAAAGTGCTTGAAATGCACGCAGTATTCAAGCCTCGCAATGCCCAAATCTGGACAAGATTAGTCGGCATTCGGCCAACAATCGACTTTGCTAAAAGGCTGTCCATAATTCCCCTTTATCCATCATCGTTAAATCCAGCTTCGTGGAATATGTCCTGCTAGTGTTTGCACTTTAGTTCCCAATACTTTAATTAGACATTTTATTAAAATTTATCCATCACGCAAGCTTGTCTGGCGTATTCGGATTGAGTACATTTTTCAATTAGATGGAACGCAAACATTTTGTGCTAAAAGCAACAGCAAATATGTTTCGATGAGACGTCGAATGTAATATTTCTGGTCAAAGCACTTGTTGAAAGGTCTACACTTGTGTGGAGTAAATAATGCACAACTCTGGCTTAGTTGCATAGATTAAAAAGTTGTCATATCGACAGTTTCATGACAGGACTGTTTATATGACTCTTTATTTTTTTCCTTATATACATTTTACTCAAATTTAAATTCAATATTTTACTTTAGCCTTTAAAAATAATATTAAATTAAAGATTAAACTTATGAACAATAGGAAAATAAGGCTTTAGGTTTAATAGCTTAAGCTTTCATTCGTTTAATTAATCAAAGACTTAAAAATCATCGCTTGATGGGAGGACACGATGAATATTTAAATACACACCATAAGTCTTCAAAAATTATCACGCATACGCAGTGGTGGCTCGACCCACCCTTTTAAATTCTTATGCAGTTAACTTAAAGTAATCGTTTAGACAAAATACTTGTCGGTTGTGTAATATTTAGTCTGTAAAAGAAGTATTTATATTTAAAGGTTTGAAGTTTCTGAAGAAAAATAAGGCTTTCTATTGTAAGCTATTGAAAATAACCGATCAAAAATAAAAACTTTTTACAATACCGGTACAATACCGGTCGGGACTGGATCTTTTAATTCTTTTTCTATATATAGAGTCTCCTCGTAGTGCTAAGGCTTGGCGTTCGTCACCTCGTGGACGGCCGTCCACAGTGTGCCCCGTATAGTGCCCCATCCTTAGGGGATTTCAGTATGGGCGCACTAAAAAAACTCTTCTCGTAGAATCAAAATAGTTATGTCATTTTTGGTCTTTCTGTTATATGGCAGTTTGCCGTTAGATCAGATTAACAGATATATGGAATCCGTAGATTCTACCTTTTCTTTCGAAGGAAACTAAAGTTATAAAATTTCTGACCGAAATTTTCTGATAGAAAATAGTCGACATATCTGGTCGTTCTAACTTAAGTACTATATGCAAAGGAACAATCAAATTTGGGTTCATCGTTTAAAGTCGAAACTTAACATCATCTTTTTCACACAAACTTTATTTATCCTTTGAAAGAATATGTTCCTCAACAAAAAAGGGTTTGTCTACTTTTCTGAGCTAGCGCTACATCCATTTCTTTTTTTTGGTGGCAAAAGGGGGGCGTATCATAGGGCTCTGCGCCAAATCTGATAGTTCAATCTTAAAAGCCTCTCCATTTTTGAAGAAAGCATGGGTTGTGGCAAAAATATTGACATTCAGAAGAATCTTCGTGCAAAATCGTATGGCTCTATCTCTTATAGGCTCTCTGAGATCCACGCTTCCATAAAAACAGACCGAGAGACGCACATGACTATATCGACTCGGTGTTAGAGCTGAGATATATATCGGCGTTAGATATATACTTAATGTAATCGGCGATGATTTCTTTTCCCTGTTATAATGTACCCTGATAATACCCTACGAGTACCAGCTATTGAAATAGACAAACAAACGGTCCAAGAATATACACACTTATGACTAAAATTCTAAAACACTCTGAATTTGCCGTTTGTCAAGTTTCAAGTTTTGTCAATTAATCAATTCGACATACGTCAAATAACTCAGAAAACTTGTCATATTTTGCTGCAATGAGTTCTTAAATCAGCTTTGCAATTAAAACTTAAAGATCTCAGTACAGGTTCGTGAAAGGGTAAGCGTACACCCTACCGCTCCAGGGCAGTTTAATGCTCGCTCTGGGATTTATATGCCAAACATGCCCCAAGTAGATTAATCTATTATCGATAAGTGCTGCTTCGGAAATTTATAACCGAAAAAAACAACCAAGGAGCGGCAGCCTCTTGCCTGCGGCCAAAAGAAATCCCAAGTCAGACTGAACCAGACTGCACTTAAGTGCTTGAAAATTGTTTTCGATATTATTTGGATGCCCCACACCGAGCCGCTGCCTGTATTTTTGTGCTGGCTTTCAACACATTTGGACGTTGGCATTTGTCTCCTGTCTGGCCAGTGGCCAGTGGCCAACTGGAATAACCATTTGTTGCTCTTCTCCTGCGACTGCCTCCGGCTCCAGCTCTCTCACTGTCTCTGTCTCTGACCCCGACTCTGTCTCAGCTGCAGCGACTGTAATTTATTTGAACGGGCAGGGAGTTAAAGTTGCCCGTGGACAAGGACGTGGACGTGGACGTGGACGAGGCCCTCATCGTGGTCAGGCCTTAACTGTTATTTATGTTTATATTTTTGACTTTGGTCTGCATTAGCGGCGGGGATTTCTTTGTCGTTGTTGTTACGGTAATTAGGCGGCTTTTCCCAGCTCGTCCTGATCCTGGCTCTATAAATCGCATTCAACAGTTATTGCAGGACTGACTGCTCTTGTTAAATGGAGAGCAAAGGCATCGAACAAGTGGATCTCCGATTTTGATGCATTAGCTACTAAAGTCCTTTTGCGGAGAAGCTTAGTTAGGATTTAAGACGGAGTCCGAAGGAAACCAAAACGACCGAGAGGTGGCAGTTGCAGCTGGTTGGATTAAGATAACATTGCATTTACGGTTAGTAAAGTTTTATGGTGTGGCCATGACTTGTTTTAGCCGTTTTACGATTATTTCATTCGGTCCAACAAGTCCCAGATGGGGTGATGATGAAATGAAACGAGCGACGTGAATCATTTCAAAGGGTGGAGCACTTCGTTTCTCCAACTGCTGTTGAGGTCGTTTTTTCCTGTAGACCTTGGTATGTTGCAGTTCTGTAAACTCACGATTGGGAAAAGGAACATCTTCTCCCTTGACTGAATAATAAGGTATGATAAGTTTTCTCAAATAACGACTAAGTAAAAGATTCAAGCTGCAATCCAAGCTTATTTTGATTGCCTACTTTTTTGCATATATTGAATTTGCCATTTTTGAAATAGTTAAAAGGAAGATGCAATTTTTTATGGTGGTACACTTCATAACCTTCATAACCTCTGAAGATAATGCTTTTCGTCTTCGTAAAAAGACATAAATTATATTTTATTAATACTCATAGTGAAGAGGAAATGATGACTTTGGAAAATCTACAATGCAGCCTTGTGACCAGACTCAGTTTTAGTAACCTAAACCAGCGCCAAAACCAGTTTCTGGCCAACCACAAAACTAGACAAGAGTCAATGAAAAAGGCATTTCAAAGATATTGGGTCTCTGAGGGGAAGGACCTGCACTCCACTTGGACTATGCGAAACGGATTTGGCTGTACTGTCACTGGTGTTGTGAATTTTCCCTGCGCTCTCGACTTTTTTCGAACCAATATATTGAAGTGTTAAAGAAAAATGCAGTCGAGTGTGGCGAGAGGACATTACTGGCTTTTAGCGATCAACCCCCATCCACCCTCGCAGAGCAGGAGCTGGAGCTGGAGAGCAGTGAGCATATGGGATGGAAACTGCAAAATAAAATGAATGTTGTATGGCAGTCGGCGAACATATTGAAGTGTGAAAGGGGCCCAGCCCCCCCTCGAAAGGAATGGCAGGGGGTGGGGCTTCGAACAGAGGACTCAGGGTTCACCGACAGGAGCTGAACTGGGAGAAACTGAAAACTGGTCGAAGCCGATGGTCGCCGGGCGCCGGTCGATGTCGATGAGTCGATGACGATGGGCACACGCCCTACTGAAGCAGTAAGTGCCGTTCGACAGTGGATGACAATAAATTTCCATTTAATCGGATTTATTTGAAAATCTTATTCCTCCTGCGCTCTGTGCTCTTTCGGATTCCCTATCCGTCCAGTGGTCCAGATGCTGCGGTTTTTATTTCGCCGCTTCCCATGCGCTCGGAAAGGACGAACTCATTTTCCTTGTCTCACCTATTCCCTGTGAGGACGAAAACGGTTCATTAACGAGAATATCCTATGCGTTTAATGCAAAGTAATGCATGGAGAACATAATTTCAATTTTGAGCCATATTTTTGAGCATTGCCGTGGCAATCAAGCATTAATTAAATAATATTCGGATCTGGTGTTTTGCAACAATGTGCTGTAATCGAGAAGAAAACGAGCCCTGGCGTTAATATTCCTAGCCTTGCCAGGGCATTCATTTCTTAATTTTAGTTTAATTAAAACTCTTGTTTGCACTTGTGCAGTTGGGTGTAGGACCTTGTTTGTATTAATTACCATTTGTCCATTTATTTGGCGAATTATGCGCATGGCAAGTTTTTAATTAAAATATATAATGCGTAATATCATTTGATTGGCCGATCAATACACTCACACATCCCTCGCTAACACATCCATGCCATGGTACGAAATGAAAACTTATCGAATGACTGGTTTGACGGCTCTTCCACTGGCCCACACTGTAATTAAGTCTAATCAGAAATTGCAACCAGCAAAAATCATTCGTGTCCAATGCAGTCAAGATGAGTAGCGTTGCCGCTGCCGTTTCCGTTCTGTTCAGCCGTGTTGAGCTTGCCCCAGGGCCAGATATCTCAGATCTCACACTGCTTCCCGCTGCCCCATCCGACACGCTGCCACAGTGCCGCACTGCCACCGCACCCACCTCCGGGCCGGGTAACATGAGCTTCATTAGTGTATGCAATAATGGCAAACATTTTTTGCCTGCCAGGCCTTAACGGTGGCGATGCTGACGAGCTCCATGTCATGTAACAGGGCTCGCTCGAGTCCTGTGCGTCACAAGAACGTCAGTAACTGGTTACATCAAGGGACAAGACCAAAAAAACCGAACTCGGATACTCGAATGCAAAGATGCCTCTAAAGGCCTCCAAAAGTTTCTTATTAAAAAACCATTTTCTGCAGCAATATCTTAACAGAGAAAATATCTTGAGAATAGGTTAAACCCAGAAAGATAATTGTTAAATTTTCATCTTTTTAGTCACTTTTCAAGGGCATTCTAGGCGAAAATCACTGGGTGTAATGCACGTCATCACTGGGATCACCGGGATGGGAACTGGACACGCCTCGACGTGGGCCGGGCCATGGCCTGTTATTCGATAGCCGAAAATGTGAGTGAATACGAGGCCTGGGGGTGGCGCCGGGCGGTGCAAGAGTCAAGAGTGGCGTGCCACACAGCTGCAGCTGCAGCTGCAGCGACGACAAGGCCCTGTGATTTTGAATTTCGTATTTTTCGAAATTTGAATTTGGATATGATTCAGCTCGATGGCCTCGGACGGAGGGGCAGTTGGAGGCACGGTTCCCTCTGTCATAGGGTTTTAATTATTTTGTTTGGTTTTGCGCCACAGTGCGCGTGTGGCCGAGCAAAGTAAGCCTGAAATGTGAAGTTAATTGATAGCCAGGACTCTTCTGGTGATGTGTAACTGTACAAGCAGCGGCATCTTATTCTCACAGATAATTATATACCACCGAGCTTACCTTTCGTTGGAATTTCTCGAGTGGCATCATATCGACTCTCTTTTATGAATTTTGAATAAATGAATGAAATGCCAGCAAGAATTTAAAATTTGCGAAGATTGACAATTTTTAAATTCATTTGTTATTTTAAGTAATAAAGCCGTTATCCAAATTTTTTCGTGGTCTCTGTTGGTATGATTTTATATCGCTCATAATCAGGTATATTGATAAAGACCGGACTTTATTGGATCGAAATAATTCCTTCATTTAGTTATACATTTTTTTACAATATGAGTATGAAAAATCATGGTGCTTTTTTTAAGATTTAGGACAATAATACTGAATTAAAAAAAATTCATTTCGTCGGCTCAAAATCATTTTTCCAAACTCGAGTGTTAGACCCCACCTTAGCCGTACCTTTATGAACGGAAAATAGAGTTGAAAACAATCATGCATTCTGAGCTGAGATTTCACGATTCAGAAAGTAATCCATTGTGGGTGGGGACGTCTAGCATGGCGACTCGGGTAGGGGAGACCGTTCTGCTGTGTGCTGGCGAACTCTAATTGCACGGAAATAAACAAACGACTTGGATAAGATGTGCAGTTGGGCAGGGTACTAGTTTACATGCAAAGTGCGTGGGACTGTGTCGGAGAGCTGGAAAGAAACCTCTGCCAAACTTGCAAGACCCACTTGGTATGTCTCTGCCGGTTAGAGCGAGTTATGGGTTAGATGGTTAGACGTCTCTCTGCGAGGGCTGTTTGAAGGAATTACCAATGAAAAAAAAAACACATTTTCTTAAAATTCTAGCCAATTATTTGACTAGCTTTGGTTCCCTTCATTTGGATTGTAAAAATAACAAATTAATTATAATTTTAAAATTCTACAACATCAAATCAAACAAATGTGAATTTAAAATAGTCGGTAAAATAATATTTATTTATTTATTGAATTATTTATTCTGCAGTAGCTGTTATACATTACCCAGTTATATAATAACTTGTAATTTGCAATATAACTCGGCAATTCAAAATAGCAATCAGCACTAGACAACTTTATAAGTTTTATGATTAATATTACTTTTTCTAAGAAAAAAAATAGTAGATTAGTATTAATGGTAGATGGGTTGGCTAATAGTTGTAATGGAGGAATAAGTCCGTAGAGGTTTGAATTGTGGTTCTGATTGTGGGAACATGAATCTAGTATATGTTCGACTTATAGTTCGCCTGAGGATGGCGAATTCCCTTCTTGGGCTTAGCCGAGGATAGTGAATAGAATTTTTTGCAGTATTGCATTTTTGTAGATATCTATATGGTTCTAAGAATAAATTAATGCCATTTTGATTTGAAGCTATATTTTTAAACATTTTTCCGGATTGCCTTATTTTAAAAATAAATGTAACTAATGACATATTCAAATAGAGCTGCGAAAAAGTAAATGTGTTTTATGCATTGATCAGTTAGATCATTAAAATCGCTGAAAGCTATTTTATTTTGTGTGTTCTGGCACAGACAACTTTTATTAAAAACCACTCGATCTACCCTCCTGTGCCCGTGCCCTGGCACTAAGAACGGCGGCGGAATGAGTCGAATTGTTGCACGAAAGTCAAAATCTTAAACTTGAAGCTGCAACGACATAAAGGACGCGGCTGCGCTGCTCAAGTCGTCAACGGCGACGGAGCACTTGAGCGATTGAGTGTGTGGGGGTGTGCGTGTGTGGGTATGTATGTGTGAATGGCAAACACAGATACTCACATGTACGCTTGAAGAGTTTCAGCTGAAATCATTGCCGTTCTCCATTCTCCACTCCGCATCCCTCAATCTTCTGACGTCGTCTATCATGGCGCAAAAGTGCTCGTATTTACTCAGCCCTCGCGTCGCATGTCCTTTTTGTCCTTCGACCGACATGGCAGCGGCTCCGCTCCCCCTGCCCCTGGCTCCTGGCTCCGACTGGTTATGGATACGCCTTTGAGCGTTTTAAATTTCATATTGCAACTGCATCGTCTTCTTTGCTCATTGAGCTATCGTCCCTCGTATTTGCACAGAGCCACTCGGCAGCGGGAGTGCCCATTGGGAAGTTCGACCGCCTGATACCCTGCAAGCAGGCACGACTCATGTCCCATCGAGAGCTCAGACAGTCGAGGGTATCCCGCTGACGACGGTCGGCCTCTTGGCCCGCCCAGTTTGGGGTACATGCAATTATGCTGCCCAACCAAATGAAATCACACTGACCAAGCCCTAGAATCATTTTTCAAAAATCATTCACAGCCAAGTGTGCATTCAATCGTGCACTACACTCCCGCCTCCGCCTCCGCCTCCCTCCCAGCTCCTTTATGCAGAGTGCCAATAAAGCGTGTGTGCATCCCGCCCCTGCCGTAGACATGGAATATTCAATTTTTCAATATCTCATGCTACCGCCCCGCCCACACCCACACCCCTAGGTAGGCTTTGGCAAAAATCAACTGCATCACTCAGCCGACTCCCTGAAAGGACACAAGACTCCCGGCCCGGCTCGGCTCTTCCCGACCCGGCCCGGCCCGGCCCGGCCGTTCCAGCTCGGTTCAGTTTTGGTTTGCTGCTGTCCTGCCCTGTGCATCACAGTGATTAATGTCTGTGGCAAATGCATTAAATTCTGTTAAATGTATTACAATTTTGCCAGAGCTCCCTGAATCCAGTGCAGCACCCGGACCCACCCACTCACCCAAATGCCGCTCCTGTTTTCACACCAATATCTGCGTCTGGCTGATTGATGGTCGCTTCGTCTGCTCCTGTTGTGTCCTGCATTCTGTGTCCTGCCTCCGGTGTCTGTGGGTGGACCTCTTCCATGTAACGGCTCTTGTCTGTGGGAAGCCCATAATGCTCGTCCTGTTCAGGCAGCGATATTGTGTCTGCTTATGAATTTGCTCATTTCCAATTTTTGTGTTGATATCCTTAAGATATCTGTGAGCTACACTCGCCCGCAACTATTACTTGCACGTTGCAAGTTGAAATGACTGCAGGAATCGTAAAACTTCCCAACCAGACCCAATTAGCCAAGTTCCCTTGAACTCTGAAACAGAATTATACAGACCTTTTTGAATATTCTCTATTCCAATGTTGTGAACTCTGATTTCCAGAAGAATCTTTGAAGGGCAAGACCTATAATCACAAAGTATTATTTGCTGAAAAACCATTACCATTGAAACCATATTTTATTTATAAAAGGCAGGCATTTGATGGCCATAGCATGTATTCTTTATAATTAAATCATGCCTGATTGTACGGTCACGCATGATTTCACATTTTAGAGAAAAAGGCACGAGAAAGACATGGCTCTTTAAACTGGGCTTACATTTTTGTTCTGGCCTGGCCCCAAATCCGGCGAACATGCCAGGCACGCACTCATAAGCCGAACAGACAGGCTCTATCCCTGACTGCACAGGATCACATCCTGGCTGGGAGTCAACTGTTTTTATTGCATACTTACCAGCGACGCCTTATGCTTAATGCCAATTCAATTTATAAATTTGAATCCCTCCGTGTCCTTCTCGCCGCTGCGCATTGTCCTGGCCCTGCAGCTTTACGGCAAACAAACTTTGCACACTTGAAATTTTTGTGATTGATGTGCTTTGCTACATTTGCCGTTGCCACCGCCTCGCCTCCTTGCGCTTTCCGCCTGCCGCCGTTGACTTTGATGTCTTGCTCACTCCGGCGTCTCTGCCAATCCAATTGCAGCTTCGGCGAGGCCCCATCCAGGAATTTCTCGATGTGCTCTACCCGGGTATATGTGCATCTTGGAGTTGGCGAAAGTTTTAATTGCTTTTTGCAATTAGAACTATTAGTAAGTGCGGCCGGGTTACAAATGCGTAGCTGCATCAGTTGACTGCAGAGCCGCAGAAGAACTCAACTTTTGCAGCTCCTGCTCCTGTAATATCTAAGCAATTCATTTAATTGCTTTGCAATTTCCCTGCAGGCGAGTGTGCTGCGGGAGTGTGCTGCGGTTCGAATGATTTGTGCAAATATTTTTGTTGGCCGTGGCTATCAACTTGAATTGGGTGCTGCTGCCGATTGGGCCGGGCTTGTTTCACGTTTAGTTCCATTTTAAAGCCACCTCTCCTGTAATATTCACTTGCAAATCATATTCCGCTTTCATCGGCGGAGGCGACGGCGGCGGCGGTAGTCTTCGGGGGAGTCTTTGTGGGGAATCGAACTCAATAGAACCGAGTTGACTCCAAACAATCCACTGCCACAGCAAACGATTTCGCTGTTGACTCGTTCCTGGTCTTTTTTCTCCATTCGCCGGTCCTTGCAATCTTTTGCATGTAGAAAAACAAATCAACTTTCCTGTTTGCTGCTGGGCAGATGGGAGAAAGAAGCGTTGCAGGATCGAACGCTGAGTTACATTCAATGGCAATCACAGCCCCGGCCGCGGGGAAAGGGCCGCAGTCAGAGTCGGATTCGGAGTCGGGGCTAGGAGGGGGTCTGATTGTATCAGGGGTGTGGACTTCCGGGGGCTGGATCCGAATTTGTCAACTCTTTTACCACTTAACCGACTCCCTTTGCTGGCACGCCACTGCGTCCAAGTTCCAGCTCTTCCCCAGATCTCCGCCCCCGCTGACCAGACCCCCTTTGACTGTTTGTATTAAAAAATTAAACTAGATTTCCCCTTAGCTTTGCATGTTTCCCAGCCACCCCGGCACCCCGGGCAGTCGCTTAGTTGGTGCCTGGTCGGGCTGGAACTGGACCCTTTCTCGCCCCGTGCCCGGCCGACTTCAATGTGCCTTGTGCCAATGTGGCAATGTAGATTGCATTTCGAAGAAGCAATTTCAATACGCCTCAGAGCTGAAGGCGGCCAAAAGCGTCACAACCGCGTAACGATTTTTTAATTGCTTTGTGCCCAGGACTCAGCCGTCTAAGCTGGGAGGGGTATTGGCCAAGGCAAAGCCAAAGCCAGAGCCAGAGCCAAAGGCTCGAAACATGAATCATAACTTCAGCCAGGGGACACGGGCAATACCAATGACTAATTATGAAATGTTTGATTTCCCCGGGGAGGCAAAAGCGCGACGTACGTTGCCGCACAGCTTTTTACCTGGCTAGCAGCCGGCAGGACGATGAGCATCCCAGATATTGCGCTTTTCACCATTTTTGGGTTCGCTGAGATGAGTTTTCGGTTCGGGGAGACAATCAAAAGGATGCGCAGGTGGCACGTGCTCATCCGAGGCAGCCGAAGGGAAGCGGGCGCCGCGCTGGAGGAGGTGCGCGAATACAAATTCGTCACATCAACCCGTGATGAAATGAAAGGAAAAATCAAAAACAAATTGCACAGAAATGTAATGAATTCCAAGCATCCTGCACACATACATTCAGGCTTAGGTGGGAGGCCGGTTGGACACGTGAGGCGGCCCTGTGTGGGGGGCGTGCTTTTGACAACTGTCTACTAAGGCCATGTCACACTATACGGTCATGTCTCTTTGCGGTTGGCCGCAGGGTGTCTCTGACGATGATGACGACAACGCCAGCCAAACGGAGCACTCACAGCACTGTGGGTCAAGCACCGACGGTCCAGGTCCGGAATTTCCTCATATAACTTCGGTTCACCGAGGATACATTTCAGCCGAATCGTAGTCCTGGCCAGACTGTGGCGCACGGAGACTCCTTCGTGTCCGGAATGACAAATATTTTGCATCTCCCCATCGCAGCCCAGACCCGGCCCCCTAACTTTCTGTCTGTGGCTTTGGTTTAAAATATTTGTGTTGAAATTGCACATGATTTAATTGTTGTTGCCGACGCTGGTGCAGTTGTCGCCTGTTGACTCCGGCCGCCTCCTCGGATCTCTTACAGCAAACATGCAGTGGCGAGGCAGTGCGGTGACTTAAACCAAAGTCACTTGCAGAACTTATTGGAAAGCCATTTTGGAAAAATCAAGGCATTCTGAAACCTCAGATCGGAGTTCTCAGTGCTAGATGCGAGGCCTTAATCACGGCAAGTGCGTACACAAATCAAAGTGGAAAAGAACCGCAAACAAACGTTGCCCTGAGCAGTGAACGTCCGGCCAAGGTCCTGCCGGACGAGAAGGGGTCCTGACCAGCAAATATGGGCTCATCGACTGCTGATTCGCTCCGGCTTTGATTGAATTGTTAAAGCCACGCCCACTCCCACGCCCACCTTCTACTCGCCACGATGACATTTTCCAGTGACTGAATTTTATGTTGATTACAGATTATCTCGATATATATTTGTCAATAATGCCTTTGAGCCCTGAGCCTCGCACCAGCACCATCACCAGCTCCAGTGGAAGGGCTACCAACTGCCTCCCAGCCACATAGCCAGGCCATCCACCCCGAGCCCCAAAACCCTTCCCCGACTGCTGGTCTAAAGTGTTAATTTGGTTGAGTGGGTTTTTGGTCGCCCGATTTGAATAGGAAGCATTGAATGGAGCAGTGCCCATCCCCCGGCCCTTGTCATCCGCCACCCGATACCCCGCTCTCTAGCGCTCTGATAATAATGAGCTGACAGCTCGGCATTAGTTGTATCGGGGATGTTGTAGCTCCTAGCTCGCCCTCTACGGACTCCTCCTCCTACTCCATCTCCATCTGTGTTTAAGTAAATGTCTCGGGCTTAGTTACAATGTTGTCAACATTTCATGTTCGTCTGAGGAGGAATCCTAATGTCGATGCCAGTGCCTTTGTTGCTCTTGTAGCTCTGGTAATTAATTTTAAAAAGCGCCCTAGGCTAGTCAAACAAAGTGTAACAGGATATTACATTTGATGACTGGGGAAACGGAAGTGTTAAAGTGTGTCTACAGATGATAAAGCTGATGGAGTGGGGAGAGAGTAAGGAATGTTGGGTCCTTGATTAGATCTCACTTAATGCAGGACTAGGAAAAATGTGATTCTATTGCTAAATTTTGCCATGGCCAACTTAATCAAGCGGACTTCCCCAATCCCAACTACCTTCTCCTCAGTTTACAAAAATCTGGCGTAGGCTGCTCCATCCTTGAGATCACCTTCAACTTTTAAATTTGATTATTTCCACCGGTGAAGTCGGAGGATATCACAGCATTTTACATCCTCCCAGCCGAGACAGCGTTTTTTCCCCGACCAGTCTAGCGTAATCAAATTCGGGTTTTCATGTACTCAACTGCTAATGACAGTTTTTTAATGATGTTTGGACGCTGGCCGGCTCAGCGACTGGACGAAACAAACAAAACAAAAATGGTGCAAAATTAAATGGCTGAAAGTTTCCATCGGCAAAAAAGCAACTCACACAACAAAGCACCAAATGGACATTTAATAGGATAGACGTCGGTGTCGCCTCCGATGCTGCACTCCCGCAACTCGTAATACTATTTTATTTAATTCCGCTATTTTTTTTACAAATTATTTCAAACATAAATCAGGTTGAGTGGTGGTGCGACGCATTTACTCCACGTGTGCCCTGCAAGGCACTGGTAGGGCATATCCAACCGTGGAGGACGCGTCAAGCTTCTCAGGACTCTCTCAGGACAACAAAACAAAAATGCTTACCTAAGCCCGGACAAAGGTGTGTTTTATATTTAGAATTAATTTGCAACCGCGGACCTTATTAAAAATTCTTCCAAAGACCTCGGCGCTCTCATCCTTAGAGTCGTGGCAGCCCTTCCTCCGCGCCCCTCCTTCCGCCAATCGATCCAGGTGTGCAGCGGGACGTAGCCCACCCTAGCCGAACTAAGCTGCGGTCCCCACAGCACTTACCCAAAGCAGACCTCAAAAAGTTTTCGCACCCACATACTCAACTTGGCTGCGGCTCCTCCACCTGGGCCCCTCCCACCGGCCGTCTGCGCTATAAAAAGGTGCAAACTGCCAGGGAAGGACCATCGCAGGACCTCGCCGACGTCGACGTCGACGGCCACCGACACTAAGCCTGAGTGCATTTTCTTGTTGTTTGCGTATGCGCGCGTAGTTTTCTGTTTGCCGTGCGTAAAATCCGAAACGTTACGCCATTTTGTGTGTGCTTTCTTTTGTACGCTGCCGCAGCTCTCGCCCGCCCACTTTCAGCTTTCCTTTTTATATCGCTCCCCACGATGGCCGTGCACCGCTTGTAAAATGCAGAAAAGGTGCGAAAAGTACGGCCCGAGATGTTCGGGGGTGGGGTGGAAAGATGGAGGGGCGGCTGCTCCGTTCGATGATGGCGCTTTGATAGTGCCACCAGGTGAGGCACGGATCCCGGATGTCGAGGCGAGGACGTGGCCGTGGGCGGCAGAGGAAAGTGACTGCTTGACAGTTAGATACGGAAACGAACTTGAGGGAGTGTTTACGGGTTTTGTCATATAGGAATTGTTGACGAGAAGCTATATGAAAAGCTTGCACCTTGCGCTGGACGTAAATTTGTATTCAAAGATGGTTTCTCAACTACACTCATATCTCAGTGTCTTCTCACTCTGCCAGATTTGATCATAAAGCCTCTTATTTTGGATATAGCTTGCAAGATGGAATCGGAAGAAGTATATGGTATCAAGATTAAAAAGTTTACTTTTAGGTTGAAAAATATAAATGGCTATCAAGGATAGTACCAATATCTTGACCTTTTCACGAAAATTTAAAAATTATATCTTTAGTATTATTTTTTTTATCAAAAAATAACCACTATTCTGTAAGTGTTATCATAATAATCAACAATAACTATTAAGTATTAATTATAATTAATTCTATTTTTTACAAAAGATTACAAATTTGGATTTATTATTATCTTTGATTTTTATTATTAAACCAATTTTATATATAATGAGTACAGTAATATATGCCTTTAATATTTTAAGAAATTAAAAAAACAAAAAATTATTTCACTTTTAAATAATGGTGTATGAATATATGTAATAGGGGTTGGAAGCTGAGAATTTATTAATATAATCATTGCGTCTCAGAGAATTTTTTTTTTTTGCTAACTCCACTCTTCAAAGATCACTGTGTTGCCATTTAAAAATGGCATTAAATATATGGCGATTTTTTATAATCTTCGGATTTTCTACTCCACGCTATATTTTAACACATATAAGTAAGGGCTAGATCACCTAATACTTTTGCATTTGATTTCGCAAAAAAAAGTATTTATATTTAAACACATCAACAGTCATGGGCAGAGCCAGAAATGAAATTTGTCCCTGAATGGCATTTTAAACAAACTCCACTACTCACTTTGAAATTATTTTTTATTGTTCCTGGCCGTATGTGTGCGCTTTAAGTGCACTTTTAGCCATTTTAATGGAACTAAGTACATCAGATTAATGCCCTGTACAAATGTGTCAATAAAAAGACTCAAACGATGGGGCATGAAAGCAGGAATGCGAGGCCGAAACTATTTCAGAGGCTAATACCCGTACATTACACATAAAAACTTTTAATGAGCGAGTCTGAACCTTGCAGTGCCCTAAATTTAAAGTTCACGAGAGAGCTTTCAATTCTATGGGGCTTTCTTATAGCAGGTGGTCCCCATATCCTAATGCAATTTTTTTACCTGTGAGTACATTTTTTTGATGGAAAAATCTTCATTTTTTGGTGCTTTGTAATTCTTAATATTTGACTAAAAAAATGTGAAAACAATTATTTTATATATTGCAAGTGGTAGAAGTGCGGTTCGGGGACTGTGTTATTGCCAGGATACCAACGAAGATATATATCAGGAAAATTTATATCAGTATTACTATGTATGGTATTTGTCGAGAATACACAAATATAATTAAAATTTTTAATGTTTATTATTGGCTTGTTTATCTGGTTCAATATTTTGAGGCCTCTTTTAGAAACCTAAATTCTACTATGTCCACCAATCCAATGCTAAAATATCTATTCGAGTTTTTTTAAATTTTAAACACACTCAAAATATATATATTTATTTAAATACTACATACATATGTAGAAAATTATACATAATTTTTTGTTACATAATATTGACATTTTTTAATCAAACTTTGGAAAAAAGCAATTGGAGGTTTGTGAAAGAATTTGCTAATAACAGAATACGGGCAAGTTATTTAGTGTTGTGGGGATTAATTAAATGGTGTTTTGCTAAACACTTTGAGGGCGCTTTGGCGCTAACCAGCTAATTGAAATGGCCATAATGTCGTGCAACAGGCAATGCCTTTTAACCCTGGAGCTGGGTGGTCACCTGGCACATTATGACTCATCAAATCTTCCTCGCAGCCCCGTCACCCGCGTTTGAGGTCTTCTAATTACAACGCTTATGTATAATTGATTTGTGGCAATTTAATTAATTTGAATTTAACTATTTAATGAGGATTACCAGTAGCTGTTCCCAGAACGGAGCGCGATGAAAGCCGCATTTTAGTAGGTAGTCAGCTAATTAGCTGTTGAATTTTAGATTAAGCCTGGCCAGCCTCAGGCCGGCGAGTGGTCTGGGGGGTTGGGGGTGGATGGAAATGCAAGATATCCCCGGTACATTCCATATATCCAACGCATAAGTGCGCTGTCCGGCTCGCCTCCTCATAGGCTGGAATTAGAGTTAATGCATTTTATCTGTTGGCTAGCGGAAAACATTTTTCACTTGATTGACCATCAAATTAATTCTCATTTATTATGTATGTGGGTTTTTAGGCGGGCTTATGATTTTTTCCCTCTTCGCATTAAAGCCCACTAATTGCATTTGAAAAGTGCATTAAGTGGGGCATCGAAACACATTTTTCTGTGTGGTTAGTTACTTAAATAGATTGATTAAGAGCTAGCGGTGACACGCCCAATTAAAATTTAACAGAATATTTAACAAATTAAGTAAAGCTGACCGGGCCAGGATGTCCTTCGTTTAATCCACAGAGGCCAGCTAAGTGGCAGGACCCAATTGGGTAACAGTCCTGCACCCCTTATCTCAATTGTCATAAGCTTTCTCGGAAAGGAACCCGCTCCCCTGATTGGAAGCCGGGTAGGAATAAGCTAAGATGCTCCTGCCGATCCCCCACATCTATTTGCTTGAGTGCAAAATTTACATTCCATTAAACAAATTATTTTGTAGACTGCAAGGACACGCAACAATGCACAGCGGAGGGTGCTGGTGTGGGGGACAGGACATCTAATACTTTTTGCATGGCAATTATTTGTTTACGTTTCCACTCCCACTCCCACTACCAATCCGAATCCCTCCCTGGAGAAATGGCCCGATGTCCCTCCGTTTTCGCCATCCTTTTACTCCTGTTTTAATAACTTAAGCCAACACGTCGCCGGGAGGTATCTTCCGCCCTCTTGACGCTGTTTTTGTTGTTTCGCCTGTCCTTTCTGCGCCATTGACAACAACAACTGGGGCGGGGCGTGGCGGGTCGGTCGGGGGGGCAGCGGCGCACCTGTAATATCAACACGGCCACGCCCACGCCCACGCGCCGCCCACTGCCCGAGCTGCACACCTATGTCATGTCTTCTCACGCCTCAACGGTTCAATTGTTTTAATTTCTTGTCTGGCGTTTTGTTTGTTCCTCGCTGCCACCGCCAGATCCACACTCGCAGTTTCAGTCGTCCACTTCCAGCCACATTCCAACCGCCTCGTCTTGGTGTCTTTCCTTCGACATCATTCCTTTTCGTCGAGCTGCCAGGGCTGTCCTCATCCTTGAGGTTGGCGCTGGCATCTGCAGCTGCTTCCTGCACTCGGGCCCATCCTGCTGCTCCGCTCGTACGTTTTGTGCTGCGGACAATGTGGCTCCAGTTTTGACACATCCAAGCGGCGCCAGTCAGCGGCAGCAGCCGAGCTCGTCTTCTCTCCTCTGCGGCGTGGCTGGGAGGACAGTGGCCGAGACGCCGCAAGAAGCGCTCCAAGGTGGCGGCTCTGGGGCTAGATGGTTTTCGCCTGCTCCGGCCCACCGTGCAGCGCCTCCAGTGCCAGCTCCTGCTGCTGGTGATTTTTCTCCTGACCAGCACACCGCCCCCACCGCCCGGCCATTCATTATTTGTCACTGTCAGTGGAAGTCAGTCCGTCAACTGTCCCCCGCGTCTCGCTGCCATTTGTGCTCGTTGTTTGCGTTTTGTCAAAATGGAAATGAAGAAAATTTGCACGGTCGCTGCATTTGTGGCATTTTTCCTCCTTCGCGACGTTTTAGGTGTTTGCATGTCCTTTTTAATCATTTTTGTTTCGCCCGTCCTCGTCGTCCTTGCCCGGCTGTGTCCCTGCATTTCTTGTGCACTCTGGCAGATTTTTGTGCGGCGCCCTCTGCCCTCTGCCCTCTGCCGTTCGCCCTCAGCTCTCAGCCCTCAGTCCTCGGCCCAGCACGCCCCCAAGACTGCTTAACTTTGCTCCTGCATATTTAAGCGTATTCCAGAACGTCCTGCGAGCTCGTTTATTGCGTGCAACCATTTTTGAAATGCGACAACTTTTTGCCAATGGACAATAAACATTTGCCGCCCGTAGTCGGTTGTGCCTCGAGTCTGCGACGTGCAGTTCATTTATTATGTTGACACTTTGAAATTAACTAAGGAAATGAAATAAATTGATGTGACTTTATGAAGTTATCGCGAAAGTGTATAACTGTCACCAGCATCCAGCAGGGGAGGCGAAAGGCCAAACCGCTTAAAGTTTCAGCGGCGGTTACACGGAGATGGGGGCGAGCTTGTAATTAAAGATCTGGTGCTCGGGAGGAGGTGGCCCGCCAGCATCCCATCTGCATCCTCCCGCCGACGAGGCCTCCAATTATATCAATAACTGCAAAAAGTCTCAACTTCAAAGTCAAAGTTCAAAGCGAACGAGTGCCACTGCCACGCACGGGCGGAGGGGCAGAGGGCCGCTGCGAAGATACTGCGAAAACCGAAGCAATTTCCCGTTGCGCGCATTTCACGCCTCAGACCCGGGCGGAGCTGGAAAAAAAGAAGGAAGCCGTGGAAAGCACGCGTTGCTAATTAAATTCGAACAAGCGAAGCCCGGCACGAAGTTCTGCTTGCTGGTGGCTGCTGGAAAATGTTTGAAATTTAAATTAAGCCAAAGATGTTCAAAGCGCAACAAGGTGGGGCAGGGACAAGGCAGGGGCACTAGGCAGGCCCGGTGTTGAGCTAGCAAACAATGGCGCATGCATGGGCGCCAAGGACATGCCACGTATGCTGCTCAGGCTCACCGATCGCCCCTGCCCCTGCCCCAGCTTCCGCCACCGCTGCCGCCCCCGCCAGGGGTTTAAGTTTTTGAGCTGACAAAGCAATTGCAATTGCAGCAAAGACGACTCCGAAGTCGGATATCCTGGCAACGTGCGCGTCTTCCTTCCCTCCAACCGTTGGGGGCATGCCCCTTGCCGCTTATGCGGCTGGCTGGAGGGGCAAGTGGGCGCTAGGGGGAGAGGGGAGAAGAGAAGCCATTAATTCATGACTTGTAATTTCCTCACTTCAACTGCACTACTCCGGCACGTCGGAGATGAGTCGGGGATGAGACTTCGACGTCGACAACAAAACGTCCCGAGCGGGCGATGGCGGTGGCAGTGGCGGTGGGAGGGTGTTCGACTATCAATTAACGGCAGAAACCACCCCATTCACGGTACAACAAAATTTTGCATGTGTCTCCTAATTAAAATTTTGCTCAGACGACCATTTCAAGTCTATTAATTACCTACACTTGCAGGGCAAGACCAAGGTGCAGTGGCAGGGATCAACACAAAACAGTCGAAGCCTCCATTGTTATCCATCGGCACCGGCATCCTGCGGAGGTGGCGAGAGGCAGTGCAATCACTCGCCTTCAATTTTCACACCCTTTGTCAACAAAAATCTGTGCTACGACTACGACTACGACTACGGCGACGAATGCCAACTTCGTTCTGGGCGACATCGGGGCCATCATTACGCCCTGTGATGAATGCGTAAGGAGGTGGTGCGGGCCGTGGGGGACGGGTGGCCCGGGGTCGGGGCAAAGTCAAAACGTCATTGTCCTGGGCCCACACGCTCAGCTCCTTCTCCGACTCTCCGCTGCTCCGCATGCATGCGTCGTTGTCATCGTCACTTGCAGAAGTTGGTAGTAATTTTGCGTTGGCCGCCCGGAGGAGCGGGAAGAAAGGGGCCAGGCCGGCGCCCCTTCGCAGGAGAGGGGCCACACATAGGCCAAAGCGTGCAACCGCAACATTTACGCAGCCAGACACAAGGGCCCTGCTCTGCAACTGCTCCTTTGTGCACTGAAAGAAAGGAACATTTTTTGTGGCCTGTCCGTCAATGTATTGTCGGGCGGTCGCTTTCGGGGCAGACAGACCCCTATGAAGATTCCACCTCCAGGAACGTCAGTTTCTTCAAGTGTGCCCCTAAAAAGTAGAGCCAGAAGGTATTGCAGGGTCCTGCGTTTTAGTTGCCAGTAGAAAATGTGTCGGTGATTAACAACAATGTCGCCTACACAAATTTTCCAAATGCGTTTTTGCCACGAAAGCAAGCGCAGGCCTAGGCCTGGTCCCAACAAAACGCACCCACTGGCCGGTCCTCTTCCTTCGGCTCGCATTGATACGCAATGTTGCAGTCTGTGTGGACTGGGTGAGGGTGCTGGCTGCTAGCAGCCGGCTCTTAGCCCTCTTGGTGTCACCCGCAGAGCCTCGCAGGCACAAAGGACGGAGGCGGGAAGCCAGGCAGTGAGTGAAAGGATAAAGAGAGCTGCCGAGTGCGACTTTATTAGCGGAAGTGCTTTATTTAAGCTACAGAGAATCTGGTAGGTCAAGCATGGCGGCAGGACTAGCAACAGTACTAGGACACCTCTCCACTCGGCCAGGACAACGCACACTCGTTTGTAATACGGCCACGTAGCCTGTGGCGATGGCAGGGACGAGGGCAGGGGGTGTAGACAAAAGCGCACGGCAGGCATTTTACTTGAAGGAAATTGCATTTTCGACATTTTTCACACTTGGAAGCGGGTTGCAGGGGACAGACGAGAATGAAGGACGACTCCACAAAGCACGGCAAAAAGCACAACAAACAGCTAAACAAGCAGGACGCCAGGGTGGAAGGATGGCAAGGTGGCAAGGACTTTCAGATACTTTGCATGCAGCTGGAGCTGCTCCAGGCCAGGACGGGCTAAAGGTGAAGGCGTGAAAGGACTCACACTTGAATGGAAAGCAGAGGGCCTAGCCCGGCTCATCCCGAGGACCCCGTCTGGTCGCCGTCACGCGCTCATCTCTGGCTGCTCCTGCTGACGCCTTTGCCTCGCCGGTGCCCGCCCCTGCCCTGCAGTCCCTCCCCGGCCGAAAAGTGTCAAAGGTGCATTCGTCCTTGTTGCTGTTGTTCTCCTGGGTGCGTGTGTGGCATTTCCGTTCATTTGTTTTACTTTTGCCACACAGTCGGTTCCAATGGTTCTGCCGCCCATTCCTGCCGCCCTGCGGAAAAAGCGCAATCAAAGCGGAAATGAAATTTGCAGGAAGTCGAGGGGAAGGGAATACTTCTTTGTTTTTCACCCGTCCTCTTTGAATTTTAAACCCACGCAGAAGCGCGGACTTCGGTAGCCAGGATGCCTCAGGAAGCGACGAGACCTGTGTGCCTTAATATTTGCCGAAATAGTTTGTATCGGGCCAATTTGCTTACCGTTCCCAAAGCTGCATGCAGCTGACCGCTCAACATTGTCACTTTTGTTTGGCGAATGTGTTCGGATGCCGAGGAGCTGGAGGGGACCACGGTACCTAGGGTCAAAAGGCACTCGCTAATGGATTATTCTTCCAGAAGCTGTCCCTACATGCTGCATTTATGGAGTGCCAAAAGCAAACCGATGTTGACATGTTTGCAAAATTAAGCACGAAAACTTCATTTAGTTTTTGTCGGGCATAGTACAAAACAATTCCTTAAATATATTAGTCGAGTAAAGTATGAAGCTACAAGGATTTTAGTCGCAAAATTATATGTATGTCCTTAAAGAATTTATTTGCTTTTGTAGCAATAATGTTATTAATATTTCAGAAATAACATAAAAAGAGATGGAATTATTATTAAGCTATTAATAAAAAATTCTATAGAATGATATAAAAAATATCAATATTTCAATGATATTAATTTAAAAAAAATTATATTTAAGCATTCCTGTATATTTCTTCTTTCAGGTAAGTTCCACTACTATTATTCTTCATTTCGTAAGTATTTCAAACACTTTAATCTTCAAGTCGGAGCTAATTTTTTCAAAGGAGTTGATTTATTTCCGGAAACTCTTTTAGTCGTTTTAAGCATAAAAACTTAATTAGCCTTCCACAATGATGGAAATGAGTTAGGAATGAATAAAGGCCCATAAATAACGTCAAGTGGGAACATTCAACTGACCGACCAATTACTTTCTCAGCTCCACTTTGCGCTAGTGAAGCACCGACCCCAAACCGAGGCCAATTCCAATCGGACTGGATTCATCCATCAATAGGTGAAAGACTTTTGAAAAGCATACAAAAGGCATTTAGCCGCTGTTTGGCATCGCCCATTGAACTGCGCATTGAATAGGCTTTGCGATGACTTCTCCACTCCGCCAATCCCCATTCGAGCCCTGAATGACGGTTGGCAATGATGGCAGTGGAGCAGCCGATTAGGGGAGCGAGGACTCCGGGCCTTCCCAGCACCCACCATGCAGTGCACTGGAAGGAAGCTCTATCTGCGGACAACGGAAATTCATATCTATAATTCTGTACATGATGTTAAGGGAAGGAGATGCGACATTTGTTCAGGTGTACCCGCCGAAGGTCCCACACTCCGATCCGGCTGAATGGTTGTTATCGTTACCGGCTCCGGCCTTATACTTTATGATTAAACTATTGACGACGGCAGCAGCGGGAGCACGGACTCAGAGCCATCAACACGATGGGTTATGAATTGACTGACGGTGACCATTATGCACGGGTCGTAGAACATTAAAAACGATGATGCTCGACTAATTAAAATGGCCACTCACCCCAGTGGCTCCTTTTTTCATGGCGGGACTTTTTGCAGCGAAGCCAAGCATCTCCCCATTCACATTTGCAAAGCGCCGCCGAGCGAGAGATATGCTTTGTACGCTCGCTGTTATACATTTGTTAATTATTTCGCTTTGATGCGCACAAAAGTATGCAGCAAAACGGAGGCGAAAAAATTGTCATTTGAAAGGACGCACAAAAACTGTTTTTCCCTTCATCAGAATCAGAGTTGTAGCCTAATTAGTTTCCTTATCGTGTGTGCCAGTGTGTGTGACTGAGTCATGAAATTAATTACCATTTTCCAGCGCCGTACATGAAAAGGGGGATCTGGAATTAGTCAGATCTTCGATCAACTTCGATATCGAAGTCTGACGTTCCAGAAAGACATCTATATTACCGTGTAATCTATGAAACCCCTTTAAAAGCTTCTACTTTCATAATTAAAGGATGGTCTACAAGACAAACAAAATAATCGTTTATTTTCTTTACATGTATGTACCTACGAGTAGTTTTTAATAAGCTCACAAAATAAATATAATCAATATTCATTGTGTATAATTTATTTGCATGAGTATTTAAAAAAAAAAGAGTACAATTTATTAACAGAAAGCATACAATAATTATATCGCTAAAAAAATTGAGTTTTATTATCTTCCAAAACATTACGCATTATCTAAGGAATACAGCCTCCCAAAATAAAATTCTTTTATTTTTGGCACCATTTTTTAAAATATTTTTACTCACTGTTTTAATAACCAATAATAAAAATTGACTTCTGATATCTCGTCACTTGGTATTAATGAGATTACTTAGCATGTATATTTTCAAAATTATATTGAACATCAAATTAAAAAGCGGGATATCATCCTTGATTGTTATTAATAACTTATAATTATAATTTTATTTATTTATAAAAATATATTTTAGGGGTGGACTTAAAATACAAAATTGGGAAAAACCTCGGAAGGTGAAACTTAAAACGCAAAGGGGCGTGCTTTTCTTAATTTTAGGTCTTTCAAAATTTGGTATCAGAGCTCGAAGAAAGAAGGCAAATTTTCGACAAAATTTTCATAAAAATTGCTGCTGTTAAAATGCTGTGGTCACTTTTCCTCAAGCCATCCTTCCAGCAATCCAAATTAATAATTTTATTTTTATTGTCTTTCGTCCACTCCTACCAATTTTGACTCCTTTGCACAGCAAGATGGAGCTGTAGTAACGCGTAACTGCTGGTGACGCATAAATGCCGGAGATTTTCATTTCATTTTATTATATGGCATGCAATATGTATTTATATACTCTGCAATCGAGGGGCTTATGCCTTTTATGGGAATTTTCGGAGATATCTACCTAATGAATACTATACATACAACAAAATAAAATTGTTTAATAAAATTGTGGCCAAAAAATGCAGAGTTTGTCTTGTTTTTGTACGATTTTCAATATGAGAAATATTAAAAAGGATTTTGTGGGATATATGATCACATTTCACGTACATATATTAAACACATTTTCATTTCCAAATAAATTGTAGTAGTCGGAATAATAGGGAATCCACGTTTTGTACCAAATCACAAATACATAGTTCATTGCCTTTGTGTTTTTTATTTGCACTCGCGCTGTTGTAGCAATATTTTTTTGTGACTTGGTCACTCACACGGCATGCTGTCATCGCCGTCGTTGTCGTCGCATTGTTGCTTTTCCAGCCTTGGGTTTTATTGAAAAATAATTACATGTTACAGTCATGTCGTGCATGGGACCCTCCAACTGTCCGCCTGTCCGATTGTCCCCCGGCTGGCGCATCCCTCGGTGCGGTTTATTTGTGACTCTTTCTGCCCGTCCGACTGTCTCCTCCGGGCTGCAGGACACGCCCGCCGGAGTGGTGGCCCATCCTCCCATCCGCTGCCTGTCAAGTGCAGCGAGTGTGCCTGCGCGTGTGTGCAGGAGTGTCCTGCTGACAAAGGACTATCATAAAATAAAACACGTTCATATGTATGTTTTCACAGCAATTTTTCTCTTCTTGAATTGTCCCCGGGTCCGACTCTGCCCCACCGTTGTCCGCTTCTTTCGCAGTTTGTGACAATTTTTATTTACAATAATTTTAATTGCTTGTTGTATATTAAGTTATATTGTCAGCAAAAACGTCAGCCCGTCATAATCTCGCTTTGTGTTTTACGCTCTTTCAAAAAGGATACTCTTAGCGCCGCAGGAGTGGGAGGAAGTCTTTCAATCGAATTATAATTAACTCAAATTTCCAATTAAATTCAATTAGTCGTTTTTCCGACAACAATTGGGCCTAAGGCTGGCATTTCATGGAGTATTTAAAAAAAAGCCATGAGGTACTTTTTAATATGGAGTTCAGTAATTGAAGATGATGAGTATGTCTATGTTTAAAACTGTAATTTTTGGTTAATATTAAAAATACAAAAAATAATAATTTTAATATATAAAGTAAAATATTTTTATGTACTTTAGTTTTATTATATTGAATATTGGTAAAAATAAACTCATAAAATTAAAAGTATCGTATAAAATAGCTTTTTTCGTCATCCTTTACAATTTCTTAATCGCAACATTGATGTTATATTGTTCTATTATGACTTCGTTGGACCAAAATTGTTATTATGTCTCTAGGTTGTGTTCAAAAAATGTGTTTTAGCCACCACAGGGGGTCAAATTTTCAATAGTACCACCATAACGACAATTTTCGTAAATTTGTGACTCATTGTTTTTCGAAAAGACTATATTTGACAATAAAAGACGTGGAAACTTATTATTTCATGAGGTACATTTCAAAACATATAATCGTAGTAGACTTCTGCATGAATGCATCCAAAACGACAAATGAATCACTTATTCTAAATGTGGGTACACTATTTTTTGTACACAGTATATTTGGGTGTGAGTGAATAGAGTAGTATTGTCTGTTTTGATTGACAGTAGTCTTACTCATTCCATAGTTGTACAGCTGTTAATGAGTACAGTAAAATTGGTGTGCAGTAGTCAACGCACTGTACAATGTTTTAGTGTGCAGTTGACTTACTGTACAGTGAGTGAAACTTCATGACTGGTATATACACACATATATGTATAGTTCTCATGTGTATGTATTTCCAATTAAAAAATTGATTTGTTTTTTCATTTTAAATGTATTTATTATAAAATAAAAAATTTATAACTTATTTATATTTAAATTTAAACTAATTATAATAATGTTTTTATGTTATTAAATTATATACATTTAAGTTATCAATATTAGAATGAAGGAACATTATTTTGTTTACCATGTCTTCAGTGGTGGCAATTTTGGACCGTTTTTCGCCAATCAAATTTTTGGCAACAGAAAATGCCTTTTAGCTAATTTGATAAAGCAGAGGAAAACGCTTCTTATTTATTGACCACCACTGCAGAACCGGATCAGGATTCTCCTTAGAATCCATGTTTGTCCACTTATTACAAATTACTGCACTCACCTGTACAGTTGTACACAGTTGACATACATGATGTACAGTGTTAAAAAAAAAAACAAATGTAGTAATCACTATCGAAAAGTACAATCAAATACTGTTCACAGTCGAAGTGAGTACACTGAAAATGTTGTTCTTTCTTATTGTGACCTATAGAGTATACTGTACAGTAAAGAATGAGTGCAGTGTTTTTGAATACACTACACTACTGTACAGATCTGTTCTGCCACAAATGAGTGCATTCATGCAGAAGTTTAAATCGTACCATTTTCCCTAAAATAAAACCTAATTTTAAAAGAATCGAAGTTGGGAAGGAGCTTGTAACCTTATATTTTATAAATTTAAGTAGATTTTCAGATATCCTATTCATGTGAGGATATAAATAAAATTACAAGGTGCAACAAAACTTAGGATTAAAAAAATGTCCGCCAAAATTGCATTATTTTTTGGTGGTTTTTGTTTATTATGACTCTGATAGAGGACTGAATAGTAATTATTCGTTCTAAATGTTTTTTTACACTGCAAGATGCCCAAAGGAAGCGTTTCCATAAATATTAATTTTCGGCATTTATTTAAATGAATGCCCTACACATATGTATATACATACATACGTGTTGACACAACCAAAAAGAACAGAGACGCCTCAAAATGAAACAGGAAAGCTAGGCATCAGTGACTGAGAGCAGCTCCCTGGCTTGGGTTGCCCACAAAGTGAGCAATACGTGTGTTGTGTGTCTATAAAGTGTGTGTGTCATATTTGAGTGTATCAAAAGATAAAAACGTTAAAACAAACAAGCTGGCAATGAGGAGGGCCGAAAGCAGGAAAGGGCGCCAGGACGCAAACACGTAGCAAACAGTAATAAGCATGCAGCAGAGCATACAGGAACTGACCCGGCGCCCCTGGCCCTCCTCCTTTGCGAGAGCAGAAACCACAAGGGGGGATAGGGGTCCTGGGAGGCGGGGGTCAGGGCTGGAGGAAGTCCCCATCACATCATGCCTGTGCCTGTGATGAATGACTCTTTTAATTAGTTGCCGCAGGAAATGCATGAATTGCAAAATGACTCTGTTTGTTTACCAGCAGCGGCGACGGCGACGACGACGCCGAGGACGAGCGACCGAATCGCCCCCTGCATCACCCTAATTTTTTCTGGCCACCTCTGTCCAGGATCCAGGACACACCCACTCACAAATGCCAGCACTCCTGAATCTCACATGGCTGCTGCTCCTCTGTGCGCTCATTTATTAAATAGTAGTTTTCAAGTGTCCTTCAGTGACATGTTGTTTGTTTGTTGTTGCTGGTAGTTGCTGTCCCTAAGCTAAGAAGAGGGTGTCTTCCATGTCCTGCTTCATGTGGGAACCTTTTCCCTGGCTTTTTTACTTCATTATTGTGCATACATGAGATGGTCGTTGTCCTTCGCTTTTGCCCCTTCGCTTTTCCTATTCTCATTTGGCCATTTATTTCCCCGCCGGTCCCGGGATAAGCTTATTAATAATTTTGTCAAGTCGTGTTGAAAGTACAGGCAACAACAACGCCAGAAGGACATTAAGGAGATGAGAGGCTAGGATAAATTCTTAAGCCAGAGGGCAGCAAAGTTATATTAATTCTCATGACGAAATGTGTAACTCACAATTGTACTCAAGGGCTTATGTTTTTTCATTCAATTTCTACAATTTCAACGGCTCAATAGGTCAAAGTTTTATAAACATCTAATATTTATGGACCGATAGAGTCCTCAAAAGACATAAAACAAATCTGCAACAAAAATATCACACCGCCTGCCTTTTTCTTATCCAGTAATATATTAAAATATGTATGTGTGTTTTATGTATTTTGAACATTTTGTGTAAAATAACAACAAAATAAAAGCACTGTATCATATTTTAAAAAAATTCAAGAAAAATTAAACAATAACATAAGTGGAAAATCTTGTATTTTGATTCGAGAAATAATGAATATTTTCTATGGATATTCCGATTTTCTGCATATATTTATATAACTCTAAAACTAAGCAGAGACATAAAAACAAAAAACCCGGAAAAGGGAAAATTGCTTTGTGTGATTTTTGACATCAGTTACGTCGGAATAACAAATGCATAATAGTGGGAAAAAAGGTCTTGGTGCTGCATAATTCAAGTCGACTTTTGCGGCTTTAAATCTGCAAAACTTGAATGCGGCTGTCGCTCTGTTTAATAAAACTTTCAACAAACTCAATTAACAGAACTTTCTGCTGGCCACAGCAAGAAATGCAAGAAAAGTGGCATAAACAAGGCAAACAAACAAGAAGAGAATATGGCGAGATGTGGGTGAGAGGACCAGGAATGGGATTTCAAACCGGACTCTGATTTATAGTATTGTTGGAGTGTTAACAGATATTCCGAGACAGAAAGAGAAACAGAGGTCTCATCTACGTTTCGGCATTAAAACTTCATTTAACATTTTGCCATTTACAGTTTTGAAATAGTTTTTAACAACTTGACAGCAACAAATTTGGAGTGGATGACTAAAAAAATAGAAAAAAAGTCGAATTAAATTGAACGTGTTAATGGCTGAACTATTGGACACACAAAAATAGGGACACACAGTAGGGATAAACATGAAAAGAAATCATAAAATCTATTATTGTAAATAAAAGAAAACCCTATGGCTATAATCGAGGATATGATTATAATGATGGGTGGGTATGAAATTATTACCATGTATTTTTATAATCTTTAGGAAAGGTAGAAGATTAAAACGAAATTTTTATCAACAGAGCTGATGAAAAACATATATACTCTATTAGGACATAGATGATTCCCTCTTCCTGTTACATACATTCACACGACTACAATAATACCCTTGTGCTCTTCGAGTATCGGGTATAAAAATAAGGTTAAAAAATATTACTATTTTCATTATTACTATTTTTTTAAATTTAAAGGACCAGGCTCACCAAGGCTTGTATACTCGCATTATTGCGCCCCTCTTCCGTTTCCTTGAGCAATGATATTTCCATCGCCATTTTCCCCTTACATTTCCCCGTCAGCAGTTCCACATTCGGAAGAGAAAACAAATTGATGTTCGATATGGGAGCGAGTGACCGACCATCAATACATTGTAAATAAATAAATCTTGCCGAGCCATAACAACAAAATCAGTTGCAATGGCACGAACAGCTACAGAACAAACAGCAACAGATACGGGACTGGAAAAATAATAACAATTTAATTAAAATATTCAACAAAAACATATTTCCACATGCCATGGCGATAGCGCGGGAAAGAAGAGGAAAGTTGACAGCTTATGAAAATGAAATTTTTATTTTTTAATTGATTTCTTGTTCGACCAATATTTACTCATATCTCTGTGTTCGACCCTTTCCAAGACCCTTTCCAGTTGTGGATTGCACTTTTTTCGCAACCAGGACTTTATTTATCATTGGCTTACGCGCTATTATTAACTCCCCGGGGCAGACGCGTGTATCTCTTTTTCTCCTGCCGCAGCCCATGCCCCCATGTGGCATGTGGTTGGGCCCCGAAATCTTCGCTCCCACTCTTCCGTGCGGTTGGACTTGAAATGTTTACCCAATTTAAAAGAATATTTTCGAAATGTTTGATTAGGGGTTTGTTTGCCAACTTTGTTTGAATATACAAACCATTTTATTGAATATTCGTCGGTCGGCTATCCGCTCTCCCAGCCACTTTCCCTTTGATTATTACCTAATATTGTCAGGGATTCATTCGTTACACCCATCACTGGTCGTTGCTCCAACTAGATTTCGGTAAGCGGCGCTGACATTATTTGGCTGTATTTTTAGTTCTGTGGCTTCCACACTGGGGACAGGATCGCTAGCATTGTTTCCCCTCCACTAGTCCTTTGTCCAGCTGCAGATGTGTGTACACCGACCACAATGTGCAGGACAACAGCAACACCACGCAGCTGGGCAACAATGGCTGGGTAATGATGACAACCGAAAACCGCAGTCCCGCTACGTGTGCATACGTGTAGATATTATAATTATATTAGGGGCCTAAAAGGCAACCAATCAATTCAAAATTAATGCAAATGCAGCAACAATTCCCCCACACTCACCCATGTCCACACTTGCATACATGGATGCATGCCATGTGATCCATCGGCAAACAATCCCGGTGTACGGAAGTCGTCGGTTGCGGTTTTCCAGAACTGTCGATGTTGGACCTCACTGCTCCCGCCCCTCCCGCCGACCATCCCCCCCAAAATCACTATGGCAGCAGTATATGCATACATATAACCAGCTGTCATCGAAAACGCCCACAAACTGTCAAATTCATCAAATTCACACGATTGATGCAGGCAAGTCGTACTACGTGAAAAGAACAGCGGACTCATGCCCAGAAACATGAGTTCCGAAAAGAAAGGATAACGGATAGATAGAAAGTTACGTTATTGCAAAATATTGATTGTGATAATAATAGTGGAGGAGCCCGAAAAGAAACCCACAGGGGAATACCTTGAGATGGTAAAAAAAAGTAAAAAATTCTGAGTAAGACCATCATCATCCTGGAAACAATTAGATCAACATGTACAGTTCAAGAATTTCCCATAAATTGAAATATAACCTAATTTATCTAGTCATTCTAACTAATCTAGATGCTTAGAACTAGTTATATGTCTACATGTTTAGCAGAGAAATCTTGAATTAATAAAATTGAAAAAATGTAATACAATTTTCAAACAGTCTGCTCAGTTCGTTCGTTGGTTGTGGACGAGTCTTGGAGTTAAACGAATATTAAAGGAATATATTTCACAGTCGAGGCACTAAACCTTATGTGTCCTTTTCGTTTATTTTTACTTATTTGCGTTATAACAATGGAAATTGTTGTAGTTTTCACTCCAGTTTATGTTTGGTATTTTATTGCATTATCATTGTGCATTGTTTTATGACTTTCCCCGTTTGTGTCTCTCTGTTCATCTACGGGCTGCGGAGGTTTCTGCCGATTTATTTCCAGCAAAAGGTAATAAATTTTAAGCAGCTTAAAAATGTTGCTCGCAGGCTTGTAAAAGCTCTTTGGCTATTTTCCCCAGTACACTGGCATCCGTAACACTATGTTCATTTCCTCTAGTGAGAGTAATGTGTAATTGGTGTCTACATGTAAATGAGCCGAAGTGTGGAGGAAGGTTGCACCTTCGCAAGACAATCCAAAGTATCCTACGCCTTATAATCCAGTTAGCTGTTAGTTTACGCAGTTACGAAGCCCTGATGACGGAAGCGTAATGCATTGAATAAATTCTAGTTAATTAATTGTCTTTTATGAAATTAACCCAAGGGGTAAGTTCCGGAATTTTAAGTGCCAATAATTCTTTTACTAATCTTATTTCTAAAATTCCTGCAAAGCTTCTTTTTTTTGTACACGAGATGTAAATAGAATTAAACACACAAATACACTTTTCAGCTACAACTGCTTCCACGCTTTTGGCTTTTCAATAATTAATGATACATATGTGATGAATGGTTGTGCACCAGAAAGAATACCATATCCATCAGTATGTCCGGCAACCACGAAGGTGACGAAATTTTCTTTTATTTTATAAGCATTTACTCGGTTCATTTTGTAATATTCATAGTACTGAATAGTAAACCGTCTGTATGCGATTGTTCTAAATCAATCGATGAAAACGTTTTAACTTAAATGTATCGTTAATCATTTTTAACAAACATTTTTAAAACATATTGATGAACAGATCAATATTATACCCTCTAAATGGTTCACTCATTTCGTGGTCCTGATTTTAGAAAATTTTTATATAGAAACTCAAAATCTTTTTCCGAAACCTTACCTTTTTATTCTAGCTTTATTCTGCTGCTCTACAGACTTCAGTATTTTGTTTCGAAGGACCCAAAAAAATGCTGCTTTAAGAATTTTTATATTCGGTACACGTGTATGTAGCTGGAGAAGAAATCATAACCGACCCCATATGTCATTAGAAGTATATATGACTTATTTTCAGCTTCGAAAAGCCAATATAGCCATGTCCGACTGTCCGTAAGAAAGCGTGGATCTCAGAGACCACGAGCTTTAACATTTTGAATAAAGACTTTATAATGCAAACTTAGTTCAAATTCAATTTTTTTTCGCGACCCCTTCCGCACCCATTAGCTGCTACCGAAATTCTAGCGCTAATTTAAGTAATTTTTTTATAAGAATTTTGGTTCCAAATTATTCCGATGGCTAAAGATTATCTGTAATTATCAGCGAAATGATTGACCTTATATTAATTAATATCGCTGATTGCACCTTTTCATGTCTACCTAGCAATGCCAAATAATGCATTTTACCCGTAGTCTTCGTTTTGAGAACTGAAGGTGCCTTCGTCACCGTTTTCTCATATAGTCCGTTATAAATAAGTAAAACATGTGCTTACTTGCTTCAAAAAGCACCAACCGAAAAAAAGTTGGCAGACCAAAAAAAAACACAAGAGGATGACACCAAATGGATGGGACCAAGGTGTAAACTAGTGGATAGGATAGATGGAGGCAAATGTTCCACTCGCCACACTAACAGGCAAAAGCAGGGATAACTTTTCCGTTGAGTTTTCATTGGTTACCGGCTTGTGGCTTCAGAATCACAAGAGGGTTGACACAAGGGGAAGACTGGAGAGTGATTTCACGGCCTCATATAATTTTAAAGTGTTTCCGTTTGTGGCTTAAACTACATGAGTTGGGGACGAATAGCAAAATGCCTGATTTTAAGCCAAAATGGCAAGCACTGCCCTTTCCATTCACATATTTTATGTAAGCTTAAATTTAAAACTTGAAAATGAAACTAGCTTTTTTGCTGTGGCACTTTTATAAAATAGAGTGAAATATTATTTAATTTAAAAGTAAAGAAAAGAAATCTCTATCTCCATCAATCGGATACCTCTTTTGAATCTTTCGCCAATGTATTTCAATGGAAACATCATTTCAGCTTCATCTCTTCATGTCATCATAATGCAACATAGCAGACTTTCGCAACTTTCAGATCCTTTGTTATCTCCCTATTTTTAAAAACAAAAAACATTTAAAATCGATATTTGCAAACTTTGCTGAATTATTAAGCTTTATTATGATACTGAAAATTAAGTGTCCTTTTTTTAAAATCCAAAATAGGAGCTGTGGTTTCTGATGGCAGAGCCCGTTTAGACATAATGCCCTCGACTTCCCTCATGCAACAGGATTTCCAAAAACATGTATTATTTTTTACGTTTAAAATATTTAACTTGTGCTACAGAAAGCGCCTAATGGAGCACTCACTCTCTTTTTGGCTGCCTGACATTTGCACCAAATCTGAAACGACAAAGAAAAAGACAAAGAACTTGCAGCTGCTACTGCTTCTTGTTGCCCATGGCAATCTTCAGCAATATTCATAAAAACACTCGCACCGGTGGACTACCCCTAGCCGCTCCGCCCACTTCACCAGAATCACAAGACAAGTGGATAAACGTTACCCAAAAGAGGTCCTCTTCCTGCTTTCCTTCGCTGCGGCTCCTCTCAACCTAATTCAACAATAGCTGGCAGCGTAGGTAAACAACAAACATTTAAAACCACAGCATGGAAAAGCTCAAGAGTTACCTGATACCGAACATTCTAAGAATCTGTCTCGAGTACTACATTTTTAGTCCGTTGTGGGAGCCGGATTTAAATCTGGTTACCATGACTATTAACATCCAACAATTTTAATGTAATAAGTTATTCTTCAGTTAAAATAATAAGAGTCCTCGCAAACGCAAATTTAATGATAAGAATTTGGATTTGTAGTTTTAGAAGCGTCATCAAGTGAATGAGTTTACACTTTAAAATACACGAACAAAAATAGTCAAAGTAATCGACTTCTGGATAAAAAAGGACCTATCATCCATCATTTTCATTTCGTTTTGAAACCTACGAATGGGCAGTCAGTATTCGTTAGCAGCTCCCCGTGGTGATCGAGTGTAAACCAAATTCCAGTGGTCAGTGAAAATTGCGAATCGAAAAATTAATAATGCCTTAAATCGAGCGCTATGTCGGCGTCAGAAAGCGACGAAATGTCGGAATACACCCTGAGCATCTCCACGCCGGAGTTACCGGCGATCGCCAAGACCATCTTAGCACGCGCCAGGCTCAAGCGCCAGAGCAAGGAGGAGGAGGCCCTTGCCGGAGATCCCAACAACAACCGGGCACCGCCAGCCAAGACCAAGAATGCCGCCGAAAAGCCGGGCCCAGCTTCCAGTAATCCGCGCATCCAGCGCCGCGTCACCATGGCCGGGGGTCTGGTGCACACTGAACCGGTGACTGGAGAGACCGGAGAGACCGGAGCACTCCACTGCCCGTTGAAGCGCAAGATTGTGACCTCCTGCCCTCTGCCTGCCAAGGCCAAGTCCCCGAATCCAACACAGGCCGCCATGGCAGCCCCAGAGCCCAAGGCAGCCGGGTCTGCCAAGGAGGATGCCAATAACAAGCCGGGTCCTAGTGCCAGAGGCGTCTCTCCAGCCGTGAACATCGAGATAATCAGCTGCATCTCCTTGCCCAGTCCTGCGGGCCTTCCAGCCAGTGGCTCAAAGTCGCCGGCCACCGAAAAGATCAGTTCCAAGCCGGGCACCTTCGCTAGCGCCAAGCCAAGTGCCAGTGCCAAGTCGAGCACCTCCAAGTCCAGTGCCAAGTCCAACATCTACAAGTGGAACGACGCCGCCGCCAGCGGTCCTCGGCTGGTGCCAAAAAGAAGGAAGAATCGTCAAAAAGCGGCGACAAAGCCAAGTCCAAAGATTACCATAAGGTGAACAGCATTGAGGAAGGTCGCCGCATCCTCCAGAGGATCCTCAATCCCGTCCAGCCGGACGAATTCTTCGGGAGTTTCCGGGAGAAGAACGCCTGCCAGGTGCAGCGCCAGACCTCCAAGTACTTCGCCGAACTGATCTCGTTCGAGATGATCGACGAGATGCTGATCCGCCACCACCTGGAGTCCACCAACATCGACGTGACCACGTACAAGGACGGCGTGCGTCAGACCCTAAATCCCGAGGGTAGGGCCATGCCGCAGGCCGTTCGGAGCTCCTATGCCGACGGCTGCAGCATCCGCATTTGAATCCTTTCACCTACCTGGCCTGACAGCGCCAGGTGTGCTTCATGCTGCAGGAGTTCTTCCACTGCCTGGTCGGAGCCAATGTCTACTTGACGCCGCCGAACAGCCAGGGATTCGCTCCCCACTACAACGGCATCGAAGCCTTCGTTCTCCAGGTGGAGGGCCGCAAGCGCTGGCGCCTCTACATGCCGGTCAAGCCCACCGATATGCTGGCCCGCCACTCCTGCGGCAACTTCGACCAGGGCGAGCTGGACGAGCCGATCTTCGACGAGGTCCTGGAGGCCGGGGACGTGCTCTACTTCCCGCGCGGCACCGTCCACCAGGCCATCACCGAGAAGGAGCAGCACTCGCTGCACATCACCCTGAGCGTCTAGCAGCAGCAAGCCTACGCAAATCTCCTGGAGAACCGATGCCCATGGTGCTGAAGAACGCCGTCCAGCAGAAGATGGCACTGCGCCGCGGACGGCCACACCTGGCAGAATCTGGGACTCGCCCACGGCGGATCAGAGGGACGTTTGCGCCTCATCCTAATCACCGGAACCAAGAGATGGTGCAGAAGTATCTGCTGCCGACGGGGGAGCAGATTGACGCCGCCGTAGACCAGCTGGCTAAGCGGTTCCAGTACAAGGCCTTATTACCGACCATCCTGCCGGAGGAGCGGGTGCGCACGGTGTTCGGATCGCGCAGCCAGACCGACGCCCAGGGCCAGTGCCTGTGCGACTACAAGATAACTGAGCACACCTCCGTCCGGCTGCTCCGCGCCAACATTCTGCGCCTGGTGGCCGAGGAGGGGATCCTCCGCCTCTACTACTATGTGCACAACGCCCTGGAGTACTGCAAGTACGACGCCAACTTCATGGAGATCGAGCCGACCGAGGCGGCTGCCGTTGTGATGCTCCTCCACTCCTATCCGGCGTACATCAAGGTGGGCCAGCTGCCGCTCCACTCCGAGGATCGTCGTGTCGATGTGGCCACGGCCCTGTGGGATCGCGGCCTACTGATGACCGAGAAGCCCTTCAAGTAACTCAAGTAAAATAAAGAAATTCCTTTTCAATCTTCTTGAATTAAAAAAAAACCCTTCAGAGAAAAAGTATGTAGGTGTAGGAACGGTACTGTTATATCTTAGCTTAATAGCTTGAGTGCTTAATAAGTGCTTATGTTTCTTATTTCAGTGACCGGTGGTGAATTTTTTATTGTGCCCATTTCATTTTGTCCTAGCAGAACACTGATTTCTGACTCTTACCATTGGGGCCCTTGTCGAATGTACTAAACCAACAAAAATAACAAGAAAGGAAATCTCACTTCGGGCGGAGCCGAAGTATATATACCCTTGCAGTTAAGGTTTTGCCTTTTCCGATCGTTCAGTCATATGGCGGCTATAGAATATAGTCGGCCGATCCTTATGAAACTCGAAAAATAAGATTATTTTGTCCAAAATGGAATTCTAAGTCCCATCTTTCTAACTTAAAAAACATCAAAGATATGCCAATTCCGATCGTTCTATGACAGCTTTAGGACACAGTCGGATAAGAAATTTTTTACTTTAGATATTTTGACAAAATATACCATGTGAGGAAAATTCGAACCCTCTAACTTAAAAAACACCGAAGTTATGGCATTTCCGATCAATCATTTATATGGTAGTATATATGGTCGTTCCGACTTATATTCTACCGGCAAGGAAAAGAAGGACCGACAGACAGGAGGTGATCCTGATCCAGAATATATATATACTTCATAGAGTCGGAGATGTCTCCTTCACTGCGTAGCACACTTTTGACCAAAATCATAATACCCTCTGCAAGGGTATAAGAATTGCGGTATGCGCAATTACACGGCTGATATAATTCAGTATATGGTAAAATTTTTATGCATTTTTTCACTTATATATGTATACGCGGTCCACTCTTCATAAATCAAAATCCTCCTAAATTCTTAGTAATGCTGTTGCATCGGGATATCGGGAAAAACATCGGGATTCGGTCGTATACTTAAATATATCGTTGGCACCATGCAGCGCTTTGAAACTTTTTGTTTCCTTGTGACCCCAAGTTCAAATTAAGCCAATTAATTATACTGGCTTCTGTTACGGGTCCTCTGCCGAAATGTGTCAAGAAAATTAGCCCTATTACGCCTGTTGAATTTGTTTTGTACGAAAAAGAGTAAGGAAAACTTTTTTGGACCAATTCGAAGATTTGTTTTCCTTGCCTAATTAGGAATTTCATTTTCATGTCGTGACAGGCTATTTGCTTGCTTAACTTTACATTAAGTTTTTATTTGTGAGGAGACGATTGTATTGTATATGTTTCCCTACTGATATGATGGATTCCGCTAGTTGCAAATATTTTTTTTTTTTTTTTTNTCAATCGATGAAAACGTTTTAACTTAAATGTATCGTTAATCATTTTTAACAAACATTTTTAAAACATATTGATGAACAGATCAATATTATACCCTCTAAATGGTTCACTCATTTCGTGGTCCTGATTTTAGAAAATTTTTATATAGAAACTCAAAATCTTTTTCCGAAACCTTACCTTTTTATTCTAGCTTTATTCTGCTGCTCTACAGACTTCAGTATTTTGTTTCGAAGGACCCAAAAAAATGCTGCTTTAAGAATTTTTATATTCGGTACACGTGTATGTAGCTGGAGAAGAAATCATAACCGACCCCATATGTCATTAGAAGTATATATGACTTATTTTCAGCTTCGAAAAGCCAATATAGCCATGTCCGACTGTCCGTAAGAAAGCGTGGATCTCAGAGACCACGAGCTTTAACATTTTGAATAAAGACTTTATAATGCAAACTTAGTTCAAATTCAATTTTTTTTCGCGACCCCTTCCGCACCCATTAGCTGCTACCGAAATTCTAGCGCTAATTTAAGTAATTTTTTTATAAGAATTTTGGTTCCAAATTATTCCGATGGCTAAAGATTATCTGTAATTATCAGCGAAATGATTGACCTTATATTAATTAATATCGCTGATTGCACCTTTTCATGTCTACCTAGCAATGCCAAATAATGCATTTTACCCGTAGTCTTCGTTTTGAGAACTGAAGGTGCCTTCGTCACCGATTTCTGATATAGTCCGTTATAAATAAGTAAAACATGTGCTTACTTGCTTCAAAAAGCACCAACCGAAAAAAAGTGGGCAGCCAAAAAAAAACACAAGAGGATGACACCAAATGGATGGGACCAAGGTGTAAACTAGTGGATAGGATAGATGGAGGCAAATGTTCCACTCGCCACACTAACAGGCAAAAGCAGGGATAACTTTTCCGTTGAGTTTTCATTGGTTACCGGCTTGTGGCTTCAGAATCACAAGAGGGTTGACACAAGGGGAAGACTGGAGAGTGATTTCACGGCCTCATATAATTTTAAAGTGTTTCCGTTTGTGGCTTAAACTACATGAATGGGGACGAATAGCAAAATGCCTGATGTTAAGCCAAAATGGCAAGCACTGCCCTTTCCATTCACATATTTTATGTAAGCTTAAATTTAAAACTTGGCAATGGAACTAGCTTTTTTGCTGTAGAGTAAATAGAGTGAAATATTATTTAATTAAAAAGTGAAGAAAAGAAATCTCTATCTCTATCAATCGGATACCTCTTTTGAATCTTTCGCCAATGTATTTGAGTGGAAACATCATATCAGCTTCATCCCTTCATGTCATCATAATGCATCATAGCACACTTTCGGAACTTTCAGATCCTTTATTATCTCCCTATTTTTTAATAACAAAAAACATTTAAAATCGATATTTGCAAACTTTGCTTAATTATTAAGCTTTATTATGATACTGCAAATTAAGTGTCCTTTTCTTAAAATCCAAAATAGGAGCTGTGGTTTCTGATGGCAGAGCCCGTTTAGACATAATGCCCTCGACTTCTCTCATGCAACAGGATTTCCAAAAACATGTATTATTTTTTACGTTTTAAATATTTAACTTGTGCTACAGAAAGCGCCTAATGGAGCACTCACTCTCTTTTTGGCTGCCTGACATTTGCACCAAATCTGAAACGACAAAGAAAAAGACAAAGAACTTGCAGCTGCTACTGCTTCTTGTTGCCCATGGCAATCTTCAGCAATATTCATAAAAACACTCGCACCGGTGGACTACCCCTAGCCGCTCCGCCCACTTCACCAGAATCACAAGACAAGTGGATAAACGTTACCCAAAAGAGGTCCTCTTCCTGCTTTCCTTCGCTGCGGCTCCTCTCAACCTAATTCAACAATAGCTGGCAGCGTAGGTAAACAACAAACATTTAAAACCACAGCATGGAAAAGCTCAAGAGTTACCTGATACCGAACATTCTAAGAATCTGTCTCGAGTACTACATTTTTAGTCCGTTGTGGGAGCCGGATTTAAATCTGGTTACCATGACTATTAACATCCAACAATTTTAATGTAATAAATTATTCTTCAGTTAAAATAATAAGAGTCCTCGTAGAAGGATTTATTTTCCAAGAAAACGCAAATTTAATGATAAGAATTTGGATTTGTAGTTTTAGAAGCGTCATCAAGTGAATGAGATTACACTTTAAAATTTAAAGCTTCGAACAAAAATTGTCAAAGTAATCGACTTCTGGATAAAAAAGGACCTATCATCTATCATTTTCATTTCGTTTTGAAACCTACGACTGGGCGGTCAGTGGTGATCGAGTGTGAACCAAATTCCAGTGGTCAGTGAAAATTGCGAATCGAAAAATTAATAATCCCTTAAATCGAGCGCGTCAGAAAGCGACGAAATGTCGGAATACACCCTGAGCAGCTCCACGCTTGAGGTACTGGCGATCGCCAAGACCATCTTAGCACGCGCCGGGCTCAAGCGCCGCAGCAAGGAGAAGGAGGCCCTTGCCGGAGATCCCAACAACAACCGGGCACCAGCCAAGACCAAGAATGCCGCCGAAAAGCCGGGCCCAGCTTCCAGTGATCCGCGCATCCAGCACCGCGTCACCATGGCCGGGTGTCTGGTGCACACTGAACCGGTAAATGGAGAGACCGGAGCACTCCACTGCCCGTCGAAGCGCAAGATTGAGACCTCCTGCCCTCTGCCTGCCAAGGCCAAGTCCCCGAATCCAACACAGGCCGCCATGGCAGCCCCAGAGCCCAAGGCAGCCGGGTCTGCCAAGGAGGATGGCAATAACAAGCCGGGTCCTAGTGCCAGAGGCGTCTCTCCAGCCGTGGACATCGAGATAATCAGCTGCATTTTCTTGCTCAGTCCGGCGGGCCTTCCAGCCACTGCAGTGGCTCAAAGTCGTCGGGCNGGCCACCGAAAAGATCAGTTCCAAGCCGGGCACCTTCGCTAGCGCCAAGCCAAGTGCCAGTGCCAAGTCGAGCACCTCCAAGTCCAGTGCCAAGTCCAACATCTACAAGTGGAACGACGCCGCCGCCAGCGGTCCTCGGCTGGTGCCAAAAAGAAGGAAGAATCGTCAAAAAGCGGCGACAAAGCCAAGTCCAAAGATTACCATAAGGTGAACAGCATTGAGGAAGGTCGCCGCATCCTCCAGAGGATCCTCAATCCCGTCCAGCCGGACGAATTCTTCGGGAGTTTCCGGGAGAAGAACGCCTGCCAGGTGCAGCGCCAGACCTCCAAGTACTTCGCCGAACTGATCTCGTTCGAGATGATCGACGAGATGCTGATCCGCCACCACCTGGAGTCCACCAACATCGACGTGACCACGTACAAGGACGGCGTGCGTCAGACCCTAAATCCCGAGGGTAGGGCCATGCCGCAGGCCGTTCGGAGCTCCTATGCCGACGGCTGCAGCATCCGCATTTGAATCCTTTCACCTACCTGGCCTGACAGCGCCAGGTGTGCTTCATGCTGCAGGAGTTCTTCCACTGCCTGGTCGGAGCCAATGTCTACTTGACGCCGCCGAACAGCCAGGGATTCGCTCCCCACTACAACGGCATCGAAGCCATCGTTCTCCAGGTGGAGGGCCGCAACCGCTGGCGCCTCTACATGCCGGTCAAGCCCACCGATATGCTGGCCCGCCACTCCTCCGGAAACTTCGACCAGGGCGAGCTGGACGAGCCGATCTTCGACGAGGTCCTGGAGGCCGGGGACGTGCTCTACTTCCCGCGCGGCACCGTCCACCAGGCCATCACCGAGAAGGAGCAGCAATCGCTGCACATCACCCTGAGCGTCTAGCAGCAGCAATCCTACGCCAATCTCCTGGAGAACCTGATGCCCATGATGCTGAAAAACGCCGTCCAGCAGAAGATGGCACTGCGCCGCGGCCGGCCGCTCCACACCTGGCAGAATCTGGGACTCGCCCACGGCGGATCAGAGGGACGTTCGCGCCTCAACCTAATCACCGGCATCCAGCAGTATCTGCTGAAGACGGAGGAGCAGATTGATCGCCGTGTCCATGTGGCCACGGCCCTGTGGGATCGCGGCCTACTGATGACCGAGAAGCCCTTCAAGTAACTCAAGTAAAATAAAGAAATTCCTTTTCAATCTTCTTGAATTAAAAAAAAAAAAACAACTTCTTAGTGTTCAACCAATTGCTCATGTTTAGAAATAAAAAAAAACACTTTTTTTTATTAAGTATGTAGGTGTAGGTACGGTACTGTTATATCTATCACTTGAGTGCTTAATAAGTGCTTATGTTTCTCATTTCAGTGACTGGTGATGAATTTTTTATTGTGCCCATTTCATTTTGTCCTAGCAGAACACTGATTTCTGACTCTTACCATTGGGGCCCTTGTCGAATGTACTAAACCAACAAAAATAACAAGAACGGAAAGCTAACTTCGGGCGGAGCCGATGTTTATATACCCTTGCAGTTAAGGTTTTGCCATTTCCGATTGTACAAATCAGATTATTTTGTCCAAAATGGAATTCCAAGTCCCATCTTTCTAACTTAAAAAACATCAAAGATATGCCAATTCCGATCGTTCTATGGCAGCTATAGGACACAGTCGGATAAGAAATTTTGTACTTTGGATATTTTGACGAAATATACCATGTGAGGAAAATTCCAACCCTCTAACTTAAAAAACACCGAAGTTATGGCATTTCCGATCAATCAGTTATATGGTTGTATATATGGCCGTTCCGACTTATATACTACCTGCAAGGAAAAGAAGGACCGACAGACAGGAGGTGATCCTGGTCAAGAATATATATATACTTTATAGAGTCGGAGATGTCTTCTTCACTGCTTACCTCACTTTTGACCAAAATCATAATACGCTCTACAAGGGTATAAGAATTGCGGTATGCGCAATTACACGGCTGATATAATTCAGTATATGGTAAAATTTTTATACATTTTTTCACTTATATATGTATACGCGGTCCACTCTTCATAAATCAAAATCCTCCTAAATTCTTAGTAATGCTGTTGCATCGGGATATCGGGGAAAAATC